>CAUYUJ010014648.1:217983-275483 GCA_963575745.1 Prorocentrum cordatum | reverse complement strand
GGGGTCGCAGGCGGAGCTCTCGAGGAGGCAGGGGCACGCCGAAATTGGCCAGGGGCGCATGCCACGTTTCCAGCCGGGGCCGTGGGTCGGGCTCCCCATGGAGCACGAAACGTGTGAAGGGTGTGCCGAAATATGCATGGACGCATGCAAATTTTCCCATTGGGGGCAGCGGGTGGGGCTTCTTGTGTGGGCACGAATCGTGTGAGGGATGCGCCAAAATGTCCGTGGGCACGCTATGCAAGCTTTCCCACTGAGGCCGAAAGTGGAGTTCCCTTTGAGGGCGATAGAAGTGTGACGTGTGTGCCGATATGTGTGCGGGTACGCCATGCGGGCTTTCCCACCGAGTCTGTAGGTGGAGGTTTTGCTGCTTACTCTCTCCTCTCTCCCTCCCTCCCTCCTTGTAGGTGGAAGTTTTGATGGGGGCACGAAGCGTGTGAGGGGTGCGCTGACAGGGACGCGGCTACAGCACGCAGACGTTCCAATTGGGGCCGTTGGTGGAGCTCCCTAAGGGGGCACAAAGCGTGTCGGGCGTGTGCCGAAATGGGCGCGGGTACGCCATGCGGACGTTCCAACTGGGGCCGTGGGCCGCAGGTGGAGCTTTTTACGCGGCACGAAGCGTGTGAGGGATGCGCCGACCCTGGCGCGGGTACGCCACGCGGACTTCCCCAGGGGGGCCGTAGGATGAGCTCCCGACGAGTGCACACAATGATCCCTCTCTTCCCGGCCCCAACCTTCGGCGCACTCGAGCTCTCCGCCTGCCATTCGATCGGGTCGGCCTGCCCGCGGCATCCACGACCCTCCGCAGCCTACCATGGTCCGCAACCCACTCACACGCGAGTGCCTTTTAGCCACTTCGTCGTAGGAAACAACGCGCGCGCATACGTTGCATGTGTGCGGATGAACGCACTGTGTGCGCGCGTGTGTAATTACATTTGCATGTGTGTATTTGCGTGTGTGCGTGTGCGTGGATGCCTGCATGTGTGTATACATGTGAACTCACGCGTGCCTGTGTGCACGCGAGACCACGGCGTTACGCGAGCATCTCGCACGTCTTTTCCCCGGGTTGCCCCATGGACTTCCAGTTTGGCCAGACTGCTTGGAGGAGTACGCGGCTGCGGCGGCGAGCAGGGCCGAGGAGCTCGCGGCGGTCAAGAAAGCGAAGGTGACCACTCAGCCTTTGGGTTGATGCTCATGCCGGGGCGTTGAGAGCGGGGGGGGGCACCGAGGAGGCGTGGATGGGGTGGGGAGGAGGAGGAGGAGGAGGACGAGGAGGAGGAGGAGGAGAAGGAGGAGGAGGAGAGGAGAAGTAGGAGAGGAGAAGTAGGAAGATGTGGAGCACGAGGACGAGGGGAGTGAAGGGGGGATACGGGGTACGGGGAGGGATGGAGGGATCAGCAGAAGACAGTGAGCGCTGTCAGGGAGGGTGCACCCCCCCTCTCGAAAATACCCAGCGGTCACGCCCCGCCCCCTCCCCCCCTCCCAAAGCGAGGGGGGGGGAGAGTTGTTGACCCAACGCGCCGCCATCAACGAGTGAAGATCATATATCATGTCCCGCCACCCCCCCGATTGAACATGCCGCCCGTCGTCGTCGTCGTTTCTTGACAACTTTCACCCCAACCGTGTCGCATCAACCCTGTCTCATCAGCAAGTGAGGGCGGATTTGCGCTTCACGTTCCGCTCGCCCGACGTCATGCCCCTTCCGCCCGCCGTCGTCATCGCCGCCGCCGCCGTCGTACAATCGCCCGCCCCTCGTTGTTTTCGTCTCCGAGGTCGGTGGCTTCGTCGTCCTCGTTCTCGTCCTCGTCCTCGTTGTCGGCCCCGTCGTCGCTGGCCGTCGGCGTTAGCTACCGGCGGGCCAGGGGGTGAGCGGTAGCCGCTTCTCCCCGGCTTTCGAGGGGACGGGGACCAGGAGGGGGAGGGGGGACGATGCTCCCACCCCTGGGGGTGGGGGGGGGGAGGGGGAGTTCTGGAGGTAGGGGAGGGGTGTGGGGGAGGATGTTAGGGGAGGGGGGAGATGGAGTGGGTCCGAGTTCTTGGCGAGAGGGGGGGAGAGTTTCCAGTGAGCGAGGTGGGGGTCCCAGTTCCCGAGGAGGGCTGGATTTTGTGCAGTGCAGCGCTCACAGACAGCACTCTCTCGGAGAAGAAAAGAGAAGAGCAGGGTGAGGAAGATGAGGAATATTATGACGCGGAGGCAAAGGCGGAGTATCTACGTGGATGATGATGATGATGATAACGATGTTGGGAACGAAGCAAAATCAGGAGAAGAGGGCAGGTTTATAGTCTGATGCCGAGTTCAATGTGCACAGAGTCGGCCTTTCCTCCATCGAAATGGGGAGAGAGGAGACAGGGGAGAGGGGAGTGAGGCAAAGTGGCGGTGTCTGGATTGCAAGCTGGTCACCTCCTCATCCGCCGCCTTCGCCTCCAGGGCCCCCACGCCTGCTCGAATGATGGCTTCTCAGGCATGTTCTGTAAGAGCTAGCTAGGTCGCGCGTACGATCGGGTTGAACTGGCAGTGCACGGTTGCTCTGTGGCTATGCAAGGCATTTCTCGCCTAACGTGTTTCCAGTGGCTTCTCCGCTCAGCAGCCCAGCTCCTCCCACCTCCTCCCCCCCTCCTGCATCTTCTCCCTCTCCTCCCTCCGCCCCCACTCCATCCTTCCCCCTCCTCCTCTGTCCACCCTCCCCCTCCCTCCCCCATGCTCCCCCCCCTCTCTCCAGCCCGACGCTGGCTCGCTGAGCGAGCCCGCGGTCTGCCGGCCATTCTGCGAGCCCACCGGCCTCGCCCGCTCCGCCCCCCGAGGGGCCTCGGTGATCGGCCGATTGAGCTCTCCGCTCCGTTCGGACGACAACAGTGAGCGGTGTGGTGCTCTCTCTCTCTCTCTCTTTCTCTCTCTCTCTCTCTCTATATATATATACACATACATACACATATACATATATATATATATATATATATATATATGTATATATATAAATATGTATGCGAGGGGGAGGAGTTGCCTCGGAGTTGCCTGCCATCCACATGAGGTGGGGGCGCACCTATGGCAACACCGATGGCTCGTGCCATAAGACCCCAGGTGGGCGACGCAGCGCTGCTCCCCCCTATGCGAGGAGGAGGAGGAGGAGGAGGAGGAGGAGGAGGAGGAGGAGGAGGAGGAGGAGGGAGGAGGGAGGAGGGAGGTGGTTTGCGATCTCTGCCGGTGGTGCTTGGGGTCTCCACTTTGCGCCAGAGCATCGATGAGGCCTGGCCAGGGCGCGGCCCAGGCCTCCGTCGAGCTGCTCGCCGTCCCCCCAAGGCGCGGGTTGCAAACCGCGCCCCTCGGAGTCGCCGATCCGTTTCGGGAGGAGGGAGGGAGGGGAGGGAGGGAGGGAGGGAGGGAGGGAGGGAGGGAGGGAGGGAGGAGGAGGAGAAGGAGGAGGAGGAGGAGGAGGAGGAGGAGGGAGGAGGGAGGAGGGAGGAGGGGAGGAGGGAGGAGGGAGGAGGGAGGGGAGGGAGGGGGAGGAGGGAGGGAGGGAGGGAGCAGGAGGAGGAGGAGGAGGGGGAGGAGGAGGAGGAGAAGGAGGAGGAGGAGGAGGAGGGAGGAGGAGGGAGGATCAGGGAGGAGGGAGGAGGGAGGAGACTAATGCGGCCCAGGCGATCATCGAGGAGACCACTGGAGATGCTGCGGCCATCGCCCTGCCGCAGACGCCAGCTGCCTCCTTCCTGCAGGCAGGGGGTGGGTCCGCCGCCCGCGAGCGGCCGCATAGATTCCTTTTCCGCCTCCTCCTTTGTCGGCGATGGGCGTTTGAGGAGGAGGGAGGGAGGAGGGACGAGGGACGAGGGAGGATGAAGGGAGGGAGGGAGGGAGGGAGGGAGGGAGGAGGGAGGGAGGGGGAGGGAGGGAGGGAGGGAGGCAGGCAGGCAGGCAGGCAGGCAGGCAGGCAGGCAGGCAGGCAGGCAGGCAGGCAGGAGGAGGAGGAGGAGGAGGAGGGAGGAGGAGGGAGGGAGGAGGGAGGAGGGAGGAGGAGGAAGGAGAGGAGGAGGAAGAAATGAAGAGGCTGGGCCATATGACGACGGGGGGGTAGGATATGTCCCTGCCAATTGGCGGGCGCGCGCATGTGGCCATGTTGGGCTCAAGGTGCGCGCGGCAAGGACTGATATAACAAAACCAATGTGCTTCCCCTTCGCTTCGCGGAGTCGTCATGGTAACGCGTCGTACGCTGTGCGTGCTGCCTTGTGTCAGCCACGCGCAGAAGGGGTGTGGGGGGAGGGGGAGGGCTTTTTAGAAGCATCCCTGCTTCTTAGAAGGCGCGGGCCCTATCTACAGATGTAAGGCCAGCAAGGCCAGCGCCTTCTAAGAAGCAGCCTCAATCTAAGAAGCCCTCCCCCCTCCCTCCACCCCCTTGAGCGCGCCGCCAAAACGCGTCTTGCGCTGTGTGCGCTGCCCTGTGGTTCTGGTCCAGGCGTTGGTGGCGCGGGGTGTCAACAGCACTGACATTGTCCTCGAATGCTTGGAGGACGACCGTGCGGCCTTTCTCAACGGCATCCTCGCTTTGGCAACGTCCGCCACGCTCCCCCCACGTGGCTGGCCCGAGTTCGTCAACGAGCACAGGGAGACCTTGGAGTACGCTTTTTCGGACTCGTGGAGGCGATGGGGGCATCAGGCGTCGCTTGAGAATGCTCGTGGGCTCAACCTGGCGCTGCACACTGGGCACTCGCACTCGCTAGGAGCCAGCTTGGCGGTGCGTGGCCGTGGCGCGACGCGCATGTTGTCCCGATCGCGCACGCCAGTCTCTCGTCGTGGCACTGTGGCCGCTTCTGATGCCGAGGGTTTTCCGTCCCTGCGGAACCTAGAGGCGGAGGAGAAGCAAGTATGTGTCCAGAAGTTTTGCGATCCTGGATCGTGCAGGGCCTGCTGCTTTGGTCTGGGTCGACTTGGAAGAAGCGGCGAAAGTGGCGAAGGTGCCCTTGGCAGACATGGTTGGCGCCCCTCCTCCCCCCGCCCTCTTCACTCCCTGTTCCCTACCTCTCCCCCCCCCCCCCTTCCTCCCCGCCCCCTCCCCCCCCCGCTCTGCCCCTCCATGCCCCCTCCCCCCTGCCCCCTGGCCCTCGGTATCCCCTCCCCGGCCCCCCCCTCACTGCCAGGTGCGCCGCGGCCACCGCGCCGCCCACGACGCCGCCAGCGCGGCGGCCGTCCGCGCCGTGCGCGCGCTGGCGCGCGGGCGGAGGTCCCCTGCGCGGGCCTCGGGTCCCGCCCGACGGGGGGGCGGCCGACGATGGGCGCCTTGTCGGCAACGTCGGCGAGTCTCCACGACGAGGACGAGGACGTGGAGGAGGAGGACGAGGAGGAGTAAGAGGAGGAGGAGGAGGACGAGGAGGAGGAGGAGGAGGAGGAGGAGGAGTAAGATGAGGAGTATGAGGAGGAGCAGGAGGAGGAGGAGGAGAAGAGGAGGAGGAGGAGGATGAGCGCCCTGATCCAGCATTGGGGATCATGCGATTTGTTTATTTCAATTCTGGTCTCCTGAGTGCATAATTCTGAGCTCGTTTCTCTGATCAGCGCAGGGGGCCGGTTCAGCTGCAGATCCACATCCCGATCCAGATTGGGATAATCCGAATTTTTGATCCGCATCCCCGCCTTGAGTGCTGCAGAGGTCATGAGCTCCTTCTGCTCAGCGCCCGGATCTGGCTCCGGATGTGGATCCGGATCCAGATTGGGATAATCTGAATCCGAGATCCCAATCCCCGCTTCTGAGACCATAGGTCTGATTTCATCGGGGACCCCCAAACGGTGCGGTGACCACACCGTGCGGTGAGTCGGTGGGGATTAGGGGTCACCGCACGGTTTTGGGACTCGGGTCGTTCTCCGAGGATGTCTTGGGCGACAGGGGCCTCTGGGGTCCCAAGACCCTGCGGTGACGGACCGTGCGGTGAGGTCTTGGGGGATTTCGAGGTCACCGCACGGTGTGTCACCGCACCGTTTCGGGACTCCAAATTTCATTCCTCTGATCAGCGCACGGTTCCAGATCCGGGCTACGAGCTACGAGGAGGAGGGGGGGGAGGAGGAGGAGGAGGAGGCGGCGGAGGAGGAGGAGTAATACTAACAATAGTAGCGAAAGAATACATATTAGTAACAGCAATACCACTAACTAACCAGAATATGACTAAGAAGCTAAACACGAGGAATAATACTCCGTAGTGATACGATGGGTAATATTGTTCATGTAGCATTATACGAAAAACGACAGCACTAGCAGGAATGATGATACTGTTTAGACGAGTGATAAGAGTGATACGAATAATGATAACACAAAGTCGAAATAATATTAATGATACAATGAAGAATAATGAGAAAGAGGAGGAGGAGGAGGAGGAGGAGGAGGAGGAGAAGGAGGATGAGGAGGAGGAGGGGGGGCGCCTCTTGGGCCCCCCGGTGCGGGCTGGGGGGGCGTTCCAGGGGCTGGATAGAGAGGGAGGGGGGGCGGGGAGGGGTCTCGATGGGATCGGGTTGGGCACGGGGAAGGGTATGGATCAAACGAGGGGTGGACACCTCCACAATCTTGGCCAGGATTGTGCTTCCCCTCTTGGACCTGTGCGTTCGGGAGCAGTGCAAAAAAGACCTGCATTTATTTGCGCTGGGGCGGGGGAGGGTGGACCCGTGCGTCCACCCGTCGCTATTCGTTCACAACCTGGGCCACGAGATGCCTCGACCCCTTCCCATGGTCCGGCCTTCCATCCTGACCCGTTCTTCTCAAAGTCCGTGGCTTGGTGCGGACTCCCGGAGGCTGAAAGTGCTTGAAAGCCTTCCGTTTTCTGTTCACGACGCGAGGATCTGTGGGCAGGCGACGAGAAGGAGGTGGAGAAAGAGAGAGTAGGAAGAGGAGGAGGAGGAGGAGGAGGAGGAGGAGGAGGAGGAGGAGGAGGGGACGACGACGAAGACGACGGCGACGACAAAGACGACGACGACGATGACGACGACGACGACCACGACGACCACGACGACGACCACGACGGACGACCACGACAACGACCACGACCACGACTACGACTACGACGACCACCACCACCACCATGGGGAGCGCCGAGGCGCTGGCGCAGCTGGTCTCCCGCTTGGCGTCCGCGGTGCGCATGAGCGCGGCGGAGGGCGAGGACGGCCCCGAGACCGCCATGGGGGGGGAGAGGGGGAGGAGGAGGAGGAGGAGGAGGAGGAGGAGGAGGAGGAGGCGGAGGAGGAGGAGGACCAGTGTAAACCCAAGAGTCATCAACGATGTTGGAATGAATCCTCCCTCCAAGCTCCCTCTTCGTAGGCTTCTACAACGGTTCGTTTCGATTGAGGGAACTGCCTCGTTGTAAGAAAACCGTTTGAAGATCTTGAAGCATGCCAAAACATTGTTCTCTGGATTGATTTCAACACCACGTATCAACCTGACTGCTGCGTCCTGACGATCCGGAATCGTGCCAGAACGCTGTGTTGGGGGACTTCAACATTGCGAATCAACATAACTGTTGCGCCCGCTTAATCCTGCAGCTTTCCAACACAATTTCTTGTACGTCGATCATGGGAATCCGTAAAACCCTTGCAAACGTTTGAAACGAATGCGCGCGGCGCTCAGGCGAGAGCCCTTAATCCGTGAAGCTCCTGCAAAGCGTTCAACGCGAATGTGCGCGGCGCTAAGGCGAGAGCCACATGTCGAAAACGAGCCCGCTCTCAATCCGCGAAGCTCTTGCAAAGTGTTCAAAGCGAATGTGCGCGGCGCTAAGGCGAGAGCCACATTTTGAAAGCGACCCGCCCTCCATCTGCGAAACTGCTGCCAGCTGTTAGCTTCACAGTCATAAGTGGTGAGGAAGTCTCAGGCGAAACGCCTGGCCCGCCCGAAAAACTGGCTTCGGGGTGCGACAGGGTCTAAAAGGAAAAGGAGGGAGGAGGAGGAGGCGGAGGAGGAGGAGGATGAGGAGGACCAGTGTAAACCCGATGTCGGAAGAAACCATTCCCCAAGCTCCTTCTTCATAGGCCCCTACAACGGTTAATTTCCACACAGGAAATAGCCTCGTTGGAAGACAACCATTGGTATTCCAGCGCCACGGATGAACGTACCTGACTGTTGCGTCTTGACGATCCTGACTTGTTCCAGAACGCCATTCCTGGGACCTCAACTTCGTGAATCATCCTAACTGTTGTGCCATCAAAATCGTGAATCCTTCCCAAACGCAGTTTCTGGTACGTCGATCACGGGAATCCGTGAAACACTTTAAATTTTGAATCCACAATGTGCGCGTCGATAAGGCGAGAACCACATTTTGAAAAGGAGCCGCCATCAATTCGTGGAAACTCTTGTAAAGTTTGAAACGAATGTGCGCGGTGCTAAGGCGAGAGCCGCATTTTGAAAACCACCCGCCCTCCATCTGCGAAGCTGTTGCCAGCTTCTAAGTTTCAGGATCACAAATGGTGAGGAAGTCTCAGGCGAAACGCCCATCCCGCCCTAAAATCTGGCCCCGGTTTGCGACAGGGAGAAGTTATTGAATCGCTTCGCTCATTCCGCCGGCCCGTATTGTGCCATCGCGGGGTCTTGGGGGGTCTTGGGAGCCCTTGGAAGCTTCGTGGGAGCTTCTTGGGAACTTTGGGAGGCCTCGTGGATGGCTCTGGGTGGGCTCTCTTGGTGGTCTCTTGGGGGGGTCTTCCTGGCCTCTTGGGGGCCTCCTGGGAGCTTCCTGGGAGTCTCTTGGGGGCCTCTTGGGGCTTTCTTGCGGCCTGTTGGGAGCCTCTTGGGGCTCTCTTGGGGGCTTCGTGGGGCTACTTGGGGGCTTGTAGGGGCATTTCGGGGGCGTGTTTGGGCGGGAGGCTCAAAATTTCCGTTCAGGCATGGGGCCGGGCCGTCTTGGGGCCTCTTGGACCGTCTTGAGGGTTTCTTGGGCCTTCTTGGAGCGCTCTTGGGCCGTCTTCGAGCGGTCTTGCGGGTCTCTCGGGCCGTCTTGGGGTGATCTTGGGGGCCTCTTAGACCGCCTTGAAAGGTGTAAGAGACGAAGAGGCGGATTTGTTAAAAATGCACGCTCTTCTCCTAAGGGCATGAGACGATTTTTGCTTGTGGGAGCCCTCTTGGGACGCCGCTTAGGGACCTCTTGGGGCGTCTTGAAGGCCTGTTGGGCCGTCTTGAGGCCATCGTAGGCGCTTGGGGGTGATATTTCGGCGTCTCCCGGCTCTCTTGGACCGTCTGGAGGGCTTCTCGGGCCCCTCTTGGACCGATTTGGAGCCCTCCTGGGCTCCGAAAAAGAGTTCTTGAGGGTTTCTTGGGCCTTCTTGGAGCGCTCTTGGGCCGTCTTTGAGCGGTCTAGAGGGTCTCTCGGGCCGTCTTGGGGTGATCTTGGGGGCCTCTTGGACCGCCTTGAAAGGTGTGAAAGACGAAGAGGCGGATATGTTAAAAATGCACGTTGTCCTATGGGAGTGGGCCGTCTTGAGGCCATCGCAGGCGTTTGGGAGTGATATTTCGGCGTCTCCCGGCTCTCTTGGGCCGTCTGGAGGACTTCTCGGGCCTCTCTTGGACCGTTTGGAGCCCTCCTGGGCTCCGAAAAGGGACCTTGCCGGGACCTTGCCGGGGTACTTTTCGTCCGGGGACCCCCAGGGCCCGCCCCGCGCGCGCGAACTAGAAATATTGTTGAGCAGTTACCGGAGATCTTAGCACGCCTCTGGCCCGTTGGGCCGGCGAATTTAGAAGCAGAAGGACTGGAAGGGGAGGGGGAGGAGGAGGGGGAGTTCCCGTGGGGGGTCGGGGCGGAGAAGGGTGGGGAGGGGCAGCCACGCGCAGAGGGGGGAGGGGAAGGGGGGGGGAGGCTTCTCAGAAACACCCCTGCTTCTTGGAATGCGCGGACCTTCTCTACAGATACAGGGCTGACGCCTTCTAAGAACCAACATTCCTTCCAAGAAGCCTTCCCCCCTACCCCTGCCGCCTTCTTCGCGCCGCTAAGGAGGAGGGTAGGGGAGGGGGGGACAAGCAAGGGGGAGGGGAGGGGGAGAAGAGGGGGGAGAAGAGGGTGGAGGAGGGCGAGGAAGGGGGGGAGAAGGGGGAGGATGGGGCGCTCCGTGGGGGGGGGGGGGGGGGCGGGGGAGGTGGGCGCGGGGGAGAGGCACGCACACTCTTCTGCTGTCGTTCTTCTGTCTTTCTTTGCCCCCTGGAGGGTCGGGACCGGGTTCTGGCAGCCAGACTTCGGCGAGCTTCCAAAAAGGCGGCACTCAGGCTCGGGGGCCGATTCGACAGAAAGGATAGATGGAGGGGAGCTCCCAAGAGGAGGGGGGAGGAGGAGGAGGAGGAGGAGGAGGAGGAGGAGGAGGAGGAGGAGGAGGAGGAGGAGGAGGAGGAGGAGGAGGAGGAGGAGGAGGACCCGTCGCCGCCCGTTGCTCGCGGAGCTGGCGGGCAGGGCTCCTGTGGCCAGGGCGAGGGGGCAGTTCTCGCGCTTCTCCCTCCCCTCCCTCCCATCTTCTCCATCCCCCCGGTCCCGTCTCGGAGAGGGGGGCCAGCGCTCGGGTGCGCCGGCGGCGCGCGGCCGCACCGGTGGCCGCAGCGGCAGCCGGCCGCCTGGTGCCGTGGACCGGCTGGTCTGTTCCTGCAGCGTGGCTGCGTCGGTCCAGTCTCGGGGCTGGGACAGCTGTCGGCTCTTGACGCTACCAGGGTGTGGGGAGGAGGGCGCGAGAGGAGGAGGAGTGGTCCGTCGCTGTTATCGTTATCGTTGTTGTTGTTGTTCCCCTGGCATGCTTTTTTCCACACGTTTTCCATTCGACCAGCGTGCCCAGCGAGGAACAGCTCCGTCAACATCTTGTGGCCGTTGTTTAGGGTCGGGTGGCGGCAGATTATGGAAGTGTGTATCCAATTGTTTTTGCAACCGCCTACCTGGCACGATCGTCAGAGCCAGAATATGTTGGGTGCGCAACTGATGCGTATTATATGATTGCGGGCCGTAGATCAGGCCCAGTCCCTAGCATGAGGAGGAGGAGGAGGAGGAGGAGGAGGAGGAGGAGGAGGAGTGGGCGAGGGAAAGGAAGGAGGGGGATTGCACAGGTCTGAGGATGAAGAGAAAGGTTGAGGATGTGGATGGTATGAGTATGAGTAAGATGCTGAAACTGATGAGGATGAAGATGAGGATGAGGATGAAGATGAGGATGAGGGCGAGGATGAGGACGAGGATGAGGATGAGGATGAGGATGAGGATGAGGATGAGGAGGAGGGTGATGATGATGATGATGATGATGATGATGATGATGATGATGATGATGCTGATGATGCTGAAGAGGAAGAGGAAGAGGAAGAGGAAGAGGAAGATGAAGAGGAAGAGGAAGATGAAGAGGAAGAGGAGGAGCGCCTTTCTGGCATCTGCGCGGGGGGGAGGGGGCTCCCCACAACCCGCAGTAGTGGCGGCCGGCCCGGGCGCGCTGTCCGCCACACGGTGGACGGCTCGCCGTGCGATACGTTCGCCAACAAATATTTCACGATCCATGTGAACATCAGGATCCATGTGGAATACCTCGAGATCAGTAGAAGCCGAGGCATGCCGCGACTCCAACATCAACCAGCAGCTGTTGAACCAAAATGCCATGAGATGCACCCTCTGCTGTGGAAACGTACCCGCACGGATGCCGATGCCATACATGTCCGCCATCGGATACAGCTCCGACCCGACGACATCTTTATTGTTGCTACGACCGCCCTAGCGTGAGCGTCCAGGCCCAGGCACGAGCTGCGCAACAGGCAGCCCCAGTGCGAACAAGAGCGGCGCAACAGGTAACCCCAGTACGATAATGAGTTGCGCGACAGGCAACCAGAGGACGAGCACCGACGCCACTGCTGCGCCAAGTACAGCACCAAGACCGACAGGAGGAACGACATCACCGAGCAGCCCGACATGGTTATTACGTACGTCGCCGTGGAGGTACCAGTGGACATCGGCCGCGCCGCCTGCGACGAGCACGGCGACGACAGTTTTTTTCCGAGAGCGGCCTGTACTCTCACGAACCCCCAGGACAATTTCAGCTTCCAGGGCTACGACGGACCGCAGGGCTACGAGAGTCGCCAGGACTACGGGACGCTCAAAGCGCGGAACGCTACGATTTGGCAGCCGACGACTCCAATTCGGACCTCGGGGGCTACAAAGAAAGTGTGTCTTCCGAGCTGCTACTGCCGCCAGCAGAGTTACCATCGGGGACCACAAGCTGAACTATGAGGACCACACGCGCAGCTACGAGAGCCACCAGAGGAGATTCATTACCCACCTGCCGAGCTACGAGAGCCACCAGCAGAGCCCCGAGGGCCACAGCCGAGCTACGAGGACCGCGATCTGACCTGCGTGAGCCACCTGCAGGGCTACGAGGCCCACCAGCGGAGCCACGAGGGCCACCAGCTCAGATACGAGGACCACCGGCAGAGCTACGTGGACGAATTACCAGGTGAGCTACCAGAGCCACCTGTTCAGCTACGAGGGCCCCGAGCTGAGCTTCGAGAACCACCCGCAGACCTACGAGGTCCGCCTGGAAAGCTATGAGGGCCCAACCTGAGCTCCGTGGGCAACTAGCAGAGCCACTACAGCCGCCAGCAGAGCCACCGGGAACACCAGCAGCCCCTCAAATATTCCACATGCTGAGCTGCGAGAGGAACAGTTACGAGAGCCATCAGGAGAGAGTCAAGACCCACCAGCCGTGATACCATGGCCACCAGCAGAGCCATGAGAGCCACAACCTACCTGAGCGATGGCGACCGCAAGCTGGGCTACGAAAGCCCTTCTCCTGAGCTACGAGGACCACAGGCTGAATTACGAGGGCCACAAGCAGGGTTACGAGGACCACCTTCGGAGCTACAAGAGCCACCAGAGGAGCTAAGAGAGCTACCAGCTGAGCGACGAGGACCACAGGCGGAGCAACGAGGGCCACTACTTGAGCTACGCGGGCCACAGAAAAGGGTTCGAGAGTGTCCCGCAGAGCAACCAGGGCAACAAGCTGAACTGCAAAGGCCACCTTCGGAGCAAGGACAGCCACCAGCTGAGCTACAAGAACCACCGGCTGAGCTACTGGGACCATGCGCTGAGCTACCAGGACCGCAAGAAGGGCTCCGAGGAACACAGGCAGGGCTCCGAGGAACGCCAGCTGACCTACGATGGCCACCAGCCGAACCACGAGAACCACCAGCACCAGCCTCCCTGCCACCTGGCTGAAACAGCTACCTCGACCAGCATGGACGACGTTACTACCACCACGCGGCCCTGGACATGACGACGTTGAAGCTGCCGCGTAGAGACGAGGACCACCAGCAGACCAGGTCCGCCAATCTTACCCTCCGTAGCTGCCTCAAGAGGCCAGCTGAGCCACCGGGGCCACCAGCAAAGCTACGTGAACCACGTGCTGAGCTACACGGACACCGAGCGGAGCTTCTAGGACCACCTGCTGAGCCACCTGGGCACGCAGAGCTGCGAAAACCACCCCGTTGTCCTCAACGACCGCCAGAATAGTTTTGCGAGCCACCAGCAGAGCTTCAAGGGCCACCAGTTGAACCACCAGTGCTACCAAAACTACCTGGGCCAACTGCTGAGCTAGGAGGACCACCATCTGAACTACGAGGACTGCAACCTGAACGACCTCGGCCACCAGCCGAACTGCGAGGGCCGCCAGCGGAGCTGCGAGGACCACCGGCTGAGTTTCGAGGGCCACCTGAGCTACGGGGGCACCAGCTGAGCTACGACGGCCACAAGAAGAGCGCTGGCCACGAGATCCATGCAATGTCACAGCCAACTACGGGACAAATGGGAGAGCACACCAGCTGTGGATCCGCACCATAGAGGCCTTCTACGAGGCGGGCCGCATCCCCTACGACGAGTACAAGAGCGCATCGCCATTGCGCGCCGCCATATGAGAGGCCAGGCTATTGCCCTACAGGGCGCCCACTTGCTCTTCGAGTGGTGCCTCTCGGTGATCATGGTGAAAACGGTCAACCTTAAGCCGGACTGTTCTGGGCACTTCAGCCCGGAAGCTATTACGCTACCGACAGGGCGCGCCATGTACGTCGATAAAGGCAGTGTACTACATGCCGTAAGCTCTACGACATCCCATGAGCGGCCCGGCCGTTTCTCCTCATTCCTGTCCTTCGGTGGGCCTCAGGATGTAGCAAAGGGATGGGGGCTTCTCCCCCTCCCTCCCCCTCTCAAGAAAAGATCTTCCGGTGGCGTCCGGGAGGCCCCCGCACTCGCGCCAGGCCGGCCGCCCGCCCCGCCAGGCGGCCGCGGGCGCGCGAACGCGTCTGGGGACGCCCGATGGCGCTGCGTAAGCAAGGGAGCGGAGGAAAAGGAGGAGGTTGCCACCAGGGAGAGCTGGCCGCGGGGGATGGAAGAGGATGCGACGAGGAAGGGTAGGAGGAGGGTGAGGGGTAGAAGGACGGGGAGCTGGGAAGCCGGGGGAGGGGAGGGAGAGGGTACCGCGGGGGCGAGAAAAGCGGTCAGCGTTCAGTGTTCAGGGGGCGAGTAGCTGGCCATAGGAAGCACGAGGGAGGCACGCACGTGCCGAGGGAACTGGGGGCAAAAAGGGGGAGGGAAGAAGCCCGTGTCCACAGGCGTGAGGCTGCCGAGGAGGGGAAAGCGGGCCTCCACTGCCCATGCGTGGTTTGCGAAGGCATCGTGTGCAAATCTGCCGTCGCGTCGGCCCCTGCTGCTGCTACTCTTGCCCACCCAGGGGACAAGATCTGCAGCCAGTTAAATTCGACAGCCCGCTTGCTCCAACCTAGTCAGGATCCGTTCCAAAGCCGTGTGCTACCAACCACCCCTGCGGCCCATGCCTTTCCACATTTCCCCCAGGATCCGTTCGAAAAGGTCAAGGGGCTCATGCAACAGGCTGCGCCTACGACCGCAAGGCCCAGTAGCGAGGTGTCATCTGAGTCATACGTGTGTCGCTTCCAGCCCGTCCAGGAGGCCAGAGTTTCAGGGCCCGAGTTTTTTCATGCCGCATCTGTTACCTTGCGCCTTGGCGTAGCGATACTGAGGCCAAGACCACATAGAGGCCATCACCTGTACAGGGTTTATGTGCAGTCATCTCTCCGCGGGGACCCACGTGAACTCTTGCCTTGCCAAACGTTGCCGTGTCCTCACGCCCTGTACTCCGGGGCATCCAGTTGGGCGACGTCCTCACTTGTATCCGAGAGGTACATCCCTCCATGGTTGCGAAATAGCTTAGGCGGGTACAGTACGTCCTTGGACGGATTCTTTTTTCGTCTCTGGCTCGCTGCTGTCCAGTGTATAGCTGAGGCCATTCGGAGTGCGTGAGCAATCGGTGGATGACCAACTTCCAACATCTGCAGGGGGTGGTCGGACGCACGCGTGATAGCCAACGCAGAGGCGGTGATTCGTTGCTGCGTCACCTCTCTTATCCCTCTGGGTGATAACGCCTGGGATCCCCCCCCGTGCCCCAATCACGTCACGCTGGCCGCCGTTGTGCCTACTCGTGGTGCTCGCATGTTACTGCTGCCCTGACAGGGTCGTGTTCTCACAATCATGTTGTTGGTGTTCGTAGGAGTTGTGTGCTGCTCGCACGCGATTGTGGTCCTGGCAACTTATGATGTGCTGATGTATACATGTGGCCCTCGCATGCAATTGTGGTATTGGTTGGGCCAATGTTGCCGTGTGGTGGTGACAAGCGTGCTGTGCATATCCGAAGCACGTTGTTGTGTTTGCAACGCATCGTGGTTTTCAATCATTGTGCTCGTGCTCGTGCATGTCACATGGTGCTTGGAGTCTATTGTTGTACTGGCAGGGTCTGTCATATTATTATGCAAATGTGTGATGTTCGTAAGCTGATGTGGTACTTGCAGGGTCGGGCTTCTATCGCTGTCAGGTGGTCGCAAGCACATTGTGGTGCTACGTATCAGGTACGTGTTGGTCCTCGCAGGCCACAGGTGGGGCTCGCAGGCCATTAGGGCACTGGCAGGGTCAAGCATCCTTGCGAGACGGGCGGGAGCACTGTGCATCTCGTGCACGGCATCTCGGAGCCCAGAGTTGCGAGGATGCTTGAGGCGAAACGAGCCAAACCACCTCGCGTGCGGCATCTCGAAACCAAGCGCTGTGAGGATGCCCCAGACGAAAATTGCTGTGCCCCTCGGTTCGTAAGGCATCTCGGAATTTAGCTGCGAGCATGTCTCAGGCGAAAAAGGCCAGACCACCGCGCGCGCGGCATCTTGGAGCCCAGAGTTGCGAGGATGCCAGCGAAACGGGCTAGACCACCTCGCGCACGGCTCGAATGGCCAGGACGTCTCAGGCGAAACGGGCCGTACCACCCAGAATCGCGAGGATGTTTGAGGCGAAGCGTTGTGCGCTAGTCCCCCGGTTGGAGAGAGTTCTGATCACAACATGACCCTTGTCGGCGCAGGTGTCTGGGGAAACGGTGCTTGCCGCGTGGTAGGGGCGCCAGAAGAGGCCCAAGCTTCAGGAGGCATAGCGAATCTCTTCTTGCTGCTCCTCCGCGGGATGAGAGGGCATTTGGAAGCCGAGTTGGTCCACTTCTGCCTTTCCTGCTCTTGCACCTCACGCCTCTCTCGGGGGCCAGCGGATCACCGATATGATTGCCAAGCTCTTAACGCTGACGTCGGGCACCGCCATAGGAGGAGGAGGAGGAGGAGGGGAGATTTTGCTTGCATGGATGGCACTGTTTTTGCAGCACAGCCCAAGTAGCATCACAGAAACTTACGGTGTGCTCGGGGACTCTGAAGGGAGTGTTCATTGAAGCGATGTCTCCTCGAAGCCGTATCTTCTCGGACTTGTCATGGCACCGAGCATGATTGCATGCCAATGGGCACGCAATTGTTCGGAATGGGAGTGTACTGTTGATCATTTGGGATTTTGGAACGCCCCATGCATGGGGCTGCAGGGGACACCAGGCGCCGCTGGAAAGTGCAGAATGCGACAATGTCGAGCGCGAAGAGTTGCGACTCGCTCGAAGCATCGGCAGTGCGGATGCAATGCCCGGCCCTCCGATGGGTCAAATCTTTCTCCTCCTTCCCCGTCCTCCCCCTCCCCCCCCTCTCCTCTCTCTTTCCCCCCTTCCCCCCCTCCTTCCTCCCCCCATCCCCACCCCTTCCTCTCTCCCTCCTCTCTCCCCCTGCCTCCCTCCGCCCGTTCTCCTCCCTCCTCCGCCCTTCCCCTCCCCGCGGGGCCTGGGGCCGTGAGCAGCTCGGAGACCTGGATGGTCCGTGTCGACCCGAGCTCGTCTCTCGCACTGGGCGTGAACATGCGGAGCGGTCTCCTTCAAGGCCCCCCACCCAAGGAGGAGGAGGAGGAAGAGGAGGAGGAGAAGGAGGAGGCGCCCAAGCGGCCCCAAGAGGCCCCCAAGACGCCCAAGGGGTCGGCAGGGCGTGTGATTCTCTGCCTATTTGGACGCTGCTGCGCAGCTGGGGCCCGCCTGCCGGCGGACACGCGCGTCTCGTCTCGTCTCCCCCCTCCCGCCGCCGTACTCTTTCCGCCTCGCGCGGGCCGCCGGCACGCCCCTCCCGCCCCGGCAGCAAGCGAGGCCAAGATTTTTTTTGTTTGTTTTGGTGTTTTTGTATTTGCTCGTGATTTGTTTTTTTTCTTTTTTTGGTCTGGTCTCCTGCCGTTTCTTTTGGCTTTTCTATGTTTTTTGTTTTTTTTGTTGTTTGCTTCCTGGTTGGTTTCCACATGGAGAAGGAGTCCTCCGAGGAAGCCGAGCAGAAGGCGTGGGGCACTCAGCGCGCCGCCCCTCTGGCGGGGTGGAGGCGGGCGTTGGCGACCCTGCTGCTGCTGCTGTTCCCTCCTCGTCCTCCTCCTCCTCCTCCTCCTCCTCCTCCTCCTCCTCCTCCTCCTCATCATCATCATCATCATCATCATCATCATCATCATCATCATCATCATCATCCTGCTCTTCCTTTGCTGCTGCTGCCGCTGCCGCTGCTGCTGCCGCTGCCGCTGCCGCTGCTGCTGCTGCTGCTGCTTTGGCGACCCTGCCGCTCCTCCTCCTCCTCCTCCTCCTCCTCCTCCTCACTCAGAGGAGGACAGGGTGCCCATACCGCTACCCGTCCCCCGTTTTCGCCTCCATGGGCCTCCTGGGCGGCCCTCGTCGCCGCCGCTGGAGACGCCTCGCGAAGTCCTCGTCGGAACGCATCCGGGGAGAGGTCCGGGGAGTAGCGGTATCCGTGTGTGTGGGTTTCCTTAGGTGCTGCTGCTGCTGCTGCTGCTGCTGCTGCTGCTGCTGGTCCTCACCACCACCCGATGGGGTCGGCGGAGCAGCCCCTCCCGAGAGGCCGCGTCGCCGCCCGCTCGCCCGCCACGGACCGTCCAGTGATTGGAGCAGCAGCGTCCAGCCGTGCTTCGGCGTGGGAGCTCGGACAGTTCCAGATCGCCCCGGGTTTGTGTTCTTGTTGCTCGGTGATGGCTTCTCGGGTCATTCAGCACGGCGCGCATCTCAGGCCTCTTCGCATAGGGAGCGCATGCATTTGTGGGCCAGTTCGGCTGGTCCATAAGGGCGGTGGGGGTTCGTACATCTGCGCTCTTCTGCTTAGGTACTGCGACAAAGAGATGAAGGATGCGGAGGACAAGAAGGCAGAGAAGAGCGACACCGTCGAGAAGTTGACAACCAAGATCGACCAGGTGGCTCTGGGGAGGGCGCAATGTCTGCCCGGACGTCGCAGCGGCCACCCGTGTCTGCCGCTGGTTTGGGATCTTGGTCGTCTTTGAAGCCAGTAGGGTGCAGGAGAGGGGTGTTATGTCGGAGCGACGGGCTGCTTGCTCACGCCGCAAATCCACACGTGCACGTTGGCTTGTGCCGAGCAGGGGTCGCTTAGTTGTTCCTCTTGTAACCTCTCCTCCCCTCTTCCTCCTCCTCCTCCTCCTCCTCTCCCCTCCTTCTCCCTCTATTCCTTCTCTCCTCCTCTCCTCCTCCTCCTCCTCCTCTCCCCCTCATCATCTCCTCCTCCTCCTTCTCCTCCTCTCCTCCTCCTCCTCATTCCTCCCCCTCCTCCTCCTCCTACTACTCCTCCTCCTCCTCCTCCTCCTCCTCCTCCTAGGCCGCTGTTTGAGCGTAGCGTGCACAGACCGATCGAACCGCATGCACAAACTTACTCAGCAGTGATCTCGCGCCCCCTCGCAGACCCAGGGGCACTTGGAACTGGAGAGCCCCCCCATCACACATCCGATACCGCAACTTGCATAGTCGCTTCGGTGTTTTTCTTCTTATTCTTATTGCATGGATAATGTTGCACATCAATTTGCTTCATCCCGACGCCGCTCTCGAGAAATATGGATATCAGAGTGCATAGTCATCCCTGTCAAAGTGGCCCCACGCTATGCCAAGAAGCATGCTCATTGCACCTGGCTTTGCGAATTGGGTACAATAAGAAAGTGTGCGCATTCCGTATTGAATTGGGGAAGCGGGGTTGCACCACGGGAGGGTCCCTCCAACATGGAAATTGCTTCGCATGATGCTTGCAACGAAGACGCTGGAAGATTGATTGAGGAATCCGGCCGTGGGGAGTGCCGTCGGGACCCAACGCGGGAGACCGAGACAGAGAACCAAGCAATTTCGTGCCGAAGACGGCGACTCAAGTAAGTTTTTGGTTTTTTTTTTGTTTTTTTGACGTTTTGATTTTTGATCATTTTTTCTGTTTCTTTTTTTTTTTGTTGGATGTTTGATATTTTTTATGCTTGTTTGTCATGTTTTTTTTTTTTTTTTTTTTTGTGTCTTTTTTGATTTTTTTTTTTTTTTTTTTTGGATTTTTTTTTTTGTTTTTTTTTTTTTTTTATTTTTGACCGTTTTTTTTTGTTGACTTTTATTTTTTGACGATGTTGAGACCAATTCACATTACTGCTCACATGATTCTGACTGTTTTTTTCTTTTTCTTTTTTTACACGAGTGCTTGCAACGGACGACCCCCTCTCTCCCTCTTTCTCCCCGCTGCGAGATTGTTGGATGCATCAGGCCGTGGGGAGTGCCGTCGGGACCCCATGCGGGAGACCGAGAACCCAGCCGTTTCGGGCGCCGCGAGATTGTTTCATGAATCAGGCCGTGGGGAGCGCCGTCGGAACCCAACGCGGGAGACCGAGAACCCAGTTTTGTTCGTCACGCATTGCCTCGCATGACTGTGACACACGTGATGTTTGAAACACGGACGCTGCGAGATTGTTGGAGGAATCAGGCCGTGGGGAGTGCTGTCGGGACCCAACGCGGGAGACCGAGAACCCAGCAATGCATGTGCACGAGATTGACATTATACAGTTCACGTTTACTACCGTTGACAATGGCATCAGCATTGGTGGCAACGTTTGTAAATCGGAAACGGCGAAAATGAGCGAACAAATTATGAAGTTACAAAGTTTGTTATACAAAAAGTTGGCACAGTAGGAAAAACTGTATACGCTTCATGAGCATGTTGCGTTGCAAGTGAACGAGGCACGCCGGCGAGCCGGGTAAAAGAGTATTCGGGATTGCGCGCAGCTCGTAGCGACATAGACAAACCGATAGAGCAATTGGTGCTGGACAAAAGGGCGATGATTACAGGCGGGAGCAAGCACGGCAATGCGTTCGCCCCTAGCATTCCAAAACAATGCGCATTTGTCCCGCGACCCGAGCCCGCCATATAAACGCACCAAGAACAAACAGAGCCAGAGCAGCAGACCAAGAAATGATACCCACCGCAAATAGCAGCGCATTTCGGCAAAGCGGCGCGTATTTGGCGCATCGTGAATCGTGAAATAAAAGTGCAGGCTGGCTCCGCTCCAGTGCCCCTGTGCATTGCGGCGGTCGCCGCTCCGCGGCTGTCCCCCCGCTCCTTCCTCTTCCCCCCCTGGTCGGGGGCCCTCGGCTCTTGCTGGTTCGGTGGCTTCTTCGGCTTCCCTCACTTTCCCCTCTCCCGCTCTTGCGTGCCTTTACCTCCATCGGGGTGGTGGAGTTTGTTGTTATGTGGACGTGGCTCTCAGAGGACGAGCCGCGCCCTGGACAGACCAGGGCAGGCGCGTCCTCCTGCATTCTCAGTTGCTAGAGACCTCCCGACAGTTTGTCTGTAAGGCTCTTCCCGCCCGCCCGCTTCTGAGGCCCTTGCCCTTTTTCCCATCCTCTGCTGTTCAGGGGTCTCCATGGTGCTGCATGGGCCCCCTGCGTAGGGGCAACACGATCACGACCCGCGGGGCCTCGCCTTAGGCAGCCCCCGCGGGTCGGATGACCGTCCGAAGCCGAGGGCGCCGCCTCCACAGTTCATCCCAGGGGTCAAGAGTGCCCAGAGTCGCAAACGGCGCGACCCCCGACGGCCTTATCCTTATCGTTATCCTCCCCCTCCTCCTCCCCCTTCTCCTCTTCGTTTTCCTCCTCCCCCTCCTCCTCCTCCTCCTCCTTTTCCTCCTCCTCCTCCTCCTCCTCCTCCTCCTCCTATTCCTCCTCCTATTCCTCCTTTTCCTCCTCCTCCTCCTCCTCCAACGGGGGGAGGGGCTTAATTTCGTGGGTGTTCATGGCTCGGGGCCCGCGGGCCGCCTGACGTGGTGGGGGGGGTCGGGGGAGGGGGGGGGGCCCAGGCCGTTGGGGTGCCTGGGCCTGCCAGGGGCACGGCTGGCGGCGCCAGCCTCTTGGCCTGCGCCAAGCTGCGTTCGCAGAAAATCCATCAGTGGCGAAGCGTCTTGGCTCGCGTATAGTACAGGCCCACCAAACAGTGTTTTATTAACCTGTTGTGGTCGGCGCGAAATGTTTTCAGAACATGTATGGTTGAGAGCATTGCTTCCGTTCTTAGAACAGCTGTGGGTTCTAAGAAAATTTCGTGGCAGGCCTACAGGAATGCCGGGGCGGTCGGTCCCTGCTCAAAAGGAAGCGGCGCCAGCAGTGGGCTTGTGCCTCGCTTGGGAGCTCGCGAGCCCGCAGCAAGACCGCTCACCCCTGCTCGCGTCTGCGGGGTCATGCACGATTTCTTGTTGTTTGCAGCGCGTGCTTTTGGGACCGCGGGAGGACCTTCAGCATCGTGATGGCAGTGTTGGTGCAGGGGGGAGGACAAGCTAATGAGGAAAAGCAGCACCAGCAGCAGGATAGGAGGGGGGGATACCGCCTCCTCGGCCTCAGCCTTCGGTTCCGTTTCTTTCTCCTCGCTCTCCGTCACTGATTTGTCCCGCCAGGAGCGAGCGGTCTCAGACAACCGGTTGTTAGGATGCGTCGCTCGTGGTGTCTTCGCCATAACTAAGGTAGCAGACGTGCGCATGGTAAGATGCGTCTTGTGGTTGCACATCTATATATATATAGAGAGAGAGAGAGAGAGATGTTGGCCGTCGGCCCGTTCCGCCTCTTAGATGTCAGTGGCGATCTCTTGGGAGGCCTCTCGGAAGCCTTTTGGAAGCGGCTTTGGAGTGTTATGGGGTTTCTTGGGGGCTGCTTGGGGCCCTCTTAGGGCCTGGTTTGGGCCTTTTGTGGGGGGACCTCTTGGGGGTCTGCTGGCGGTCTCGGGGGTTATCTCAGGGCGGAGGGCTCGACATGTCGGTTCGTGTTTCACCTTTGGGCCCCCTCTTGGGGCCCTCTTGGGTTGTTATCGGAGCGTCTTGGGCCGTTTTGATGCCCTCTTGGGCCGCCTGGGGGCCGTCCATAGGACCTCGTGGGCCGATCTTGGGGGCCTCTTTGGTCGTCTTGGGGCGTCGGGGTCCAAAACGGCGGGAACGCTTGAATCCTCCAAACGCCGAACGGGCATGAATGATGCCAGCTCTTGGGACCGTCTCGGGCTGGCTCTCTTGGGGCATCGTGGGGTCGTCCTGGGCCGTCCCGTGGCCATCCTAGAGCGCGCGTAGGCTCTACAGGCGCACGCGACACGCCCCAGGAAATGTGGGTCTGGGTCTCTTTCGAATCACTCGCTCAGGACTGAGGACGGGAAGCTCCAGGGACCTGAGGACACTCCAACTCGTGCCTCGCGGCACGGTGGCGGCTGTATGTGTATATATGTATACACACAGACATGCATAGATGCACGCATACCTACAGACAAACATACACATGCATATACATGTACAGGTACAGATGTGTGTACCGATCTGTATATATTCATAGAACAGGATCGTGTGTATATATGTATATATGTATATACATTTACAGATACTTCTCCAACATATATATATATATATATTATATATATATATATATATATATATTATACACTAGTCGAATCGCCGCACTGGTCGGAGAGACCCCAGGCGACCGAAGGCGCCCACACAACCACTCTCCCAGTTTCTAACGTCTCCTGCATGTTTCGATGAGCAGGAGCAGGGGCTTCTGGTGCCTGCTGTGCTTCATTTCATAAAATATTTTGACACTGGCAGCCCCGTGCAGTCTACAGGACATGTTCTCGGAGTTCGCCAAGCATGATTGCGTATTAGTTCTGGGCACCCAGCTTCGTGCTCCCAAGAATCGCAAGGCGGAACGTCTGCATACGCAGGGTCATCTTCTTTGGCAGAGTGGAGATTCAGCCGGCAGCAACAAAGCATGTGGAGTTGCCATTTGCTTACACGAAAAGAAGTATCACAGAGAGTCCACCACCAGCGTGGAGGCAGGCAAATGCGAACTTCAAGGCCGCACATGGTTTCTTCGGTAGGCAGGGTTTGGGTATCTTCAGTTGCTACTCCCTGCCTCAAGGTACAGGGAGGGGAGACGTTGCCCGGCAGCGTAGCACATGCAAGCACATACTGGATTGAATTCAAAGCATCTTGGACACCTTGCCGACACGATGCGTACCAATCATTGGAATGGGCCCCGACAAAACAGCCGAACATCAAGCCAGACAGCCAGTCTCGGGACCACTAGAAACATAATGTGATGGGCTCAACGACTTGGTATTACGGACGGTGTGGCAATCATACTCTCTGTCATTGGTGAGCACGGTTCATGAACGTAGCCCGACGTATTTTTGAATAAAAGTTGGAGTAAAGACGATCACCGATTCCATCACGATTCCGAACAGCATGTTCACCAAGTAGAGACGTGCCACATCGCGCAAGTCAAGGGCAGGAAGCTACAACACATTCGCAGGGTGCAGCCCAACGGCCATTTTCCTGTCTGTGTCTCGAGCTGGCACACGTTCGAGTGGAGTAGACCGCGTAAGACCCCTAGGGACAGCTTAGATGCTTGCAGTGCTTGTGTACAACTAGGCTACCGTCGAGCGGAACTTACCAACATGACCGGATCAGACTTGCAGTATCACATGAGCCCACATGGACTTGCTGAGCGCAGAGTTGGTTGCGTCAAATCATAATCGGCGCGGCGGCCACCATCTTGAAGGACACACTTGGACAGCAAAAAAGATGAGAGGAGCGCGCCACCACCCGCACCAGGATCCAACAGTTGCTAAGACAGCGACGGGGGGCGAAACTACAAGAACTTGAATTTCCAAAATATGTATCACTGGAAGCGGTCACTCTGAACAGGCACCTCAAGAAGGCCGAAAAGAATTTGATCCGTGAGGGGATGGGCAAAGGATTGAGGTCTTGGCAGAGGCGCGGCGCAGGCGCAGATTTTTCGAGGCGCGCGAGCCACCCCGACTCATGGCTGGCACTTTTCGCGGGCCGCGTGGCAGAGTCTATAACCAAGAGTCTATAACCAAGAGTCTATAGCCGCACGGGAGAGGATTGAGAAGTTACATCAGCTCGGAATTGAGGGAACAGCCACAGCTACATTGCAGAAGTTGTCCAAACCACCGATGCAGACAGTAGGTCTCTGGAGAAGGCCGATCGCCAATGTTCACGCACGCGTGGGAGCGGCTCATCAGTGCTTTGAGGCCAGCGACCCAGATGTTGGCCCAGCAGGGCAGCCTGACTGAACGCAGTTCAGAGAGGGCACACACGGGGGGGGGGGATGAAAAAAAAAAAAAAAAAAAAAAAAAAAAAAAAAAAAAAAAAAAAAAAAAAAAAAAAAAAAAAAAAAAAAAAAAAAAAAAAAAAAAAAAAAAAAAAAAAAAAAAAAAAAAAAAAAAAAAAAAAAAAAAAAAAAAAAAAAAACGTGAGGATAATTGGGCGCGCGCTGTCATCATGACGAGCATGGCCAGCCTGCACTGCACCTGGAGACGCGTTCAGAATAGCTGCATCTGCCCAGTAGCACCATCAGAAGAGGCTCGAAGGCCCTGCTGTTCTGGCATCCAACTAACACGTTCAGACTGCCCAAGAGTTCGGCCAAACAGGACATTGCAGGAGAGTGATCGATCACGTTGCTGCGCGGTCTTGGGCGCTCTGCCTACAAACGCATTTTGGCTTGCTGGCCGAAGCTCCCGCATTGGATGCACAAGGGAAGAGAAGGCGCGACGCTCATGCAGTTTTGCGGCTCGCACAGATTGAGGCGGGCAGGACTACCCCGCATCGCGAGATACCACGACGCCGCCAACGCATTCAACGGCGCGAAGAAGCACCACCTTGTGGCAGATGGTAGAGAGATAGCTAAGATTGGCCACGAACATCTCACCGAGCAGAGAATCATGAATAACGAATTCGTTGTTTGAGATGGACAACACAGCGCGCATCTTCATGCGTGAGCCTTGCTAGGAGATCATGCATCCACCGCAGCGCACGCCAATGTGCATGGGCACGCATTCAAGTTAGCACGAGCGAGCATGGCAATGGACGAGTGGCCACGGGTTTTGATGATCATTGGATGCCAATTGGGCTCGAGGAATGGAACGTGGACCTGGCCACCAGTGGCCTCGCCGACGACGCTGCTCAAACAAATGTCGGAGCATCGCTCGCGACGGTGGGGAAATATATATTGCCGGGGGCGGGCCGCGAGGAAGCGCGGGGCTAGGGGGGGCGGCGGGGGCTGAAAATCGGGATGCGCGAGTCAACCTCGGTCGGGGGGCCGGGCGAGATGCCCGAGAAGCCAGTCGCGTTTTACATGGGCAGGAAGAAAACGGGCGGATCAGCCGAGCATCTGGGATGGATGCATCATCGCGGAAACGGGTTCACTGCAGAGGAGGAAGAGCGCATTCAGGCCGCGGACATCGCGCGCAAGAAGATGGGGCGACTCTGGACTTCCAGCACATCACTTCGGTTCAGGGCCACTGCCCTCGCGGGGCGGGTCGCGACAGCAGCCCCCGGCGCGCCCGAAGCCTACGCGGCGAGGGCAATGCATAAGGAGATGCCCTTGCTGACGAAGGTAGCACAATGCTATCGGGTTCTTCCGGGGGGGAGGTTCGCGGGGCGCGGCGACGGTCGGCGCGCGGCTCGAAGTAACGAAGCGGCGCTGAGAAAGCTCGAGGCATGCACTATTGCGCACACTCCGAAGTCGCCAGGCGGCCCCAATCCACGGCGAGGCACCCCCGAGAACGCTCGCAGGCCCTGGGCGCTCTTCAAGGCGAGGCCCACTGCGAGGGCGAGCCCAAGGAATGCATTCGGGGCGCCGCGCAGGCTTCCGCCAACCCGCGGCGCGGATTGTCCGGGGGGGGCGTCGCTGCCCTGAAGAGCGCCGGTGAAGTATCCGCCCTCCTCGAGTTCCTGGATGGAAATTCCCGCGCGGATTTCTTCAGGGCCCACGTCGGGTGGATTTCTGAGCCATCGGCCTCTCGGTCTCGAGAGCAGAGGGGCTCGCCATCGAGGCGCCCCCCTCCTGGACCTGGGGGCCGGCGGCGACGACGGGGGCGGCGCAGACGCAGAGGGGGGGGGCGTCTTTCCCCGCCCAGTCCGCGCGCAAGTTGCCGCGCCGCATCGGGGGGTGATCGCGCGTGCTGTTAGGCCCCAGGGGGAAAGGCGCTGCGCTCGAGGCATTCCGCGAGCCCGCGCCCTGCCCATCTACGCATCGATGTGCAAGAGACGCTTCGCCGAACGAGTCGCTGCCCAACGTCGCGCGCCCCCGGCTCTGAAGAGAGGCGGCGGCGCCGGGCCCCGCCGAAGACCCAGCGCGAGTCTAGACGACGTCCGTCGCGCAGTAATTCTGCGGCGAGCCCCGAAACTCCGGGTGACCACTTGTCATCTCGCTACCATCGCGAGGAGATTGCCGACGGCTGCGATTTCCCCGCCGACGGCCCAGCGGGTTCCGACGCCAGGCGCGGCCACTTCGTCGGCGCCAGGGGCGGGCAGCAACGGCGACCGGCCCAGCGGCAAGATGGGCAACGCCTCGGACGCGAAGGACACGGAGGAGGCTTCAGCTACAGCCGAAGTCGAGGCTGCGCAATTAGGTGGCAGGGGGCTCGCGCGCCCGGCGCCCCGCGGGCCGCCCCGCCATCGTCGCGGCTAAGGGCGCCGCTGAGGACTGCGACGCCAGCGCGAAGGCGGCGGGGGCCAGCCGCGGTTTCGGCCCGCCACGCCCTCGCGCGCACAAGGCCTTGCCGGGGGCGCTCGCCCGCGCCGGCGCGGATGGGGGGGTCGGCAGAGGCGGCCGCGGCGCAGCAATATTTGCAAGAAGGCGGGGGCGCCGGCGTCGAGAGTCGCGCGTAGCCCGCGCGGCCACTGGCCCATGGCAACGACCCGCTGCGCACAGAGGCACCGCCACCCGCTGGTCATCGACACCAGCACGAACTTGATTCACATCACGGTCGACTGCTTGCCGGCGGAAGGGGCCCGGGGCCGCGGGCGCGACTGGTCTCCCAGGCATGGCCCTGATCGGCGGCCGAGCGTTCCAGCTGCGCGAGGAGGTGCAGTTAGCCATGGCTCTGCCGCGCCTCCACCTCCCTCCGCAGCGAGCCCGTTATGAATTCGAGTCGGCATTTCAGTCGCGGGAGCAGCCCAGGAAGCACAGCGATTTTGCATTCGAGCCTCCCCGTTACCGACAGTGCAGACCCCGCCGCGCCGCCAGCTCCTCACACGCCCGCAGTCGGGCATGGTGCGAGAGGTCAGGCCTCGTGTTCTGCTCATGAGGGAATGCCCTCGAGGTCGCGAGAATCGTGACATCAGGCTTCGCGGTGCCGGTGAACTATGTAAGCGGGTTCAACGTGGCATTGAAGCAGTATGAATCAGGATGAACGAGCCAATGGATGAATGAATGATTACATGGTAGAAGGAATGAATGAATGAATGGGTATGCGTGTATACAGGTATCGAAGTAGACCCCGCGAGCGCCCCCGCGGCCTCCGAAGTGGCCCCGCGGGCACGCAGATGATTCGCGAACTGCTACGAAAGTCCACCGGACTGGTCCACCACGGCCCGAAGGCGCCGAGGATGGCTTTGAAACGGCCTCCGAAGGCTCCCAGGCTGCGCCAGAAAGGCCCCGGGCGGGCGTCCGCGGGCGCCCGAGGTCCCAGAAGAGCGCCCCGAGATGGGGCAATTGTTGGTTCCCGCATAGGTTTTGATTGCTTCTGGGGCCCTCCAGCGTTCGAGCTTCAGCCGCTCCACAGCCCCAGGGGGCCCCAAAACCACGTGCATCTTGGCATGCGCTTTCGACTGCAATTAGAGGCGCGGCATCATTTCGGAGCTCGGCTGCTTCTGCCGTTTGTCAGGCCCCAGCGTCGGTTAGTGTAGCTCCTGGCTTGTCTCTGAGCTGGACGTCGTTATGGTGGAGTTATGGCATGTCGCCCACGCTTGGAATTCCGCATCGCGTATGCCACATAGTCAGAGGTGTCTCCAAAGACTGGCTGTGGTACGTTGTCGTCGCGCCGGGACGTGGGCGTTGTTGGTTGCTGTGTTTTTCCCCACATCCTAAGTGGGGTTCTTGTTTCCCACATCCTAAGTGGGGTTCTTGTTCCCCACATCCTAAGTGGGGTTCTTGTTTTCTCTGCACACCCTCCGCGCAGGATCTCTCGTCCTCCTCCCTCTCCTCTACTTCTCTTTGCTTCTTCCTCCGCATCATCATCACCATCACCATCACTCCCCACTCATCATCATCACCATCAGCATCACCATCACCATCGCACGATCACTCACCATCATTGGCATCGAACGAGCATCAGCATCATCATCATCATCATCATCATCATCACTACTTGCTGACTCACCACTTCGTCCCCATCATCATCACCACCATTTACCATCAGAATCGCACGATCACTCACCATCAGCACTCATCATCACCAACATCATCATCATCACGTCGCCATCATCACCACCACCACCATCATCATCATCATCATCATCATCATCATCAATCATATATCATCATCAAACACCGTCGTCATCATCCCATCACCATCATCCACCAAGAGGGAGCCTCGTCTGTGAGTGAATTGTGAGGAAGTCTCAGGCGGGAGCCCCCTCCCTATGGGGCCCGCAGATCGCGTTACTAATCCGAGCGGGTCATCGGATTCTTGTAACTGTCGTCACTTTTGGGCTCCTCAGGTCTGAATTTGGAGGACGTATCAAGCGGGAGCCTCGTCTGTGAGTGAATTGTGAGGAAGTCTCAGGCGGGAACCCCCTTTCCATGGGGCCCGCAGATCATGTTATTAATCCGAGCGGGTCATCGGATTCCTGAAACTGTCGTCACTTTTGGGCTCCTCAGGTCTGAATTTGGAGGAAGTATTAAGCGGGAGCCTCGTCTGTGAGTGAATTGCGAGGAAGTCTCAGGCGGGACCCCCTTTCTATGGGGCCCGCAGATCATGTTATTAATCCGAGCGGGTCATCGGATTCTTGTAACTGTCGTCACTTTTGGGCTCCTCAAGTCTGAATTTGGAGGAAGTATCAAGCGGGACCCTCGTCTGTGAGTGAATTGTGAGGACGCGTCAGGCGGGAGCCCCCTCCCTATGGGGCCCGCAGATCATGTTATTAATCCAAGCGGGTCATCGGATTCCTGTAACTGTCGTCACTGTTGGGCTCCTCAGGTCTGAATTTGGAGGAAGTGTCAAGCGGGAGCCTCGTCTGTGAGTGAATTGTGAGGAAGTCTCAGGCGGGAACGCCCTTCCCTATGGGGCCCGCAGATCATGTTATTAATCCGAGCGGGTCATCGGATTCCTGAAAAACTGTCGTCACTTTTGGGCTCCTCAGGTTTGAATTTGGAGGAAGTATCAAGCGGGAGCTTCGTCAGTGAGTGAATTGTGAGGAAGTCTGAGGCGGGAGCTCCCTCCCTATGGGGCCCGCTGATCATGTTATTAATCCGAGCGGGTCATCGGATTCCTGAAAAACTGTCGTCACTTTTGGGTTCCTCAGGTTTGAATTTGGAGGAAGTATCAAGCGGGAACCTCGTCTTGTGAGGAAGTCTCAGGCGGGACCCCCCTTTCTATGGGGCCCGCAGATCACGTTATTAATCCAAGCGGGTCATCGGATTCCTGTAACTGTCGTCACTTTTGGGCTCCTCAGGTCTGAATTTGGAGGAAGTGTGAAGTGGTAGCCTCGTTTGTCAGTGAATTGCGAGCGAGTCTCAGGCGGGAGCCCCCTCCCTATGGGGCCCGCAGATCATGTTATTAATCCGAGCGGGCCATCGGATTCCTGTAACTGTCGTCACTTTTGGGCTCCCCAGGTCTGAATTTGGAAGAAGTATCAAGCAGGACCCTCGTCTGTGAGTGAATTGTGAGGACGCGTCTGGCGGGAGCCTTCCTATGGGTCCCGCAGCTCAAGTGGTTCCTACGGGTCATCCTCTGGCGCGCGCTTCCTCTGGGTCGTCCTCCGGCGCGTATCGGCTGGGACGCACGTCGTGCGCTTCCTCTGGGTCGTGTTCCGCACGAGGACGAGGAGGAGGAGGATTGCCAGGAAAACGAGGAGGGATGATGCAGGACGAGACAGGAAAGCAGGAAGGGGAAGAGGCTGAGGGGAGGAAGGACGAGGAGGAAAAGGAGGAGGAGGAATGCCCGAGGAGGCCCCAGTAGGTCCCGGAAGGCCCAGAAGGCTCCAGGAGGCCCCAAGAGGCCCCAGGAGGCCCCAGGAGGGGCAGGAGGCCTAAGGAGGAGGCAGGAGGAGGAGGAGGAGGAGGAGGAGGAGGAGGAGGAGGAGGAGAGGAGGAGGAGGAGGAGGAGGAGGAGGAGGAGGAGGAGGAGGGGAAGGAGGAGGAGGAGGAGGATATGGAAACGAGGAGGAGGAGGAGGAGGAGGAGGAGCGGATGAGGGAGAAGGGAGAGGAGGAGGACAGGGGATGAGGAGGAGGAGGAGGAGGAGGAGGAGGAGGAGGAGGAGGAGGAGAAGGGAGAGGGAGAGCAGGAGGAGGAGGCAGGAGGCAGGAGGGGCAGGGGGAATGGGGGGGAGGAAGCATAACGAGGGGGAGGGGAGGAGGTGGAGGAGGCAAGAAGAGGAGGAAGAGGCAGGGGTTGAGGCAGGAGGGGGAGCAGACAGGAGGAGAACGAGGAGGCAAGAGTAGGTGGGAGAAGGGAAGGGGCAGGAGGATACCCCCATGCAAGCTAAAGAGATTCTCATGTGGGGTCCTTCCGTCGGAGTAATTTTCTCTGCGCACCCTCCGCGCAGGATCTCTCGTCCTCCTCCCTCTCCTCTGCTCCTCTTTGCTTCCTCCTCCGCATCATCATCACCATCACCATCACTCCCCACTCATCATCATCATCACCATCAGCATCACCATCACCATCGCGCGATCATTCACCATCATCGACATCGAACGATCATCATCATCATCATCATCATCATCATCATCATCATCTTCATCATCATCTTCATCATCATCATCACTACTCGTTGACTCACCACTTCGTCCCCATCATCATCACCACCATTTACCATCATAATCGCACGATCACTCACCATCAGCACTCATCATCACCACCATCATCATCATCACGTCGTCATCATCACCACCACCACCATCATCATCATCATCATCATCATCATCATCATCATCATCATCATCATCATCAATCATATATCATCATCAAACACCGTCGTCATCATCCCATCACCATCATCCACCAAGAGGGAGCCTCGTCTGTGAGTGAATTATGAGGAAGTCTCAGGCGGGAGCCCCCTCCCTATGGGGCCCGCAGATCATGTTACTCATCCGAGCGGGTCATCGGATTCCTGTAACTGTCGTCACTTTTGGGCTCTTCAGGTTTGTATTTGGAGGAAGTATCAAGCGGGAGCCTCGTCTGTGAGTGAATTGCAAGGAAGTCTCAAGCGGGAGCCCCCTCCCCATGGGGCCCGCAGATCATGTTATTAATCCGTACGGGTCATCGGATTCGTGTAACTGTCGTCACTTTTGGGCTCCTCTGGTCTGAATTTGGAGGAAGTATCAAGCGGGAGCCTCGTCTGGTGAGTGAATTGTGAGCAAGTCTAAGGCGGGAGCCCCCTCCTTATGGGGCCCGCAAATCATGTTACTAATCCGAGCGGGTCATCGGATTCCTGTAACTGTCGTCACTTTTGGGCTCCTCAGTCTGAATTTGGAAGAAGTATCAAGCGGGATCCTCGTCTGTGAGTGAATTGTGAAGACGCGTCAAGCGGGAACCCCCTCCCTATGGGGCCCGCAGATCATGTTACTAATCCGAGCGGGTCATCGGATTCTTGTAACTGTCGTCACTTTTGGGCTCCTCTGGTCTGAATTTGGAGGAAGTATCAAGCGGGAGCCTCGTCTGGTGAGTGAATTGTGAGCAAGTCTCAGGCGGGAGCCCCCTCCTTATGGGGCCCGCAGATCATGTTACTAATCCGAGCGGGTCATCGGATTCCTGTAACTGTCGTCACTTTTGGGCTCCTCAAGTCTGAATTTGGAGGAAGTATCAGGCGGGAGCCTCGTTTGTCAGTGAATTGCGAGCAAATCTCAAGCGGGAGCCCCCTCCCTATGGGACTCATCGGATTCCTGTAACTGTCGTCACTTTTGGGCTCCTCAGGTCTGAATTTGGAAGACGTATCAGGCGGGAGCCTCGTCTGTGAGTGAATTGTGAGGACGCGTCAGGCGGGAGCCTTCCTATGGGTCCCGCAGCTCACGTGGTTCCTCCGGGTCATCCTCCGGCGCGCGCTTCCTCTGGGTCGTCCTCCGGCGCGTATCGGCTGGGACGCACGTCGTGCGCTTCCTCTGGGTCGTGTTCCGCACGAGGACGAGGAGGAGGAGGATTGCCAGGAAAAGGAGGAGGGATGATGCAGGACGAGACAGGAAAGCAGGAAGAGGAAGAGGCTGAGGGGAGGAAGGACGAGGAGGAAAAGGAGGAGGAGGAATGCCCGAGGAGGCCCCAGTAGGTCCCGGAAGGCCCAGAAGGCTCCAGGAGGCCCCAAGAGGCCCCAGGAGGCCCCAGGAGGGGGCAGGAGGCCTAAGGAGGAGGCAGGAGGAGGAGGAGGAGGAGGAGGAGGAGGAGGAGGAGGGGGGAGGAGGAGGAGGGGGGAGGAATATGGAAACGAGGAGGAGGAGGAGGAGGAGGAGGAGGAGGAGGAGGAGGAGGAGGAGGAAGCGGATGAGGGAGAGGGAGAGGAGGAGGACAGGGGATGATGAGGAGGAGGAGGAGGAGAAGGAGAGAGGAGAGGGAGAGCAGGAGGAGGAGGCAGGAGGCAGGAGGGGCAGGGGGAATGGGGGGGAGGAAGCATAACGAGGGGGAGGGGGAGGAGGTGGAGGAGGCAAGAAGAGGAGGAAGAGGCAGGGGTTGAGGCAGGAGGAGGAGCAGACAGGAGGAGAACGAGGTGGCAAGAGTAGGTGGGAGAAGGGAAGGGGCAGGAGGATACCCCCATGCAAGCTAAAGAGATTCTCATGTGGGGTCCTTCCGTCGGAGTAATTATCTCTGCACACCCTCCGCGCAGGATCTCTCGTCCTCCTCCCTCCCCTCTGTTCCTCTTTGCTTCGTCCTCCGCATCATCATAACCATCATCATCACTCCCCACTCATCATCATCATCATCATCATCATCATCATCATCATCATCATCATCATCATCATCATCATCACCATTATCATCACCATCACCATCCCACGATCACTCACCATCATCGACATCGAACGATCATCATCATCATCATCATCATCATCATCATCATCATCATCATCATCATCATCACTACTCGCTGATTTGAGGCCTGAATATGGAGGAAGTATCAGGCGCGAGCCTCGTCTGTGAGTGAATTGTCAGGAAGTCTCAGGCGGGAGCCCCCTCCCTATAGAGCCCGCAGATCATGTTACTAATCCGAGCGGGTCATCGGATTCTTGTAATTGTCGTCACTTTTGGGCTCTTCAGGTCTGAATTTGAAAGAAGTATCAAGCGGGAGCCTCGTCTGGTGAGTGAATTGTGAGGAAGTCTCAGGCGGGAGCCCCCTCCCTATGGGGCCCGCAGATCATGTTATTAATCCGAGCGGGTCATCTGATTCCTGTAACTGTCGTAACTTTTGGGCTCCTCCGGTCTGAATCTGGAGGAAGTATCAGGCGGGAGCCTCGTTTGTCAGTGAATTGCGAGCAAGTCTCAGGCGGGAGCCCCCTCCCTATGGGGCCCGCAGATCATGTTATTAATCCGAGCGGGTCATTTGATTCCTGTAACTGTCGTCACTTTTGGGCTCCTCAGGTGTGAATTTGACAGAAGTATCAAGCGGGACCTTTGTCTGTGAGTGAGTTGTGAGGAAGTCTCAGGCGGGAGCCCCCTCCCTATGGGGCCCGCAGATCATGTTATTAATCCGAGCGGGCCATCGGATTCCTGTAACTGTCGTCACTTTTGGGCTCCTCAGATCTGAATTTGAAGGAAATATCAAGCGGGAGCTTCGTCTGTGAGTGAATTGTGAGGAAGTCCCAGGCGGGAGCCCCCTCCCTACGGGGCCCGCAGATCATGTTATTAATCTAAGCGGGTCATCGGATTCTTGTAACTGTCGTCACTTTTGGGATCCTCAGGTCTGAATTTGGAGGAAGTATCAAGCGGGAGCGTCGTTTGTGAGTGAATTGCGAGGAAGTCTCAGGCGGGAGCCCCCTCCCTTAGAGCCCGCAGATCATGTTATTAATCCGAGCGGGTCATCGGATTCTTGTAACTGTCGTAACTTTTGGGCTCCTCAGGTCTGAATTTGGAGGAAGTATCAGGCGGGAGCCTCGTTTGTCAGTGAATTGCGAGCAAGTCTCAAAGCCCCCTCCCTATGGGGTCCGCAGATCATGTTATTAATCCGAGCGGGTCATCGGATTCTTGTAACTGTCGTCACTTTTGGGCTCCTCAGGTGTGAATTTGGAAGAAGTATCAAGCGAGACTTTTGTTTGTGAGTGAATTTTGAGGACGCGTCAGGCGGGAGCCCCCTCCCTATGGGGCCCGCAGATCATGTTATTAATTTAAGCGGGTCATCGGATTCTTGTAACTGTCGTCACTTTTGGGTTCCTCAGGTCTGAATTTGGAGGAAGTATCAGGCGGGAGCCTCGTTTGTCAGTGAATTGCGAGCAAGTCTCAGGCAGGAGCCCCCTCCCTATGAGGCCCGCAGATCATGTTATTTATCCGAGCGGGTCATCGGATTCCTGTAACAGTCGTCACTTTTGGGCTCCTCAGGTCTGAATTTGGAACACGTATCAAGCGGGAGCCTCGTCTGTGAGTGAATTGTGAGGACGCGTCAGGCGAGAGCCTTCCGATGGGTCCCGCAGCTCACGTGGTTTTTCCGGGTCATCCTCCGGCGCGCGCTTCCTCTGGGTCGTCCTCCGGCGCGTATCGGCTGGGACGCACGTCGTGCGCTTCCTCTGGGTCGTGTTCCGCACGAGGACGAGGAGGAGGAGGATTGCCAGGAAAAGGAGGAGGGATGATGCAGGACGAGACAGGAAAGCAGGAAGAGGAAGAGGCTGAGGGGAGGAAGGACGAGGAGGAAAAGGAGGAGGAGGAATGCCCGAGGAGGCCCCAGTAGGTCCCGGAAGGCCCAGAAGGCTCCAGGAGGCCCCAAGAGGCCCCAGGAGGCCCCAGGAGGGGGCAGGAGGCCTAAGGAGGAGGCAGGAGGAGGAGGAGGAGGAGGAGGAGGAGGGGGGGGAGGGGGGGGGAGGAGGGGGGAGGAGGAAACGAGGAGGAGGAGGAGGAGGAGGAGGAGGAGGAGAGGATGGAGGGAGAGGGAGAGGAGGAGGACAGGGGATGAGGAGGAGGAGGAGGAGGAGAAGGGAGAGGGAGAGCAGGAGGAGGAGGCAGGAGGCAGGAGGGGCAGGGGGAATGGGGGGGAGGAAGCATAACGAGGGGGAGGGGGAGGAGGTGGAGGAGGCAAGAAGAGGAGGAAGAGGCAGGGGTTGAGGCAGGAGGAGGAGCAGACAGGAGGAGAACGAGGAGGCAAGAGTAGTTGGGAGAAGGGAAGGGGCAGGAGGACACCCCCATGCAAGCTAAAGAGATTATCGTGTGGGGTCCTTCCGTCGGAGTAATTTGTTCTTGATGTAGCTGGTCGTGGTGGGTGCAGCACGTGCTGTGTTTGCTCCCATTGGTTGTGCTCTGGTTGACTTTTGGTAGGTGCCGTCGTAGTTTTGGTGGCAGGGTTGCCTTGGTGCTGGTTGGTATGCTGCGCTTGGGTAGGATGGGAAAGTGCGGCTTACCTTGCCAATTGGTTGCCCAGTGGGTCCTTTTTTATTATTGTTGTTGTTGTGTCGGTGTAGGTGTTTCCCCTTGCCTTTGCCTTTGGGGTGGGGGTGTGTGCATCACTGGACATTGCGCCAGTACAGAATATAGGTGGTTGTTGTGCACTGTTGTACTGATCGAGGGCTTAGTGAGCTCCGTGAAGGTGCTGTTGTGTCTCCTGGTCTAGCATGGTGCGCGCTGATGCAATTCGTATCAGTTTACGTGCTGCTGCCCGTGTTTCCCGCTCTCGGCGTGCAATTCGAAGAAGTCGATGAGCTACTGCTTGAAAAATATTGCAGTGCAGGTTCTGGGTGGTGGCTGGTTGGCCAAAGTGGTCGTTCAACTGGTATTTGTGCTGTCGTGCGTAGCCATTGACGAAGTCGTGTTAGTGCTGCGTAGTGGCGCTGCGTACGTAACACGAGGGCGAGAATCAACATATACGAGAGTAAGAGCGAAGGGTGAGACATGATATGCAAAAGTACGGGAATGAAAAGACGCAGTAGGTGAGGGAAGAAGGGGTCTCTGTTTCGCGCGGCCGATCGATCGGCACGCTGCCACTTACGCGCCTCAATCGCTTGGCGGTTCGTGGCCAAGTCTCCCTTCTAGCTCCCCCTACCAGCTCCCCCAACGACTCCCCGTGCCCACTCCCCCCACCAACTCCCCCTACCAACTTTCCCTGTCAACTTCTCCGTCTCACTCCCCCTGATAGTTTTTGCAGCGAACCCGTGGGCACATACGTGCCCAGGGCCCTCCAAGGAATCGTTGTGGACCCCTCCCCCCTTTTTTTTGTCTCTCTCTTTCTCTCTCTCTCTCTCTCTCGCTTTCTTTCTCTGTCGCGCTGATGTTCACGGCGTTGATGTTCACGGGTTGCGCAGCTTTTCTTGAGCACAGAAAACAGTCTTGGCCAAGCAAGAGTTGTTCACAATCGTTTTGGAGTGCTTTCGCCGCGGCCCAGATGGCGGCCGGCTCCGCCAAGCTGAAGGACCAGGGGGCGCGGAGGTACATTGCCCCCGCCTCCTTGCGTGGCCGGGGGGGAGGAAGGGGAAGGGGATGGCAGAGGAGAGGAGAGGAGAGGAGGAAATACTGCCAGCAACGGAGAGGAGGGAGGAGAAGGAGGAGGAGGAGGCGGAGGAGGAGGAGGAGGGGAAGGGGGAGGGGGAGGGGGAGGGGAAAGGGGAGGGGGAGGGGGAGGGAGGAGGAGGACCAGTGGGAACCCATGTTGGAATAAACCCTCCCGCCAAGCTCCCTATTCACAGGCCCCTACAACGGTTCATTTTCACTGAGGGAACTGCTTGTTTAAAACAACATGCGCGGCGCTAAAGCGAGAGCCACATTTTGAAAACCACCCGCCCTGAATCCGTGAAACTCTTGCAAATGTTTCAACCGAATGTGCGCGGCGCCAAAGCGAGAGCCACGTTTTGAAAACCACCCGCCCTCAATCCGTGAAGCTGTTGTCATGTTTAAAGCTTCAGGGTCATGGGAGGAAGCCTCATGCGAGACGCCTAGCCCGCCCTGCAAACTGGCCTCGGGTGCGACAGGGAGAAGTAATATATAAGGGAAAGGAATGGAGGAGGAGGAGGAGGAGGAGGAGGAGGAGGAGGAGGAGGAGGAAGAGGAGAGGGGAGGAGGAAGACGAGGAGGACCTTGAATGCGTCGACCATCTGTGCTTCTGGGAGGCAGAACTCTTGGACCTGCCCCTTTTTGGCGGCCGGGTGCCCGAGCGGGAGGGCACTGGCCCGTTCGCGCCCCGATGTTTGAGGATGTCTCGAGCGAGGCGATTGTTCTGCACCTCCGACGCCTCCTCTACTCTTAGGCGATCGCAAACATGGTTTAGTGGGGCGTGGATTAGCGACGGGTACCGTTTCCAGGGGAAATCGCGGGCTTCCGCCAACGAGCGAGGCGGTACCGGCCGCATTTTGGGGATGGCACCTCCCCCGATCCATGTCTGCGCCCCCGACATTCAGAGCCTCAGGATCACCGCAGTGTGGCAGGCACAGCACGTAGGAACCGACAATTCGAGCCTTCCACCCCAAGAGGCTTCCAGGAGGCCCCAAGAGGCCCCCAACAGAGCCCAAGAGGCCTCCTAGAGGCCCCCTAGAGGCCCCACGAGGCCCCAAAGGGGCCCCGAAAGACGCTCCACGAGTATCCGTAGCCATTTTGGCTCAAGGTGGCTCTGACTGCAGCGCGCAAGCGCTCATCATAGTTGCCCACCATCACCATGCGGACCCTGCGACCAGGCCTCTAGGGCCCGAGGCGGCCCACTTTTCCAAAACTCCCCCCTCCCCCCGCGGTGCCCACTGTGTCCCTCGGGGTCCGGGACTCATTGCGGGCCTTCGGGGGGCTTTCGGAGGGCCCGAAGGCGCTGAGATAACCCCAAGATCGCCGCAAGACATCCCCAAAAGGCATCCAAAACGGCCCAAGAAGCCCGCAGGATCGCCCCAAGACGTCCCACAGAGCCTTCCAAGACGGACTCATTAGGCGCCTGTGGATCCCAGTGCGCTTTGAGACAGTCCAAGAGGCCCACAAGACACCCACCCCTCCCCGCTCCTCCCAGATCGTTCCTATTCCAGGCAAGTTTGCGCGAGGCGGTTGCGTCTCTGGCCGCGAGATCCTGCCAGTTAATACCTACATGTACGACCACCCTTCGGGTGATACGGAGGTTGTGTGTCTGTGGTGAAAGGGGGAGGAAGGGGGGGCCAACTGGAGCTACAACATAGCATTGCATCGCATAGCAGAGCGTAGCATTGCATAGCATCGCACAGCACAGCATAGAAGAGCATGGCGTCGCATGGCCAAGCATAGCATAGCATAGCGTAGCATAGCATAGCATGGCATAGCATAGCATAGCATAGCATAGCATCGCATATAATAGCGTACCATCGCATCACACAGTATGGCGTAGCATAGCATAGCATAGCATCGTATCGCATATGCGCAGAACGCGCACCGGACCCGGTGGCCGAGGGCCGGAACCTCGAACGCAAAGCCCCAGGGCCCGGGCCCGCTTTTGGGAAGCCTAAAATCGCCCTGGGGAGCCCTCAGACAGCAATCCCGGCGGCCCCAGACGGTCTCGAGACACCCCCAAGACGCCGTCCAGGGGTCTTTGGCGACGCACGATGCGTTTTAAACTGCCCCAGAGGCCCCTTAGACGCCCCAAGAGGCCGTCAAGATGCCGCCCAAGAACGCCCCGAGAGGGCAAATCGTTGATTATCATTGTTTTTTTCAGTGTTATGTTTGCATTCTCGCTGTGTCGTGTTTCCAGCGCTAAAGCACCGCACAAGAGGCTCCCCAAACCGCTCCAAGACGGCCCAAGAGGCCCCCAAGAGGGCCCCAAGACGGCCCAAGAGAGCCCCGAGACTGCTCCAGAGCCGCCCAAGACGGCGCAAGAGGGTCCCAAGAAGGCCCCAAGAGGGGCCCAAGAGAGGGAACGCGAACTGAAAATCAAGCTTTCCGCCCCAACATGCCCCCAAGAGGCCCCAAGAGGCCCCTTGGAAGTCCCCAAGAGGCCCCAAGAGGCCCCCTTGAGTCCCCAAGAGGCCCCCAAGAAGCTCAAAACAGGCTCGAAGAGAGCCCCGAGACGGCCCAAGAGCCGCATCGCGCTATCCTTCGCTACGCGCTATCCTTCAAGCTAGCTAGAACTTGAGCGCGCGCGAAGCGCGCGCGATGGTTCTTTATACGGCACCCACTACGGCCTACTCCCTCTTCACAGAACTATGTAGTATCCGCGCCCTCAAGCCCACGACGCCTCGTCTCAAAACGCATCTGCGCTCCAGGGTCCACGATCATGTGTAAAGCACATGGGTCCGCGCTTCCGAAGCCACGATCCCTAGCCAAAGAAATAATACATTATACAACGCCGCTGATGCCACGTTTCCGAATAACGAACCAAGGACCCGCGCTTCTGAGGCCACGAACACTTGTAACAACCTACATGTCCACCACTTCCGTAAGTTCCTGGAAGGTCCAGCGGAGTGACGCCCCTCGGGGACCCGAAAGGGACCTCGCCAGGTCCGCAGATGTCGCCGCTTTTGTGAGCTCCTGGGAGGTCCAGCCGAGTGACGTCCCACGCGAGCCCAGAAAAGGGACCTCGCCCTCCCTGGGGGCTGCCAACTGCGCAACTGCCCTGCCTGGGTACTGCCACCTGCGCAGCTGATCGCCACTTTCGTGAGCTCCTGAGAGGCGGAGCGCTGTGACGTCCTACGGAGCCCCATGTGGGACCCCGCCCTGCCTGGGTGCTGCCAACTGCGCAACAGGCGCCACTTTCGTGCGCTACTCGGAGCCTCATCTGAGCGACGTCTTAGCAGCACCTAAATGGGACACCTGCCTGCTTGGGCTCTGCCCACTGCGCAACTGTCACCACTTTCGCCAGCTGCTGGGAGGGTTTCTTCGGTTTCGGCGGTTTTGCTATGGAAAGCGTGATTTTCCCACCAGCAATCAATGAACGTCCTAGGGTCTCAAGGTTGGGTTTCTTGTAGAAGGTTTCTTGTGGTCGGGCCCCTAGTGTATTCGGAAGCGTGGACACGTTCTTTCCAAGCCATTTTGGCTCAAGTGCACTTCGGCCTCGGTTGCTTTTGTTTCTCCATACGTGTCCTGCGCCAGGCGCGATGGCCGCAGACGGGCGCGGCGCGGCGCCGGCACTGTCCTCGCACACGAAGGGCGTCCTGGTAACCATCGCGGGCGTGGTCTGCCTGTCGCCCGACAGCGTGCTGGTACGCTACGCGGAGCTGCAGCTGCCGCAGGTAGGGGACCACATGCGAACCCTGCCCCTGCCCCCCACGATTTCTGAGGGGGGGGGGTGGGGTTTACTTCGTTCCGAGGCTCCCGAGCGAAGTGACCGCCCCCCCCTCCCCCTCAGAAATCGTGGGGGGGGTAGGGGCAGGGTTCGCATGTGGTCCCCCAGCAGGCGAACTGCGTCGTGCTGCACAAGTACCTCTTCAAGCTCCTCGCGACGTTCGTCGGGCTCGGGCTGGTGGCGTACGGCGGCCCGCGGGGGTACCTCGCTCAGGCGAGGGCGGCGGGGTGGCACTTCTGGGCGGCGGCGGTTCTCCAGTGCGTCCAGGAGCTGCTCTTCACCCTGGGGGCGCTGCACACGACCGCCGCAGATAACCTGGTGTTCCTGAGCCTCAGCCCGCTGTGGTGCGCGCTGTTCAGCGTGGTGTGGTTTCAGGAGTGGCCGCAGCGGCACACCGCTCTGGCCCTGGTCGTGAGCCTGGGGGCCGTGGCGCTGGCGTTCTGGGGCGGCACGCGCGAGGAGGCGGCGTCCGGGAGGCAGTCGGTCCTGGGTAACACAATCGCCCTGTGCTGCGGTGTCGCGATGGCCGCCCTCCTGACAGTTTGTCGTCACGCGGAGATCGCGCGCCCGCAGGCGACGCTCGTCCCCGCCGCGCTGCCCGCATCGGTCTTTTCCGTCGCACTGGGCGTCGTCTTGGCGCAAGGCCGCGTCGGGGAGGAGTGCTGGCCCGCGTCTGGGGTGGCCGGGCTGGTGCCCAGCGCTCTGAACGGCGCCGCGTTGCTGCCCGTGGCGGACGCCCTCTTCGCCATTGCCCCCAAGTACATATTGTCCTCCGAGGTCGGTATGTTCATGCTGCTCGAGCTCGTGCTCGGCCCTTTCCTCGTGTGGATCGCGATGCGGGAGACGCCGTCGCCGTGGACGCTGGTCGGCGGTGTGATCTTGATGGTGGCACTGGCGTGCAACGAGTACATGTCGTTGCGCCACGAGGTCGCGGCACTCGCCGCCAAGGCGCCCGGCGCCAGTGCCCGCTCGGCGGGCGCGGCCGATCCTCCGCCCAGGGAGGGGCCGCGTGCGACGGAGTCGCGGGGGGCGGCGGGCGACGGGGATGCGGCCCGCGAGGCCGCCGCCGAGGTTCAGCATCGTTTAACCCGTCCCTATCCCATTCTTCATCCCCATCCAGATCCCCACCATCCCAACACCCTAGTTGGGGATGTGCCCCTACAAACTCGAAGGGGACAGCCTACATCCCCATCTAGGGGGATACATCGGCAGTGTGGCCCGGGCCACGCCCGTGGGGATCGGGATCGGTTCAACGATGCACAGAGGTGTGGGTGTGAGCGTCCGCAGGGCCGTCCGCACTCAGCCGGCGGACGCCCTCCGCGCCTCTGTGGCGGGGACGCCGGCCTGTGCAGCTCTGCGCTGGCGGTGCCGCCGCTGGCCGCGCCAGTTGGCGTCGTCGTCGTCGTCGTCGTCGTCGTCGTGCTGGGATGTTTGCGCGCGGAGCTCCGCCACATAATTGGTCGGCGGGGAGCTTTTGCTTTCGACGGGCCGACAGCAGGCGCCCCGGGCAGTCGCGGGCGCCTGGGAAGGCGCCGGTCAGTCCGGCGCCTTCGGGAGCTGCGCGCGGCGCTACGCAGCTAGGACGGCGGGGGGCACCTTTCCAGATTGTAGCTTGCAGAGCATGAGGTGCCAGATGGCGAATCGTGTCCACCTGAGGGTCCATAGCGAGCTTGGCGTTACAGCAAGCTAGAAGTGTGGCTACGCACCACGCCGATAGCTGTCGCCTCCTCTGGATCGCTTCGGTGGGAGCGTACGAATTCAAAGAAAACTGCAAAGTTCAAGACGTGCCTGCAGCATTCGCGGCTCCGCTGGCGGAAGCTCGGCGGAAGCTCGGCGGAAGGCGGTGGAAAGGAAACCGAGACCCTGACACGCGCTGGTATGATTATCCGTTGCCCCAGGGGTCCCGACCGCTTTCCCGGGAGTAGTTTTTCGCCCTGTCTCCATCTTCTTCACGCTTCGCGTATCCCCATCAGCGCCCGCACGCTGGTAGCCTGGCTTTCCTGGCAGCTTTCGCAGCCTGCCTTCAGCCCCTGGCGCCCCTCAGCCTCCCTCGGCGGCAGCCTCGGCAGCCGTGAGTGCGTTCGCTGGGCAATTAGGCTCTGCCCGTAGCCCGGATTGACCTCTGACGCCTGCGTCTTCGCTTGCGGCTGCGACGGAAAATATCCCCATCAGCACATTCACACGCCCTGTCCATGAGAGTTGACGGGGAAGGGGGCGAGTAGACACATGTAGTGAAACAGAGCGGGCGACCAGGGTGGGCAGAGAAATCTCTGGGAGCAAGGGCGTGGCCTTGGAGGGCCTCTTCGGGCCACTCCTTGGGGGCGAGGGAAGGAGAAGAAGAAGTAGGAGTAGGAGTAAGAGTAGGGGTAGGAGTCAAGCTAGCCTGTTCGAGCGAGGTAAGCATGGCATGCCCGCGCAAATGCGGGCCGAAATCAGATCGGCAAGGTGGTTTGCCACAGGTGATGCAGCCGCGATGGCGGTCACCGATGGGAAATCCCTGGCGTGTCTCAAAGACCGCGCTGGCATTTGCAGCACGAGCCGAGGAGGCCCCAGGAAACTTCAGGAGGCCCAAGGAGGCCTCAGGAGACCCCAGGAGGTTGCAGAAAACCCAGGCGAACCCCAGGAAACCACAGGAGGCTCCAGGAGGGCCCACGAAGCCCCAGGAGTTTCAAGGAGGCTCCTGGAAACTTTAGGAGGTGTCAGGAAGACCCAGGGAAATCCAGGAATTCCCGGGATGTTCCAAGAGGCCCCAGGCGGATCCACAAGGCCCTGGGGACCTCCAGGAACCCCAGGATGCTCCAGGAGACCCTGGGGGCGCCCCAGAGGGGCCCTAGGCCTTAGGTGCTCGACGAATTGGCGAGCAAAAAATGTGCGCCGCGCCTGAGCGGGGGCGCAACTTTCAGAAAACATGCGCGCGGCGCCAAGGCGGAAACGACATTTCGCCGTGTCGCGCGCGATGCGCACCGCGCCCCACTTTTGCCACACATTTCGCAAATCCGACGACAAGAAAGTCCTCGTTGAGAAGAATCATGTCGATGTTGTATTGGTTTTTTCAAAAGTAAGATGACCCCTCCCGCCCGGTGTTGCCCCAAACGTCCGCGCGCGATGTGCGCCGCGTCCCGTTTTTGCCACGCAGTTCGACGACAAGACAGGCCATGCTGAGAGGAAGCACGGACACTTCGTACGGATGTTTCCCAACGATATTGTGGTGTTGGGTCTTCGTTTTGAAGAGACGGCGCCCCGCGTTCCTCTCTTGTCCTTCTTCTTCCTCCCTCCTCCACTCATCATCATCATCATCATCATCATCATCCGCTTCATCTTCTAATTCATATCCTCATGCATCATCACCATCATCAGCATCATCATCATTTCCATCATCCTGTTCAGCATCCCCATCAGCATCACCATCATCATCATCACGGGTATCATCATCAATACTATCATCATCATCGTCATCATCGCCATCATCGTCGTCATAGCCTCTTTGGCCCAGACACCTGCCTGTTCGATGGTTTTGCGGGCGCACCTGCGCTCACTGCGGCGGCGGGTGCGGGCGACCTCTGCGACGGTCGTGGCTGCTCGGGTCGACTGGATTAGGCGGCGGGTCTTCCAAGGATCGCATCTACAAGTCTCGACGTGCTGCTCGTCGCTCCCAGGGCATGTGAATATAGAAGGCCCTCGGAGTCCTTCGGAGGTCTTTAGGAGCATCCCGGGGCCTTTCAGGTGTTGACTGGTCTCAGCCCAGAACCTGTACCCCTTTTCCTTTTTACCGCCGTTTCGGTTTAGGGGAAGGGGGGTTTGTCGGCCCCCTTTTTAGGAGCATGCGCGCTGGGTGCTGAGAGCGCTTGCCACCGCATCCTTCGATTTCCCTCGTTGTATCGATGTTCCGACGACGCATGCTAGCATTTGAGAGTATAGCCACACGTGGTAAGCGGAGCGACGGCAACGACAGCAGCCACGACGTAGACAAGCGAAACTGGGACATCGTAGGCGATGAGAAGCCGAAGGACAGCAGGGGCGAACATCACGACAGCATCGACGACGGCACACGGGACCCCTGTCGAAGGCGGGGTCGGCAGCGCAGAGCGGCGCAGGATCTCGATTCGATAACGGGCCATGGGGATCAAGTCGACTGGGGAGTTTGGTGGGCAAGCGACGACTATGATGATTGATTCTCTGGGGAGAAGCACGGCCACCCGTTCGAGAAGAACGGACCGGACACGCACCCAGACATCTCAGATTCGAGAGGATTCGGCACGCCAAAACAGGTCAAGAAGGCGGTGGTGGCTCGAGGTAAGCAAGACCGAGATGACGAGCACGAAGGAGACCATCGAAGAGGAACGCGCCGAGGAGAACACTCTCCCTGTTTTTCGTGGGACGGCAAAGATTTCAGCGAGCGGCCAGAGAAGAGGCTGGCGATAGACAGGTGGTGTCGACTGACGGCAATACCACCAGAAGAGCAGGGAGAAACGCTACTGCTGTACCTGACGAAGGAGGCGGCGACGGCGACACGGCATCTAATAATACCATGAGTGTGCAGGACGCTGGAGGGCTTGAGGCTGTCATCATGGTTTTGGACACGCTCGCGTTGCTAGAGCCAGACGCCGAGACCTTCCAGCAGCTGGAAAAGACGCTGCTCGCGGCACCGAGATCGCGCGAGGAGGCACTGATGAAGTTCACCAACGGTGTCAGAGCTGAACACAAGGAGCTGGCCAGGCTGCCCCCCAATCGCCCTTGCCGAGACGGCGATGGGGTTTCTACTACTGCAGGGGGCAGGCCTAGCCAAGACGGGGCGAAGCCAGGTATTCATCCAGACGGGGTGCGACTATGACGTGAACGAGCTGGTTGCGATTTTCACGTGCGTGACTGGCGACGACGCGGCGACCGACGAGACGACGCTTACGAGGCCAGCTTATTTAGCAGGGGTGCGAGAAAAAATGAGCATGCGCCTTCCGACGGCGACGAGGAGGACACCATCATCTACGACGCGATGGCGAGCGCGCCTTGCACCGAGGGGGGCGAGGCGAAAGGCGCGGGCGACAAGCTGGGCCACGAGGAGACGCTGTCGCACCTCCGCCGACGCCCAGGACGTGGATGGGGGGCTTGGAATATCGTTGCCGACAGGGGGACCAACAGGGTGTTCCGCAACAGCAGGGACCGAAGAAGAAGGGAAGATAATCTCGAGGACATCATGAAGCGGACCAAGCGCGGCATGCGCAAGAAGCTAGGACATTGGCACAAGGCGTGCCCCGATGACTCCAATAACAAGGTCCAACCGACAGGAGTCTGCATCGCGATGACCGTTCTGGACGACGAGGTGTGCAGCTACGTCGCTTCGGAAGCGAAGATGGCGTCGAGGTCCAACTTCGCGGGGCATGTCAACCTGATGGTGGACATCGAGAAGTCGGGCAGACCCGGATGGGGAGCAGTAGACACGGCGCCTAGGTTGAACGCGATGGGCCCCCCAGGCGCACGACGCTCGGGTCTAGCACATCCGCGAGCGCCGCGACACGGGGCTGGAGACGATGCCCCACTGCAGAATTTATCGTTTCGGGAATGCCCAAGTCTGCGCCGCGACAGAGGGAGTCATCATCCCGATCATGCTCGGCGTGTTCAGCGGCGTGATCCCTGCGCGCTTGGTCAGGGGGGTCGCGCCGCTGCTTCTACCGTAGAGCTGAAGGCATTGTTGCGCGCGTTCCAGTCGGGGCTCGATCTCCCAGATAAGAATGTCAGACTTCCCTTGGCTCGCGCTGGCGGCGGGCACTCTATGCCGCATCTGGGCAACTGTCTGAAACCTTCGGGAGGGGGGGGCGGGGGGCTGAGCGCTGGATGCTGCGCGCGAAGGAGGTTCCGATGGGATTTGGAACAGGCGGCGATTGTATCTATCCATCGACATCTGCCTCGGGAGGCCCCGGGGGCGCCCCCCGGGTCGAAGTGCGCTTCTTCCCGGGAGTCTCGGGCCTTGCAGGGGGGCCGGCAAGCGCCTAGACGAGCAGCGAGCAGGCAGAAGGCAGCAGACATAGCACGAGCACTACGAGACGCGGACAGGATAAGGAGCAGCAGGAGCAATCAGACGCAGGGCGAAAAACAATATCGTCAAGAGCAACTACACGCACTACAAGTTCAGAGCAGGCAACCCCGATCAGGAGAGCAACGACGGCATGGCCAGCAAGAGCTACAGCAAGCGCGACGACAGGGCTCGGAAACAAAATGACGACAGCAGAACGTTATCGAATGGCCTGTTCGGCTCGAGTCAGGTTTCGCGGACCTGTTTCCCGAGGACCATTTAAACCTGTATTTTGCCGCATTGCCATGTCTTGCGAAGAGCCCCTGAGTTCCCCTGCTCAGTCAGCACTCGCAGCCCTCGTCGTCGCGAGAGTCCGCGACGCCGACGGGGCAGGTGGAAGAATCTACGGCCCAGGAGAGGCCTTCACCACGCATGGCGAAGGATCCGAAGGAGCAGTTCAGCGCGCAGCGCGACGCGACCTACCAGCGGCCCTGGCGCAAGATCTGCAACCTGCCCATCCCGCCGACGGTGGCGATAATGCGCAGGCATTGCGGCGTCATCAACCATTGCCCCCGAGCCCCCGCCGTCGGGGCGAGAGCCAGGGCCCGCGATCCAGCGACGGAGACGGACCGCGTCCACGAGTTCAGCAACCACGGCCGGGGAGCGAAGGCCTTCTACGTCCAGCGCAGCGGATGCCAGCTTCACTTGGGGTGCTATCGGAGGGTGGCCAAGGGGGCGCAGGAGGTGATTGCGAAGCGGAAGGAGTTCAAGAACGAGGGGGCTCGGATCAGGAGGCCGAGGCGACAGCGACGCCGACGGAGTCCACGCCAGCAACCAGGGTAGCGAACAGCAGACCGACCATCCGGTACCACGAGAGCGAGCGGGGCGATCAGGAGACGCAGGAGGACTGGGAGGAGCTGGACGAGTCACCTCGGAGCAAGGCTCTACAGGCGCTGCGCGAACTGCTGAGGGATGAGAACGCCAACGATGCGACCGACCAGCTGGTCGGGAGCTTGAGGGAACACCTCGGAGCAGACATCGGCGAACTGCGCGCCCCCTCAGGGAGGAGCAAAACAGCATCATCGACAAGTCCATGAAGCAATTCGACAAGGTAGACAACCTTAGGCAGGCGAGCCAGGTCTTCATGGGCCAGATCGAGGACGAATGCGAGCCGCAGATCGAGCACCTGGGCGAGGTTACAGGAGCGACCAGGGACGTCAAGAGCTGGGAGGTCATGGCGCTGATGGGTTGTCACTGGGTGGCCAGAGCAGGTCAGCAGGAGGTCCGGACCGAGCTGCAGGGCACGAAGCCGTGGCTTATCATCATAAAGCCACCCCAGGACATCTAGCGCACTCGGCCGAAGGAGAGGATCGGCAAGGAGATGATCGCTTTCTTTTCAGATGTGGCCACTCAGCGGACCATCGACGGGAAGTACTTCTGCTACGAGCGACACCACCACTCCAGAGACCGGGGGGGCACGCTGATCAAGAAGTTGACGCCTGCCAGACGTGGGCCAAGGAGAAGCCTGGGCGGAAGGACGAAGCAATGTATCCAATCTGCCGAGGTTGGCGCTGGAGTTCGGGGGGGCGCGGAGCCAGGAGGTCGTGAACGGGCCGCCTCAGCTGAAGCTTGGAGACGTCCAGGAGTCGCCGAAGGAGCTGACGGGGGCCCTGGCATGGCCCACCGCGAAGGAGAAGGCGACATGGGGAGGTCCACGAGAACAGCGAGGACGAGGCAGAGGAGAAGCGGGCAACTTGCACGCCATGGTGCGCGTCACCTACGATGCCAGCGAAGGGCGAGAGGAGCGCCGACCCGCAGGTGAAGCAGCAGGTTCAGAATATGCACAAGAACATGGGGCACTGCAGCAATTAGAACTTGGTCATGGTCTTGAAGTACGGCAAGGCGCGGCATGCCAACATTGAGGCGGCGCAGCAGCTGGAGTGTCCGAGTTGCGCAGCTAACAAACGACCGAGGCTCGCCAAGCCTTCTAAGGCGCCACTACCCATCAGATCACCGACGTCATGGGCATGCGCATCTTCTCCGTGCTGGGCCCTGGGAACACCGCCAAGGCTCCCATGCTGATCTTGTCGAGCCACGGCACGGGGCGCCAGATCGTTGTGCCGCGCCCTAGTCGACATGGACGCCAGATGCGACACCACTGTCGAGCATTTTGGAAGCGGGTCTACGGCGCACCGCGCACGATGGTCATCGACGGATAACATGGCTTCCCAGCTGCCGAGATTCTTGAAGCTGCCGAAGGAGACGGGGCCGAGGTCAAGGTCGCAAGTGATACTTCACCATGGCAGGCGGGCAAGACAGAACTGGAGGCACCTGGTAAGAGACTTTCTACAGGGCCAGGCAGAAGTTCAACGCGGCCGACGGGGGCGACTTCTACGAGTTGGTGGACTCGGTCAACGCGGCAATCGAGGAAAGCGAGCGGAGAGCAGGCTTCACACCATATCAGCGAGTACTTGGACGACCATCTAGGCTGCCTGAAATTCTGGAGGCGGGCCCACCAGGTCTCTCCACGGCGCCGAGGACTACGATTGGAGACGCCGAGCTGGAGAGGAGCATCGACATCCGCATGGTGGCGATGGCAGCCTACACCGAGGCAGAATGCTCGGAGCAGTGGATGCGCGCGCCCAAAAGAAGGACAATACCCACGAGGGGACGTTCCTAACAACCTGAAGACGGGTGTCATTTCTGGAGGAGCAGTAGTGGCAAGCTACCTGCCAGCTTACGGCATGGACCAGCACGGGTGATTCGGGCCGAGTTGCCGAGCACCGTCTGGTGCGCTTGCCAGGAAGGTTTTCTGAAGTGTTCGCCTGAGCAGCTTCGACATGAAAACGAGGGAGAGGCGACGGCTTGGGAGCAGGTGGGCAGCATGATGCAGGAGGAGATCAGCACGGAGAACCGCGGTTGCCGCAAGTACGAGCATCTCCCACAACGAGATGGACCTCCCGAGGAACCAGAAGACAACGCACCACGAACAGCACCAACACAACCCGCAGAGGACGATCAAGCATATTCATCATGGCAGCCACCCATCAAGGACATCGAGAAGGCAGGGGGCGTCAACCCATAACCCGGCCCATTCCCATGCCCACTGCGCTGCGACCACCTCGACGACGTTCCATTCATCATCAAGCAGACATCAGATTCCCCGAGCTCAGCCATACCGGCGACAGAACGCATCGCGACCATCGAGGGGGAGATAGCTAAGTACGCGGGAGCTCCACCTAAGAAGAAGGGCTGGAAGGTCGAAGGGCAGCAAGCCAGCGCAGCACTACTTACCAGCATCAATCAGCGACTGCGCAAGGAGATCACCGAGAAGTCCCTGATGGGCGTTGACCGACAAGGGCGGCGATCCAGAGGAGGCGGGCGCAAGCAAGAGGCAGCTAATTTTTATGGTCGACGACACGTGGAGGATAGCAAAGGCGAGATGGACGGCACACGTTCTGATCCTGACCTATTAGACCTCGAGAATTTAAGTCCCGTGTTCGCGAAGTCATCCGTGTTCTTGATTCTACAGGTTCTGTGTGCCAAATAAGTGGGCGCTGCATCTGGCCGACATCGCCTCGGCCTTCATCGCAGGCGATCCCATCGATCGATCGCAAGGAAGCTTATGCGTGGAGTCACCTCGGACAGGCATTCCAGATGTGTGTGTGTGTGTGCGTGCGCGTGTGTGCGCGCGCGTGTGCGTGTGCGTGTGTGTGTGTGTGTGTGGGGGGGTCGCTGGTGGAGCGACTCAAGGCGGTCTATGGAATGGGAGACGCCCCATTGCAATGGCTATCAGCCTTTACCAAGTACGCCAAGGAGATCGGTTTCAAATGCTCCATCTTCGACGCTTGCGTCTTCCACTTGCGCGGCGACAAGGGCCTCCATGGCGTCGTGGGCTTAACGGTGGACGACGTCGCGGGCGGAGGTGGCGCCCTGTTCGACGAGGCCTGCGAGAAGCTGCGGGACAGGTTTCCATTCGGAGCCTGGCTTCTCAAGAAGGGCAAGTGCACGGGCAAGGGGCCCAGGCATAACGACGACAACACTCATTGGTCTGAACATGGGCGTGGCTGATGCGGGGGGGGCGACCGCTGCGGCTCTCCAAGATCTTGAACAACTGCCGAACGACGCCGTGGAAGACTCGATCTATGCTTCCGGCGGGTCTCAAGGCTCATGCGTGATATCCCTGGAATATGAAGCCATCGTTTGGCGAAGGGCCAGCCAAGAAACCAACGCGAAGTCGGTCGTTCGGGCATTGCGTCACAATTATTAGCATCCGGGAGGAACAGAGGAGAAGGATGACTTGGTGGGCGATCGCGTGGAAAAGTTTGATTCGCATCCATTGGTGGCGTTGTGGGTTTGTTGGAATTGTCATCTTGTGCGGCGGCGCTTCGCCCGCGGGCCGCTGGTCGCCTCAATTGAGCAGGCCCGCTTGCATCGCGGTCGCGAACCACTCCGGAATTCACGCGCATGGAACGACGTCTTTGACAGCCACCTGCCTGGCGGCGCCGGCGCCGTTCCTCGTCGCAGGCAAACAAGGCCGGTGTAAAGCCAGCGCGCGCAGTTTGCCCCCCAGCTATGATTGCGAGAAATGCAAAGCCTAGAGAAGGACACGGATGGCTATCACATGTGACTTGAACTAGTCGCCCGGGCGCAGCGCAACCTCTTGCATGCAAACCATGAACTGCACTGCGCGCCAACCTATGCAGGGGCCCGCATGTCTCGACGACGTCAGCTTGATTACATTGGGATGGGGCATCGGCCAGCGGCCTGTCCGCTAATGTTGGCTTGATGCTTGGCATCCTCGAAGCGTTCGCCGCGCGTTTGCCGCCCATGGCGGCGGGGGCGCCCAATGGCAACGCATGGGTTTGGATTGCGAAGCGGCTTCGGCGTTCACTTGTTAATCCATTCGGGAAGATCCCCGCAGGGCGCCCCCGAGCCTTTCCTTCGAGACCGGGGGGTCGCGGGGCGACATGACAAAGTAACTTTGACACTGTTTGAAGGCTTAATTTCCCAACCATCTTGTGGTGTTGGGTCTTCATTTTGAAGAGACGGTGCCCCGCGTTCCTCTCCTCTCCTCCTCCTCCCCCCCCCTCCCTCTTCCGTGCGTGCGTTTCGCCCGCCCAGCACAGCGCTTCGTGGCCCCATAGGGAGCTCCGCCGAAGCCCCCAGTGGGACCGCCCGCATGCGCCCCCCACACCCAATTTGGCACTTTCACCCACACAGCACACCGCTTCGTGGCCCCATAGGGAGCTCCACCGAAGCCCCCAGTGGGACCGCCCGCATGCGCCCCCCACGCCCATTTCTGCATATTCACTCACCCAGCACAGCGCTTCGTTATCCGATAGGGAGTTCCACCGAAGCCCCCAGCGGTGCTGCCCACATGCGCCCCCCACATCCAATCTGGCGTTTTCACCCACCCAGTACAGCGCTTCGTGGCCCAATAGGGAGCCCCACCGAAGCCCCCAGTGGGGCCGCCCGCATGCGCCCCCCCCACCCAACTTGGCATTTCCACCCACCCAGTACAACGCTTCGTGGTCCCATAGGGAGCCCCACCGAAGCCCCGAGTGGGACCGCCCGCATGCGCCCCCCACGCCCAATTTTGCATTTTCACCCACACAGCACACCGTTTCGTGGCCCCGTAGGGAGCTCCACCGAATCCCCCAGTGGTACCGCCCACATGCGCCCCCCACATCCAATTTGGCATTTTCACCCACCCGGCACAGCGTTTCGTGGCCCAGTAGGGAGCTCCACCGAAGCCCCCAGTGCGGCCGCCCGCGCGCGCCCCCCGCACCCAACTGTGCATTGCCACCCGCCCAGCACAGCGCTTCGTAGCCCCATAGGGAGCCCCACCAAAGCCCCCAGTGGGACCGTCCGCATGCGCCCCCCGCATCCAATTTGGCATTTTCACCCGCCCAGTACAGCGTGTCGGGGCCCAATAGGGAGCCCCGCCGAAGCCCCCAGTGGGACCGCCCGCATGCGTCCACCCCGCCCAACTTGGCATTTCCACCCACCCAGCACAGCGCTCCGTGGCCCCATGGGGAGCCCCACCGAAGCTTCCAATGGGGCCGCCCGCAGGCGTCCACCATGCCCAATCTTGCATTTTCATCCGCCAGTACAGCGCTTCGTGGCCCCATAGGGCACAGGGAGCTCCACCGAAGCCTCCAGTGGGGCCGGCCGCATGCGCCCCCCGCGCATAATTTTGCATTTTCACCGGGTCAGCACAGCGCTTCGTAGCCTCATAGGGAGCCCCACCGAAGCCCCCAGTGGGGCCGCCCGCGTGCGTCCCACACGCTTAATTTGGCATGTCCACCCACCCAGTGCAGCGCTTCGCGGCCTCAATGGAAGCTTCACCGACGGCCTCAGCGCCACCGCCCGCACGCGCCCTCCCCCGCCCAGCGCGGCGCTTCGTGGCCCCACGAGGAGATTCACCGAAGGAGAAATTCACAATTGCGGTACCCACAACGCCATGTGGTTGGGTCCTTCGCCAGGATAGTTCTGTTTCCCCAGAATTTCTTCATGTGCGTTGATAAATGCGTATGCGTTTTTTTTTTTCTGCGCCCGAAGACTATTCTGAGGTCGCCCCCCAGCGTCGTTAAGTCGTTTCTGGCGAGGCTCGTCCGCCTTTCGACCCAGCGGAAACTTCGTCGCAATCTTCCGCCGCGTTTGGGCGCTTTTCGCGCCCACGGGAAACTCGTGGACGCGGGCTTGGCGGTCTGGGGCACGGCGGCTGACGATGTGCATGCGCGGGACAAACTGGGGCGCCATTGAAGCCGCAAGTTATTGCACTCATCCTTGTCGACGCCGCGCGTGTTCGAGCCCCGACGGGCGCGGATAATGCGCTCGCGCGGCCCATGGCTGCCCCTCGCTGTTGATGGCCGTTCGCAGCTGTTCGCGGCTGTCCGCGGCCGTTCTCGATCGCCCCCGCATGGGCGAGAGCTGCTCGCTCCATTCGCTGTCTCCCCGTTCGCTGTCATCGTGAACCGACTGGCGCGGTGCCTCTCTGCCCGGGCAAACGTTTTTTTTGCGAACCGTCGTCTGAGGAAAGTCAATTGCGGCGGCGGCGACGGCGGCGGCCGCGGCGCGGCGGCGCGGGGGCGGTTCCGTCGCGGCCAGGGAGCCGGCTTGCCAAAGCAACGCCGTCCATAACCTATGCGCACTGCGCCCACCGGGGCCCAAACCAGTTCAACCAGAATTGTGTTGAATCGCTTCGCCGGCTCAAGCTTAGCGCGGTTTCCACCCTTGGGCGCGCGTGCGTGCTCACGTTTGCTCGCTCGCGCATGTGCCGTCATCAGCGTGCGTCGCGCGCGCAAACATGCATGCGTGCTCGTTCGAAGTGTTCGCGCTTCTAAACTGCGCGTGCTAGCCCGCTGGTAGCAGCTTATTTTCTCTCTGACTTTCGCCGCCCCCATCTGTCCCACCCCGGCATTCAAACAAATGAATCACTGGGATCAAGGCGTCGCAGAGACCGAGCTCCGACAGCATCCAGCTCATCACAATTGCGACGGAGAGGCGCAAGGGGGCCCAGTCAGAAGTAACTCCCGAAGAGTCTCATCAAGCAGGCAGCCCGCGCGGTTCGATTTCCTTCCTGGCGCGTGAGAGCTGACCAGATTCATCAGGGCTGGTGTCACTGCCCCAAGTAAAGATGCCCAAGCTGGCGAATTGAGGATTTACTGGAGGCGAACGGCATCGCCAGGATGACCAAAGAACCCAGGAACGTGGATTTAAATATCAAGCACATACCGTTTCACGAGCTCGCCTTCGTGACCTTCAATGACGCAGTTTGGACGAATGCACGAGATGAAGCTTCGCAGGCGCGATGCATATTGTTCGCGACGCAGCGGGCGATGCTCACGGGAGATCCCGCCGCCATCTCCATCCAGTCCTGGAAGTGCCACAAGTTGAAGAGAAAGTGGGCTCATCATCAGTATGGAGCCGAGACGTTGGCGATCTCAGAGGGAGTGGCCATGGCAGAGTTCATTCGCACCATGCTGATCGTGATCGTGGACAACGAGTTCGACCGAAGGAGGCCCTACTTGCTAGCAGGGCGACTCCCTGTTGTCAGCGTCACCGACTCCAGGGGAGGCTACGACCACGCGGCCAACTCCAAGGCGGGCCTCCCAGGGGACAAGCGAGCAGCCATCGACGTGGCCATCGCGAGGGCAGCGATGTAACGACCTGAAGTACATCTTCGGTGGATCGAGGGGGCCAGTCAACTCGCGGATCCCCTCACCAAGAGAACGTGCGATAGTTCACTACTACGCAGCGCTCTGGAGCAGGGCGAGTGCGGCATCGCCGCGGGCTGCATCGCGTTGCAGCGCCGCTGCCGGGAGAGGGTCAACCGCAGGCAGATGGGGGCAGCCTACTTCGCTTGCCTGACCGGCTGCTGCTTCACGGGCCTGGACCTCTAGGAGATGGAAATTACTGGGGATCAGCATCCGAACGGTGGGAAGGGTGATCATAAGTACGAGCCCGAGGCCTACAGGAGGCCCAGAGAGGCCCAGCTGGCCTACGAGGAGAAGGGGGCCTCACCACCTGAAGATAAGTCTCGAAGAGTGCAACGGGTTCTGAGCAGTAGAGCACAGCCAGAGTGAACCCAGAAGGCCCTCGGAGTCTTTCGGAGGTCTTTCGGAGCATCCCGAGGCCCTTTAGGGGCTGCCTCCGCTAGCCCAGAATCTGTTGCCCTCGGTGCTGAAGAGTGCTTGCCGCCGCATCCTTCGACCTCCCTCGTTGTGCCGGTTTCTCGACGACGCGTGCTAGCATGTGAGAGTATATCCACAGGGCGTTCGACGATCAAGTTGGAGCTCTCTCCGATGGCATGCGCTGCTCGACCGCGTCGCAGTCGGTGACCCTGGAAACGTTAGCAGGCGTATCGTGGCTGACTCAACAGCGCACTGCTGTGGACCGTGGATACCGTCACAGTGATGGTTGCCAACAGGTGTGTATTTGGCTTTCGCCTCGTGTTGGTCGCCCGCCTGGCGGGCGACCTCATGCTGATGGCTGGGTTGACGACGCAGGGCCTGGTGACGATTGTGACGATCGTGCTCGCGGTCGCCGTCGCGGTCGTCATGTACTTCCTCCTGCCCTTCCTGATCCGCGGCTCGACCCTGGGTGCGATCCATGGGCTGCGGCGGCGCTGCATGGCTGTCGCGATCGTGCGTGCAAGGCCCCGCGACGACATGGAGATGGCGATGCGGTACCTCAGGTGGACGGTGCTGCATTGCATCGGTTGCCGGAAATTCTGCCTTTCCCGCTCAAGAAGGCGGCGTTTGTTTTTATCTCTTTTTGTTCCCGGATGGTGCCCGCGTTGCGCATCAGGCGGCTCGTGCTGACAGTGATAGTGATCGACGGCGTGTTGCGCCTGAGTTTCATTCCCCTGGTGGCTGCTATATTGGGAAGCTGCTCGCGACGCACATGGTATGTTTGATCTGGGTCGTGGGAACATAGAATCGACGCAAGCCTTCAGGAACTTTGTCGACCTTCCTGTGCCTCTCGTCGTGCACGGCCGCGGCCTCCGCCCATCGGCGCGGAAGGGGGCTGGCGGCGATGATGATCTTCTCTATATCATTGTTCGTGGTTCTCGCATACCTCATGAAGCTTGCTGGCAGAGCCGTTCGCCATTTGTGCGCACTAGAATCGAGTTCGCCGAATGCGACCCCGAGTTGGAACAGCTAGATGCATTTGCCGATTATCCACACTGGATGTGGAAGTCCGTCACTGATGCTAATCCGCACGAGCAGCGCTGGAGCGCCTCCGAACAAAAAAGCCGTGCTGAATCTAATCGTATTTAACACGATGTTCCCGTTGACGCGAATATCAACACTGACAATGATTTGGCCGCGTTCGAGTCGACTTCCAGCTTGTGTGCTTCGCCAGTTTGTCTTCTTAGGTGTCAATGACTCCGTCGTGTCATGCAGCACCTAGTCTGGTTGTTCGGCGGCGCCCTCGGCTTCACGGGTGTCTGTGGTACCTTCGGCGGCGCAGTGCTTCATCCATGGTGTGTTCGCTCTCCGTCATTACTCCGTGTTGGGTGGTAGAGTCTCCGGATTTTGAGGTACCGAAACTTCGGGGCGATCCGCGGGGACGGTGGCAACAAAACCTTTCATCGTCGTCATCATCATCATCGTTGTCATCGTCGTCGTCGTCATAATCGCCATTCTCGTCATCAGCACCACAATCGCCATCATCGTCGCCATCATCTCCTTGCCCCTGCCCTCCGCATGTTTCTGTTGCGGCACACCCAGCGCAGCGCTTCGTGACCCCATAGGAAGCTCCACCGAAGGCCCCAGTGGCAAGGTTCGCATGGGGGCCTCGGGCCATTTCGGCGCACCCGTGGCCCCAAAGGAGCCCCACCAAAGGCGCCAGTTGCAGGGTTCGCATTGCGGCTTCAGCCCATATCGGCACGCTTTTCATGAGAGGATCGTGGCCCCAAAGGGAGCTCCACCGAAGGC
>CAUYUJ010014648.1:185483-212983 GCA_963575745.1 Prorocentrum cordatum | reverse complement strand
AAAGTCCTGGGGGCTCAGGGTTGGGTTTCTTGTGGAAGGTTTCTTGTGGTCGGTCGGCTGGACACAGGACCAGCGCGATCTGGAACGCTCTGGATCGGCCAGCGCGCTCGATATTTTCACGAGGGCCGCCGGATCTCAGAGATCCCCGATGGGTTGCGGGATAATTGGCCTCTGACCAGGAAGACAAGATTGTTCATACTGGGACATCAATGAACGCCTGGCTGTCACTATATTGTTCATTGGGGGTTTGGAAAGGTACTGCCACTCCTTGATCAAAGCCTTGCACGGATTTGTGGCGGTCGCGATCGCCGCGGCGACCTCCAAAACCGATCCCGAGTTTTGGTTCGGGGTCGGATATCACACAACGTCAATGTCGTCGTTGTCGTCGTCGTCGTCGTCGTGGTAATGGAGCATCTGGCGGATTGTGCATGAGCAAATGCAAGGTGTCCCAGGGACACTTCTGCCGACACGAGGGCGCTCCGTATCATGCCTTGGGAAGCGCGTTGGCGCACGCTGGAAGGAAGCCGTTTCATGTCAGAGGGCCTCGTCTACCACACCACCAGCAGCAGCATAATAATGGTACCGCTCGTGGCCAGCTGCGTCCAGGTGCCCACCAGGGCTGGACCCTAAACCTGTTTTGCTGGACTCCGGCTGTGTTTTTCCCAACCATCCTGTGGTGTTGGGTCCTCGTTTTGAAGAGACTTCGCCCCGCGTTCTCCTCTCCTCTCCTCTCCTCTCCTCCTCTCCCTCCTCCCTCCTCCCTCCTCCATTTCGGCACACCCCTCACACTTTTCGTGGCCCCATAGGGAGCTCCGCCGAAGGCCCCATTGCTGCCGCCCGCATGCGTCACGCACACCCAATTCGGCACACCCCTCACACGTTTCGTGGCCCCATAGGAGCGTCCACGCACACCACAATTCGGCACACCCCTCACACGTTTCGTGGCCCCATAGGAGCTCCGCCGAAGGCCCCAGTGCTGCCGCCCGCATGCGTCACGCACACCCAATTCGGCACACCCCTCACACGTTTCGTGGCCCATAGGAGCTCCGCCGAAGGCCCCAGTGCTGCCGCCCGCATGCGTCACGCACACCCAATTCGGCACACCCCTCACACGTTTCGTGGCCCCATAGGAGCTCCGCCGAAGGCCCCATCGCATGCGTCAATTCGGGTTCGTGGCCCCAGCTGCCCCAGTGCTGCCGCCCGCATGCGTCCCGCACACCCAATTCGGCACACCCCTCACACGTTTCGTGGCCCCATAGGGAGCTCCACCGAAGGCCCCAGTGCTGCCGCCCGCATGCGTCACGCACACCCAATTCGGCACACCCCTCACACGTTTCGTGGCCCCATAGGGAGCTCCACCGAAGGCCCCAGTGCTGCCGCCCGCATGCGTCCCGCACACCCATTTCGGCACACCCCTCACACGTTTCGTGGCCCCATAGGGAGCTCCACCGAAGGCCCCAGTGGTGTGCCGCATGCGTCCCGCACACCCATTTCGGCACACCCCTCACACGTTTCGTGGCCCTCACACGTTTCGATCCACCGAAGGCCCCAGTGGGTGTGCCCGCATGCGTCCCGCACACCCATTTCGGCACACCCCTCGCACGTTTCGTGGCCCCATTGGGGGCTCCACCGAAGGTCCCAGTGGGTGTGCCCGCATGCGTCCCGCACACCCATTGCGGCACACCCCTCACACGTTTCGTGGCCCCATGGGGAGCTCCACCGAAGGTCCCAGTGGGTGTGCCCGCATGCGTCCCGCACACCCATTTCGGCACACCGCTCACACGTTTCGTGGCCCCATTGGGAGCGCCACCGGAGAAGATATTCACAATTGCGGTACTCACAATTGCATATGGTTGGGTCTTTCGCCAGGGTAATTTTCTCCTCTTTGGCAGGGAGGTACAGAAAAACAGGCAGAGCAAAACGAATCACATAACGAACACAACACGAATAATAACGTGTAGGTCCAGCCCTGGTGCCCACATCGTGAGGCGGCCTCCTCCTGCCATTGCCATTCCGAGGATGCTTCCGCCGAAGGCTCTTCTGACCACCTGCCCGGCCAGTACGAGTTTTTCTTGGATCTGGGGTCGCTTTAAAGTTCTCGGAGAGCGTTGTGGTGCCCCCCCCTGTGACGATTTTTCTCCGGCGCCCTCGAGAGCCCCAGGACAGTGAAGACTATAGTGTCACTGAGTGCTGTTGTCTCCGCCCCCTTGTTCGACGTCGGATCGACGCCTCGTGCCCTAAGATGTCCCACAGACAGCCCCAATATCGCACAGGATGGCACCACGACGCCCCAGGAGAGGCCATCACGAGTACCGAAAGCAGCTCAGGAAAGTCAGACATTTTCAGGAGTCCCAGGATGCCGCAGGAAAACCCCGAGAGGCTTCTAAGGAAAGCCCAGGAATTCTTCAAAGGGTCCAAGTGGCCCTAAAAGGAGACCCACAGTGGATCATGGCGATTCCAAGCGCTCGTCAAGAGGCGCCCAGTGCTTCCTCCGTAGCCATGTTGGCTCAAGACATTCTGGATTCAGCTGTTTCTTTCGCACCAAAGTGTCAGTCATTCGCGGAATGTGGGCGCCTATGATCATCAAGGTGGCCTTGCTGTGGCTGCTATTGCACGATGCTTTGGTGGCCGCGGAGCATGACCCGACAATAAATTTCAAGGACATGAATACAATTAAGGACATGCGGAACGAATTCTGCGGTCCAGTGGCGAGCATACACAACGGGACCTTGAAACTCAGGGATGCCTTGAAGGGCAGGCACATTAACATGGTCACTACCCGGGACCACCTCCCATGGTACGACGAACCGGAGAACAACACAGACCCTTTTCGGGCTACAGGTTTCCACAAAGAATTAGCCGACAAGGTGGCAAGTCGGGGGGGGTTTACCTACACATTGTACTCAGTCTCGACGTCAGCTTTCACTGGCATGAGTTGGTCGGAGTACCTCGCCAGCAGCTTGGAGAAGTTTGACGTGAACCTCGATAATTGGGCCGACATCCCTGACCGGGCGTCTGCGGGCATCCGAACGCCATACGGTTACCTAGACATGAGCATCATGCCCGTTACGTACGGCACCGTTCAGAGCCCCAGTTTCTGGGAGAAGCTTAAGACTTTCAGCGTTCCGCTGGAAGGACCTCTTTGGGGTCTCTTCCTCGTTATCGCGTTGTTGACATCCTTGGCCTACTTCTTCCTGGAGAGGGACGAATCGGGCGATGGATGGACTGCAGAGGATCCGGATGGTTACAAGATTGAGCAGAGCATCGTGATGGGCTTGACAACCCTGACGCAGGTTGGGACTTTCACTCCGCGTACGATGGCAGGGAAGGTCTTGATGTTGACCTTCACATTCTTCGTCATGATTTTATTGGCTGCGTACACAGCCAATCTCGCGGCAGTGTTGGTGGCAGCAGATGAGGTCCGCGCGTGCGAAACTTTACAAGAGTGCACGAAGGGGAGACGTATGTTGTGCGTAGCTGAAGGCATCCACGTGGACTTCCTGAAGGAAGCTCATAACAAGCTGTACACACACAACATGCTATTGGCCTCCGACCACGACCTCAAAATGAAGAACTTACTTGATGGCAAGTGTGCTGCTGCCCTTGATGCGGTTTCCAAGTACCGCCTGGCAAAGGAAGACGAGAAGCTAAACCCTGGTTGCACGCTGAGATCAGTCGGCGAATTCCCTCTGGCGACTTTCAAAGGTGGCTGGATGGTCAAGAGTGACGATTTTGGCAAAAAGTGCACTGCTGTGCTGAGGGATTCCCTCGCCGATCTTTTCCTCGAGCTGGAAAAGGACGGTCAGATGGCGGACCTCGAGGAAAAAATGTACAGAGAGTCGATGGTGGAAGGATGCGACGAGAATGGCAATCCAGACTCGAAGTTTTCTGAGACGGACAGTTTCCCGATCGAGAGCATGCTTGGGCCTATCTTCATCCACTTGTTTGGCGTCATCCTCGCGTTTATGTTATATTTCTGCCACAAAGGCCACAAAGCAAAGAATGTATCGCACCCTGTGGCGAATCAGATCCCCAATGACGCGTGCAGTGACATTCGCCCGCTGAACGGCGCTGACGCCAGTGACATTAGCTCGCTGACAGCCGAGATCGGTGCTTTAAACGCGAAGCTGAACCACCTGTTCGAGAAGCTCAGCTAATTGATGCCCTCCAAGATCGCCCACAGGACGGGGCTGTGATTGCTGCGGTTTGCTGATTGATGCAAGGGGAATGACAATGCTTGGCTGCTCTGTGGCGAATGTAGAGGCAGGTGTCTGAAGCATGAGGCCCTTGCACAGCGATGTTGGGCCGCCTTGCCAGCCGCCTCGCCATCCTCGCTGGCGGTATGGTGGTGGGGGCGGTCGTTCTCGCTTCTCCCCGTTCCCTCTCCTCGTTCCTTGTCCTTCCTCGTCGTCCTCGTCTTCCTCCACCTCCGTGCTTTGACGCCCCCTGCGCCTCTGATGTTCTCGCGCAGAGGCGTCGCGCTCCTGACTGGAGAGCTACTCTGCTCTCGAAGACGCGATGCTCTTGCGTTCATACTCGTCAGCGGCCCCGCAAAATCTGTCATTCGCAGGAGGTACACAGGGCGGTGCACACCCGCCGCGTTCTGTGTCATCTCGCTCCAGGGCACCCACATGAGGGGCCGCCACGGAGGGGCAGCGCACGGCGGCAGAAAGAGGCAGAGAGGAACGCCCTGGCTCGGACCTGCACATCTTCAGTTTTACTCGCGCGTAGAGTTGCTCCGGCTCAGATAGCAGATAGCGATATGCACATCTGGGGATCCACGCGTCCAATATGTTTGTTATGGTGGTGGTGCGGGGCTATGGTCTTAGTCTGGGTGGTTCTTTGTCGACGACCCTTCAAAGCAGAGGCTCCCCAGCGTGTTCGGTGGTGTCCGACAGGACAGCGTTGCCACCCTCGAAAAGGAGCTGGCAGAGCTGGCAGAGACGCAGGTGCAGATGGACAAGATGCGCAAGGAACGCCCGCTCGTCTTCCAGCTCCTCGCCGGCTGCAATCTCTCTCTCTCTCTCTCTTTCTCTCCTTCTCTCTTCCACTCTCTCTTTTTGTACATGTTCCTCTCTCTCTCTGTTTCTCTCTCTCTCTCTCTTTCTCTATCTCTCTGTATATATTTATACATATAGATATATATGTATATATAGCCCTCTCTCCCTCTCTCTGTCCCTTCCTATCTCTCTATATCTATATACATGTATTTCTCTCGAGTTTCCTCGTCCTCTCTTTCTCTCTCTCTCTCTCTCTCCCACTCCCTCCATCCCTCATTTTCCTCTAGACACTCGCCTCTCGTCTCTCACCTCTCATGACTGGCACGTGCGCGATGTGTTCGGAGAGCTGCCTTCATTTGTGGTTGCCCTTGCCCAAGTCGGCGTTCATGTTTGATTCCTTGAGGCCTCGCACAGTGTTTGTTTGAGCACTGTGTGTTTTTACGACGCAACAAGCACCGTGCTACATGTTTCATCAGCGTAAAACGGGGGGGAAGAGGAGAGGGATGAGGGAGGATACCAAGAGGAATGAGGGAAGAGGGAAGAGGGAGGGATGAGGGAAGAGGGAGGGATGAGGGAGGGATGAGGGATGAGGGAAGAGGGAGGGATGAGGGAAGAGGGATGAGAGGAGGGGGGGAGGTGAGGGATGGTGAGTGGGTGCTTGCCTCCTCGACCCCCTCGGCGGGCCGCCGGCGTCGCGGCTGTGGACGCTGCGGGACAGTACGTCCCAGGGCGTGCGCAACAGCAGGGGGAGAAGGGAGAATTGCGGGGGGGAGAGGAGGAGAACGGGGTCGAAGAGAGGGACGGGGGAGAAGGAGAACGGGGTCGAGGAGAGGGGAGAGGGGGAGAGGAGGAGAACGGGGTCGAGGAGAGACATGGGGGAGGAGAAGGGGAAAGGTGACGGGGGAGGGGAGGGGTCCGTGGCGAGGAGGCCCGCTTCGGCCTCCTCCTCCCTTGTCGATGTTTCCTCAAGCAGCGCTTGCACACTGGGGGGCCTTGCTTGCGCCGTAAATCGTGAGCGGGCAGCACATCCACATCCACAGCCTCGCGGGCCAGGCCCCTGGGTCGCGACACCATGGATGTGGGGCGTCTTTCGCGGATGCCCCGAGCGGAGTGTATCCATGCGACTGTGTATCCACGGGATCGCGCTCCGGAATCCAGACCGCCAGGGCATGGATACGGATATAGATATGTCCGCTGAACGTGAATCAGGGACTGTCCACGTGTGTCGTTCTGTCGGCTGGCTGGGTGAACAACCTGGCGGATGATTGGCGCAAGCACAACGGCAATCGGAAGACGCAAGAGCACGGTCCGCCGAAGGAGGTGTTCGGCCGGGACGCTTCCGCGATTCGCCAGCCCCGCACAATGTAGAGCGACGACAAAGGAGTGCCCAGGGGGACTTCACGCAGCAGCGCCCTGGGCGACGATTTAGACAATGAAGTTCTATGCCTGCTCGTTGTCATCCTCGCTGTAAATCGGATTATGCAGCCCGCAGGGCGAGAGCCATGGCGGCCCCCCTTCGAGGCACTAGCCCGCCAGTGCGGGAGAAGCGGGGGGCGGGGGACGGGGAATTGGAGCGGGAGGGGCAGGAAGAGGAAGCGGCAGGGGCGCGGGGAGGGTGGACACGGGAGGGGGAAGGGTCGCGGCCAGAGGGGGGTGAGGGGGGAGGCGTGAAGCTCTTCGGGACCGTGGCAGGTGTGCCTTGCACAGGGCTTGGTTGCCTTAGGATGCTGTGCTGGACCCCTTCTCCATCCTCCTCCCTGCCTTTTTTCCCTCACCTCCTCCCTTGCAGGGGGTCGACCTAAATAGTGTTTTGGCGATTTCGTGGGCCGTTTTCGTTTCGATTTCGTTGTGCAGCAAAGGTGGACTGAAGACAAAACGATGGACAACGAAAGCAAGACAAAAGGAGAAGCACCGTTTGGGCCGATCCCTGCTCCCTTGCCTCCTCCTCCCTCTTGCCTCCCTTCCTGTCGTGCCTGCATCCCTGCACCCCCCGTCCTCTCCCTCGTCCACTCCCACCCCTTCCCGCTCCGTGGATGGGGAGCGTGGCCCCTGGGCGCGCCGCCGGCAGGAGGAGAGCGCGCTCTTCGCGGAGCAGGACAAGTCCCTCAAGGACGGCATCGCAGGACGCGTGGCGTCGCGCCTGGCCCCGCTGCTCTCTCGCCGGAGGGCTGGCCCCGAAACCGCCACTGCGGGCCCAAAGTCGGAGATTGGTAGACCTCCTACCCTATTTGGGTTTTTTCTTTCTGATTATTTTTGACTATTTGGTTTTTGTTGGGGGGGGGAGGATATTTTCGGAGGTTGATAGGCCTCCAACCCTGACACGTCGATTGAGGAGTTAACCGTTTTCGGTTCGCGAGAGGGCGTCACGGCCGTCATGTTTGCGGGTCCAGGTCCGTCGGTTTCGGTCCCAGGCCGTTTTCTTTAAGGGGAGGTTACTATAGGGAGGTGTGTCCACCGCCGACAAAAGGTGCTCGAAAGGCACACTTTTCTCAGCCCCACGTCTAGTGCCCTCCTGTTGACGAACACCCGAGAGGGCCGAGGAATCTGAGATCACCGGCGCCGCATGTGTTTTCACACCGGGCGGTTTCGTATTTCGGGCCGTCACGGGTCGGTCCGGCTTGGAAAGTGCCGCTGGCAGATTTGGTCCAGTGTTCGGGTCGAGATTTTCCAAGGTGTCGCATTTTGTTCGCGACGTGGGGTCTCAGGGGAGGAGGGCTTATCCACCTTCCAGGATCGAGGAAGGAAAAGCGGCATAAGCATAGATGTTCGCAGGTTTGTGCAGATTTCTTGGATCTGCGGTGGAGATGGAGAGGAGAAGGAGGTGGACGGAAGGTGCCCTTGCGGTGTTGGCTGCTCCGGAGAGCACACGGTCCAAGCCCTCGAGCGCTGCTCGTGGCACGCTGCCCCCGACAAGAGCGACTGCGTCCTCTCGGGGTGCCCTCCCTCGAGTCTTCGGCCGCAGCCGTGCAGCAGGCAAGAGGCAGATCTGGCGGTCGACGTGGGGCAGAGGGCCGATTGCCGCCGGATAGGCGACAGCATGCATATGAATAGGGGGGAGGCTAGTCAGCGGCGAGCGAGGGGGGGAAGTGGGCACGAGAAGGCCTTCTCGGAGGGCGGCGGGACTTCTCAGGAGCCCTCGCGCCTCCTGAGAAGTTGTTTTGGTTTTCGGAGAAGGCTTAGAAAGCTTCTCAGAAGGCCGGGGGACTTCTTCTGAGAAGATCTTCTCCTTCTCACTTCCCCCCCTCGCTCGCCGCCGATAGACGAACAGAAATGTTGGAGATCCGCGCGGTTTTCGCTGGCAACCGGCCCCTCGGAGGTGTCTCGAGCCCCGCTCCGCAGTGACGAGGTGCCCCGCTCAGGAGGTCCAAGCAAGGCCTTCTTGTCTTCCTCCTCGTCCTACTCGTCGTCGTCCTCCTCCTCCTAATCCTCATCCTCGTCCTTCTCCTCCTCCTCCTCCTCCTCCTCCTCCTCTCCTCCTCCTCCTTCTCCTCCTCTCCTCCTCCTCCTGCTCCTCCTCCTCCTCTTCGTATTGCCCCCCCCCTCCTGAACTTCTTCTCGCAAGAGGCGCGCAGGCGCCACGAGGCGCCGGCGAGGCTCTTGGGATTCCCCAGGAGTCGAGGGCGCCCTGAAGATCCTCAAGGACTATTCGCTGGGCTTCAGCCTCGCCGCCGCGCCCCTGGTCGAGGAGGAGGAGGAGGAGGAGGAGGAGGAGGAGGAGGAGGAGGAGGAGAAGGAGGTGGAGGAGGAGGAGGGAGGAGGAGGGAGGAGAGGAGGGAGGGAGGAGGGAGGAGGGAGGAGGGAGGAGGGAGGAGGGAGGAGGGAGGAGGGAGGGAGGGAGGGAGGAGGGAGGAGGGAGGAGGAGGAGGAGGAGGAGGAGGAGGAGGAGCAGGAGCAGGAGCAGGAGCAGGAGGAGGAGCAGGAGGAGGAGCAGCAGAGTTCGGCGGCGAGCGAGGGGTGAAGTGAGAAGGAGGAGGCCTTCTCAGAAGGCGGCGGGACTTCTCAGAAGCCCTGGCGCCCTCTGAGACCCCTGCGAGGGCCGCTGAGCGAACTCGCCTGGGCGTGGCGCGCCGCCCAAAACAGAGGTCAGTAGCGACGGCTCCCCCTCCTCCTACATCACTTCTTCATCATTGCCCTCCCTCTTCTCCCGTTTGCCGATCGTCCTTCCCTTGATTTCCCCTCCCCTTCCTTCCCACCCTTCCGTCTCTCGAGACTCAACATTCCAACCGAGTACCAGACCGTCGCTACCTCGGGCTGCTTGTCTGCGGTCTCGTTCTCGTTGCGCTGTGCCGTTGTTATGTCTCCGAACTTAGGTCAGACACCTTGAGGGCGCCCGTTCGCCTGACTATCGCATGTCTAGGGCCAGCATGGGCTGCCGCTATTGGCGGTTTTCGCGCCACATAGCTGCAGGTGTGGTGGCGCCCTCGCAGTCGCCTCATATTTCTGGCGTTTCCCGCTCCCTCGCCACTCCTGGCCGCGTTCACGATTTGTCTCCTGGTTGACGGCTGCTCCTCCGCCCCCCCCGCGTGCGTGGGTGTGGATCCCCTGCGCCGCGGGGCAGCGGATGCCGCAGTCGCGGCGCGTGCACGCAGCAGCCCCGAGAGCCTTCCGCTCCTCCGCTCCGCCGGGCCGGCCCGCCCGCCGACGCTGCGGCCCTCTTGCGCTCGGGAGCGGCGGCCTCACCGAGAGGGCGCGAGCGCATCCTCCGCCCCCGCGAGCGCGCAGACGCGTCCCGTGCCCCGCGGGCTCGCGACGGCTTGCCGCCGCCGTCGGCGCCAGCTGTCGCGTGCGCCCAGGCGCGCCTGCAGGTCCACTTCCCGAGAAACGTACGCGGGTGCCCGAGATCCGCGCGCGGTGGCAGTCGCACGCCACCAGGTTCGCAATCAGGACGGCGCGCGGTGCGTGGAGGTGCGTGGCGCCGGAGGTTGGCGGGCCAGGAAGGGCAGGCGCACGAGAAGCAGCGACCACAGGAACGCGCGATGATGCATGAGAGTGTTCCGCGGTACGGCGCCCAGACGAGTTACGGGGCCAACGCAGCACTGCGCGCCACTGCCTGGGACCGCCAGGACCCCGACACTGGCTCTTAGGAGGACGCGACCCTCGATGTGGCCACGCGGGAACTTGCGACCAACGCCCGCATGTTCGTGGACTGGCGTGCCAGCTGCGAGCACAGCGACCGAGCCGTTCAACGGCAGGGGCCAGGTTTAGCAGTGACAGGCTGCCCAGGCAGTCCACAGAAAGCGTGCGCGCTCCCTCCACCCAAGAGGAATTGGCTCCGACCGTGATGGAGATTGGGGGGTGGCCAGCGGAAGGGTTGGTTGCCTTCGCTCTTTTTTGCGGCCAAGATTTCCAAGTGGCCGAGCGGTCGAGGGTGGTCGCTTCCGATAGGCGCCGATCCAGTGGTACTCGGCCTTGGACGTCACCGAAGTGCTTTTAGCGCTGCCTCAGTGGCCACGTGGGGGCCACGACGAACGACGACGACACCGACCAGGGGGGGGGGGGGCTAAGGATTGCGGGCTCCAGCTCGGCGGAGCAGTGCTTCTGCAGGGGCCCTTGTTTTCCTGGGAGGTCTAATTCTGACGTTGCCGTGGTCCGAAATCCGGTTGAATCCCGCTTAATCCCGCTTAGTCCGCGCCCCAATCCAGCGTAACAGCCCCCAAAGGGGTTTAATTCTCCCTACTAACCCTTCCGACCCAGTAGTTGCATCTTAACTTGGCTCTCGAGGTCCAGCACCGCGGCCACCTTTGTCTCCCAGGGCTGGTGGCGGGCGAGCTCTCGCTTGGCAAGGCAGCGTGCCGGCAAAGGTCACAGCTCGTTACAGCTGGCACGATGGCTAAGATCAACCCTTGGCATCGTCCGGACGTGAGCATTTTTCTCGGCGGGGACCATCGAGGAGCATCCTGGACCATCGAGCAAAAAGAATCGCGCACGAAATCGAAAAACGCACGGGGAATAGACGTCCGAGCGATGGCTGGACCCCAGATTGGGCGGGTTGCACCGTGGCTCGGACACCAGCGCGACGACTGGAGTCAAGAGATAAGAAGCCACCTCATCTGCGTTTACGAAGCGGCCTTGGGCGTTTACTAAACAGCCCTCTGTTCGATTCCTTCCTCGGGTGCTTAATAAGCACCCCGACAGAGCTCACCCTTCAACTTGGCATGAACTACAGTGCAACACCAGTAGCAGGAGGCGGGGCTGGCAACAGGATCAGGCACATCGGAAGCGCACTTAGCATAACAAAAGCTCACTTAGCAGGAACACGACTTTTATTCTGAGGGTGGAATTCCTGCTCTGTATAGAACGTGCAGAGCTTCTCCCCCCGACGAGGCGGTAGCCCCCTTGCGCCCGCCCCCACCCAGCACGCGTCTTCGCCGCCTCAACTTGTTCTCCATATTTCCCTGCTCGGTTGATGCTCTCTTCCCCTCCTGTTCTCTCGTTCCTCGCCCGCTGGCACGTCTCCGTTCCTCCAGCGATTACATATATGATAGACGGTTCGCGTAATCCCAACAGCCCATCCAGACACGATGCCCAGACGAGCCTAGGCGAGTCGCCCTGATGAGGGTGTTGAGGGGCATGCAGTAGAATAAAGGGCTGGGTAAGACATCATACTTCAAGAGTAGGAGGGTAGAGGAGGAATCGGAGGAGGAGTAGGGGGAGGAGAAGGTAGGGAGAGGCGGAGGGGCAAGCTAGGTGCGTTCGCGCCATATCTGACGTCCGACCCCTCCCTCCCATCCCTTACCATGGCGTACATATCCTCTCTATTCGCGCAGTCGGATGGCTTAACAGGGCATAGCATTACATGGCATAGCATGGTGTTGAAGATCAGCGCGTACCCTGACATAGCATGGCGTGGCGAGCCCCGAAGTGGGGTGTGGCTTCTGCGACCCCAAAAAATCAAACCGAATGTGGAATCACTTCCGATGGTTTTTTCGGGAGGCCATATTCTAGATTGAGGGCCTACTTGGAACGACTGAAAACCATGCCGTGGCACAGCGCTGGAAATAATGACGCCAGCACTGAAGCGGGAGCACGATTCGGAACGAGCGGAAGCGCGGAAATGAGGACAGCGTTGCAGCGGGAACACGATTCGGAGGACGCGTAGCCTGACATAGGATGGCGTGGCGACGCCCCAGAGTGGTGGGGGGCTTCTGCGACCCAAGCAATCAACGAATCGACACCGAATGTGGAATCACGTCCGATGGTTTTTCGGGGGGGTCATTTTCTAGATTTTGGTGCGTACTTGGAAGGACCAAAAACCATGCCGTGACACAGCGCTGGAAATAATGACGCCAGCGCTGAAGCGGGAACACGATTCGGAACGAGCGGAAGCGCGGAAATGAGGCCAGCGTCGCAGCGGGAGCACGATCCGGAACGAGCGGTAGACCGAACATGAGGCCAGCGCTCCAGCGAGAGCAGCATTTTTACCTAACAGCGAAGATTGATAGGTTTGTGGTGGTCTCAAAAGAGAGCATCATGACTCCCCAGGGGGGTCTGGGCAGATGCCGGACGGGTGCCCCGGGAATCCGGGGACTCCTTTATTAGCCAACAGTAACGCATTTCGTGGTCTTCGAGTTCCCAGAACTCCATTCCTGGGCATGATTTTGAATGCCCGGAGCCAACTGTAGGCCACTTCGTGTTCTTCGAGTTCCCAGAACTCCATTCCTGGGCATGATTTTGAATGCCCAGAGCCAACTGTAGGCCACTTCGTGGTCTCCGAGTTCCCAGAACTCCATTCCTGGGCATGATTTTGAATGCCCGGAGCCAACCGTAGGCCACTTCGTGGTCTTCGAGTTCCCAGAACTCCATTCCTGCACATGATTTTGAATGCCCGGAGCCAACTGTAGGCCACTTCGTGTTCTTCGAGTTCCCAGAACTCCATGCCCGGGCCACATTTTGAATGCTGAGGCAGGCTGAGGCTGAGGCTGAGGCAGGCTGAGGCTGAGGCAGGCTGAGGCTGAGGCCGAGGCTGAAGGCAGAGGCTGAGGCTGAGGCTGAAGCAGGCTGAGGCTGAGGCTGAGGCAGGCTGAGGCTGAGGCCGAGGCTGAAGGCAGACTGAGGCTGAGGCTGAGGCAGGCTGAGGCTGAGGCTGAGGCAGGCTGAGGCTGAGGCTGAGGCAGGCTGATGCTGAGGCAGGCTGAGGCTGAGGCTGAGGCTGAGGCTGAGGCTGATGCAGGCTGAGGCTGAGGCAGGCTGAGGCTGAGGCCGAGGCTGAAGGCAGACTGAGGCTGAGGCTGAAGCTGCTGAGGCTGAGGCTGAGGCAGGCTGAGGCTGAGGCTGAAGCAGGCTGATGCTGAGGCAGGCTGAGGCTGAGGCTGAGGCTGATGCAGGCTGAGGCTGAGGCAGGCTGAGGCTGAGGCCGAGGCTGAAGGCAGAGGCTGAGGCTGAGGCTGAGGCAGGCTGAGGCTGAGGCTGAGGAGGCTGAGGCAGGCTGGCTGAGGCTGAGGCAGGCTGAGGCTGAGGCCGAGGCTGAAGGCAGACTGAGGCTGAGGCTGAAGCAGGCTGAGGCTGAGGCTGAGGCAGGCTGAGGCTGAGGCTGAGGCAGGCTGATGCTGAGGCAGGCTGAGGCTGAGGCTGAGGATGATGAGGCAGGCAGGCTGAGGCCGAGGCTGAAGGCAGACTGAGGCTGAGGCTGAAGCAGGCTGAGGCTGAGGCTGAGGCTGAGGCAGGCTGAGGCTGAAGCAGGCTGAGGGTGAGGCTGAGACAGGCTGAGCTGAGGCTGCAGGCTGAGGCGAGGCTGAGGCTAAGGCAGGAAGCGAGGCTGAGGCTGAGGCTGAGGCAGGCTGAGGCTGAGGCTGCAGGCTGAGGCTGAGGCTGAGGCTGATGCAGGCTCAGGCTGAGGCAGACTGCAGGCTGAGGCGAGGCTGAAGGCAGACTGAGGCTGAGGCTGAAGCAGGCAGGCTGAGGCTGAAGCAGGCTGAGGCTGAGGCTGAGGCAGGCTGATGCTGAGGCTGAGGCTGAGGCTGAGGCTGATGCAGGCTGGGCTGAGGCAGGCTGAGGCTGAGGCCGAGGCTGAAGGCAGACTGAGGCCGAGGCTGAAGCAGGCTGAGGCTGAGGCTGAGGCAGGCTGAGGCTGTGACTGCGACTGCCGTTGCCGCTGCGACTGTCATCGCGAATGCGACTACGACTGCGAGAACAGCAGAATTCTACAACTGGATTCTCATCTGAACCTTAAGGGGAATGCTTCCAGATATGCTCCTACACATCGCTGTTAGGTTGTTTTGCCGGGATAATGAAAAACAAACCAAGCGAAAACCCGTTTCCCGGGAATCTTGTGTGAAAAAATCCAGTACGCGGAGGGGGGCCGAATATTTCCCGGACGTCACCAGGAGAGAGAGGAGAGTACTATTCATATTATGTAATTGCGGAGGAGGGAGCAGGGAGGAGGAGAAGGAGGAAGAGGAGGAGGAGGAGGAGAAGGACAGAGCCGAGGCCGAACTCTTGGGCTAGAACTTGCGGTGGCTGATTTCTCGCGTGTATGTGTGCGCGGAGAATGTGGGGCTCCCCACACATACGAGGTTTTACTTCACGATCTGAGTTGCGCCGGTTGGGGGTCACGTGAACGAGAAAGGAGTTGCGGCCACATAGGCCTCAAGCAGTGCCCGAAGAAGAAGAAGAAGCTGAGGAGAGAGCAGAAATGCCAGAGGCCTCTTGGATGCCCCTGAGTCTCTTCGGATGTCCCCTTGGAGTGCTTTTGGGGGGCGTTTTGGGAGCCTCGTGGCGGTCCCGGGTGCCCCTTGAAGCGTCTTGGGTGCCTCGGGGGAGCTTCTTCGGGCCTCTTGCGGGCCTCTTGCGGGTCTTTTGGGAGCCTCTCGGGGACCTCTTCGTGGTTTCCTGGGACCTCCTGGAGCTTCGGGGACCATCTTGGAGGAGTTCGATTAGATAATAGGGCGTGGTTGATTACCATTGCCCCCCCCAGGAGGTCAAATTGTGGCCAAAACCTTAGTACAAACATTGATGTTTGCCTTCTCGCCGAGACCATCTTGGACGCTCTAACCCCTGCCGCCCCCCTCCGTCCAGGTCCAGGGATAGGGGGTAGGGGGAGGGGTCCCTCCCCGAAGGGGAAGAAGGGGATTGGAAGATGAAACTCTCTAAACCGCTCACTCTTAGTTCCTCTCCCACGAGGGGTCCGGTCCCGTCCTTGAAAAGAGCCGCCCTGTCCTTGGTGCCGTGAGGTCGCGCCCCTTAGATGCGGCAGGTCGTTCATGCTTATGTATGGTCAGGTCTGTGCGGGCATGGGTTGAGTGCACGTGCCGAGGGAAAGGGAGATATGTACATAGAGAGAGGGAGATAGAGAGAGAGAGAGAGAGAGAGAGCCAGGGCGAGACCACTCACACACACACGCACACTCTCACGCGTTCACACACATTCACTCATCCACTCACTCATTCAGACACGCACGCACGCACGCAAGCACGCAAGCACACACACACACACACACACACACACACACACACACACACACACACACACACGCACACACAGACATACACGCACGTGCACACCCACACACACTCGCAGGTTCTGGCCAGATCCTCGTTTGGCGGTCTGGGGCCGCCTGATGTCCTCGTCTGGCATCCCGTGGCCACGAGAGCCCCTGACCTTCTGGTCGTGCACGCCCTTTGTGGCTGTGCTGTGTGCCCGCGAGCCTCCATGAGCCTCGTGGGCCCCATGCCTCGTCGGCAGCTTCGAGCAGGGCTGTTTCCGTTTTTTTTTTTTGTGTGCGACACACACACACACACACACGCACGCACGCACGCACGCACGCACGCACGCACGCACGCACGCACGCGCGCGCACACACACACACACACGCACACACACACACACGCACACGCACACGCACACGCACACGCACACGCACACGCACACGCACACGCACGCACGCAGACGCACGCAGACGCACACACACACACACACACTCACACACTCACACACTCACACACTCACACACTCACACACTCACACACACACACACACACACACACACACACACACACACACACACACACGCGCACACGCACAGGCACGCGCACACCGAAACACATACACACATACACGCATACCCACACCCAACACATCCGTAAACATTGTGGTTCGAGGCAGTACGTCACCCGATCCCGAGTCCGAAAAGCGTTCTGAATGCAAGGGTCGTTATTGGAGCCAGGTCCTCGGAAAACGATGTCTGCGTGGGCCGCTCTGGCCACCAGCCTATCTTGCTTACCACTGCGGGTGACGAGAGCTCGCGAGTGCACGACACTGGGGCGGAGCTCTTCAGCCGCAGCCATGGCGGGCGGCGAGGCGAAAAGAGGGGGTCGGCAGGAACGGCTGAATCCCCGTGGGCAAGCCGCGCTGGCTCTGCAAGTTCTGCACAGGCCCGAAGGGGAACCAGTAGTGGAACTACGACGATGCTCTGGCGCACAAGTGCCCGATCGGCAGGGGCGGACGTGGGTTTGCCACGTCGGTGGCCTTCAGGCGCAATTTCGAGCCAATGGTTCCCCCTTTGAGCAAGGTCGCGAGCGGCGGATGCAAGGCCGGGGGCGACAGCGGCGGCGGCGCCAACCCTCGTCTGCATGCTGCGCCGCTGGAGGAGGTTGCTCAGTTGAGGAAGAAACTCGCTGAGAGCGCATCCGCCGAGACGAAAGTGGAGAAGGAACTGGCCGTCGCAAAGCGGACCCCAGCAGCGAAGCCACCCTGGCAAGACGCTGCGGGGACTGGAGGCGCCAGCAGTCATGCCTCTGCAGGGCTGGAGGCGCGCGACGAAGGCGGCGCTCAGGCGGCGGAGCAACGGGTTCGGATCAGCGAGCTCGACGCCGCCCTGGGCGCGCTGGCCAGGCTTTCGCAGGAGCGCAGCAATGTCGCCAGCGCCACGCAGGGGAGAGGGAGGCGCTGCTTGAGCACGCGCGCCTGCAGAAGCCCGCCGATGCGCATGTCAAGGACGTCGGCGCGAACGTCAACAAGGCCGATGCCGCGCGCGCCACGTCGCAAGCGCTCCCGGCACAGACGGCGAGCTGGAGGCGCCCAGGGCGGAGGCGGCAGCAGCGGAGAAGGGCGTCGCCGAGAAGCGGGCAGTCAAAGTGGAGCTCACTGCGCAGCGCAAGGCGCTCTACGCCTAGATGGTCGCCCCAAGCGAGGCCAGGGAAGGCGACCTCATGCCATGACTGGAATGATTCGTTCCGGACGTGAGTGGGTGGCTGCAGAGGCGTCGCGTGCCTGATGGGCACCCCATTCGCGACGCCGTTCTGGGCCAGTGAAATTCGCGCGGGCGGCCGAGGCCGAGTCGCAGCCGGCGGAGGCCCCACCCCAAGAGCCGCCCCAGCCACGGGCCCGCAACCCGCAGCGCCCCGGGTCGCCGAGGGTCCCCGCGCTGGCGCAGGGGCAGGGGCAGGCGCGGGCGAAGGCGACGACGAACTGAACTGGACGCCGCCGCAGTCGAGGTCCTGGGGGACCCCCTGCAGCGGCAGGGCGTTGAACGCGATGCCGCAGAAGACGCCGGCGTCGCGCGAGGCCTCGCCGAGCGGGCATCTTGCGCCGAGCGCCCCGCGTTGGCCAAGCAACAGCGACGCGGGCCCGGCGCCGATTTAGCGCATGGATTTGGAGCGGCTTAGAGCTTGAGCCCGCCGGGGCTAGCACGGCTGGCCAGGCAGAGCGCGGGGCCCTCAGTGGAAGAGCGGTCGACGCCCCCGCGCGCGCGACAGGCGAGGCCCGCGTGGAGGAGGGGCGGCGCCCCCGCTAGGATCGGCAGCGGGGCCTTCAGAGGAGGGGCGGTCGATGCCTCTGCGCGGCGCAGGGCGCCTCAAAGGAGAGGGCGCGAGGCCCTCTCAGGAGGCGCGGCCGATGCCCTCGTGCACCAGGATGGAGCCTGCTGCGAAGGGGCAGTCGAAGCCCCCCATCACTGACCAAGCGAGGCCCTCGCGGGAAGGGCGGCCGATGCCCTCGCGCACCAGGGCGGGGCCCTGCTTGGATGGGACGGTCGAAGCCTTCATCGCCGCGCCAAGGCGGGGCCCATGCGGGAGGGGCGACCGACGCCCCCGCATGCGCGAGTCTGGCCACGGGGCAGGAGGTAGCGAGGCCCTTAGTCGAGGGGCGGTCGAGGCCGTCGCGAAGCCCGCGTCGGCTGCGGAGCGAGGCGCCCCGATCACTTCCGGCGTCTCGTCACATGGCCCGCTGGCCAGATTCCTGGCCGCGCCGCAGCACGCCGACGAGAACGCAGCGTTGGCGCAGGAGCACCACGCGTTCAACTACCGACTGAGCGAGAGGCTGCCGCGCAAAACCTAGGCTGGTCGGGGGCATGGCAGCCCACCAAGGCCAGCGCAGGAGGCTGCAGGGGCGGCGAGGCGGTCCCGGCCAGGAGCCATGCGGCGGTCGCCCGCGGCCCTGCCTGCAAGGGCGGGGTGATCAAGTGTGGCACGGCGCACACCTCGACACATTTCAACGTCGGGCTGAGCAGGGGCGCCGATAACATATCGTTTCTATGGCAGGTGGTCCACTGCAGCAAGCGCATCGAGAAGCAAGGGCGCGCTTGGGCCGTGGCGGAATAGCGAGCCTCATTGCATGTGGTCCGCGGCCACGCCTGCGAAGATGGGCGCGACGATATTGGCGCCTGACTGTCCTACGTGTATCCAGACAGCCCCAGGCCGCAACGTCGACGACTTTGTCGTTCCCAACCCGCTGGCGGCGCACCTGGACGTAGACCCGCTCGTTTTGATCGAGGCTGGCACGTGGCCGCACCCTCGGGTGGCCATGGGCATGCGGACAGCCTTGGAGGCCACGGACGCGGCGGTTGGATGCCCCGCGTGCAGTACAAGCTCTGCGGCGACCTGACTGTGCCAGGTTTCCCTGGGGGTGATCTGAGGCGCGTGCATCTGTCGCTCCTGTCACGACGTTGGAGGAGTTGACGGTCGCTCGGCAGATCGCCCTCTGGGTGATCGGGGAGGCGGTCTGCGCCAGCTACGACGTCGTCGGGGGCAGAGGCTAGACTACTCCAGGAGGGCAAGAGGTCGAAGGTCGCGTGGAAGAGGCCGAGATAGGACTCGCGGCTAAAAGGCGAGCGCAGCTGGGATAGACGACGGCGACTTGGGCTACAGCTCGTTGGTGGGCGCATCTCTCGTTGCCGCCGTTGGCGGCTGCCCGCGATGCCCGGGCAGCCAGGATCCCCGACGCGCGAGACTCGCGCAGCAGGCAGCGCGCGCGCGAGCCAGGGCGCGCGCGGTTCACGGGCAGGCACGGGACTTCCTCGACCAGATAGAGGACAAGGGCGAGGTCTCAGCAGGCTGGATGCGCCTACACAGGTCGAGCGAGGGCGCGGGCCCAGCCTGCTCGATGGCGAGCACCTGAAGGGCCTGGCGGGCTGCATCTGCGCCAAGACGGACACGGGGCTGAAGGTGGCGGAGCGGACCCAGCACCAGTCATGGAAGCAGCGACACCGGGTGGCCCAGGCGATCTCGGGAGTGGCCGGGCAATCCCATGAGAAGCCGCAGCTCGAGACCGTCGCCTGCGAACTCGAAGCCCAGCCCCACGTGCCTGACGACAGGGAGCTTGCGAACTCGCGCGGCATCTGGAGGCGCGCGAGCCGAGCCGTTTGAGCTTCCTCCAGATGCCCAGCAGTGGCCCGCGCTGCCGCCGATTACGGAGCAATGGAATGCCTTTCGAGCGGCGCGCTGGACGCCCTGGCGGAGCTCCTCATGGAGGCAGAGCGCCTGCAGGGCAGACCAGGCGAGACAATCCTGCGCGCCATGGTGCGGCTGCCCAAGCCAGATGGGGGCTCGCGGCTGGTCGGGCCCCAGGGCGCAGCGGCGCGCATCTCGGGCCGGGCTCGCAAGCCGGTCTCCGCCCGACGCGCGGCCGAAGCAGCGCGGGGGCACGTCGAGCCGCGCTCGTGCCACGAGCGCGGGGCGCAGCTCGTTTGACTCTGCCTTTGACCGCAACCCGACGGCCGAGATGGCGCGCGCTAGGCATGGGGCCCATCGCACGTTTGGAAGGACTTCGGGGTTGTTGACCCCGCCATCTTGTTGTGAGCAGGCCAGAGGGTGGGATGCCCATCGAGGCTGTGCTAGATGCTCATCGTCGCCTACAAGCAGCCGAGGTGTATTCGGGCGTGTAACAGTGTTTTCGAGCCAGTATTACTTTGTCCAGGGAGCCACATCTGATTGCGCACGCGCCACGGCGATGCTGCGCGCGCCCCCGAGGAGGGCCATGATCCGCGCCGATGCAATGCGCAGCAGCTTCCACGCGCGGCTGTTTGTGGACGATGCTGGCGCGCAACAAGCGGCGCGGACGGTCGCCGACGCGGAGACCTTGGCGTTGAGGCCGAAGCAGATCGCGAGCGACCTGCACGCGTTGCGTTTGCCGGCCCAGCCCAAAAGACAGGCCACGCAGTTGCCGGCGCGGTGCTCAAGAAGACGTCAGGAAGGCGGTGGGGCGCAGGTTCACGAAACTGCAGAGCACGGGCCTCGCGCCTTCTATGTTGCGCGGGGCCGCCATCTGCGGGCCCGCAACGGAAGTGCTTGCAAAGGCGCGCTGGAATTGCAATCGTGATCGCGTGGTTCACGCCTGCGGCCTCGCTCGCGCTCGCCCCCACGGCGCCGGAAGACTCATCCTATGGCGCGATGTTCGCCGCCTGCGCCGTCGCTCTCCAGTGCGCCGCCTGGGCGTGGGACATCAGGTGCCGGGCGCCAGAAGCCCGGCGGCGCGGGATGCCATCGACGCGCGGCTCGCGGCGACGCCCGCGCGCGCTGCGGCCGCTGGGCCCCCGGCGGCGGCACGGCGCACCGCGCGGGAGGTCGACTGGAGGTTCGTGGCGGCCCGCGCGCCTGAGGGCGGCCAGGGGGCCCGCTTCGCCGCTGGAACTGCGCCCGCGACGGGTTGAGTTCGGGCGCTGGCACGCGCTGGATCTCGGCGGTTGCCACAGCGACAAGCGCGGCAATATCGCCAAGAATGGGGCAAAGAGCAGGAGCTTTGGGCGAGGCACGCGCGGGCCAGCGCGAGGGGGCGCGAGGCCGCGAAGGACCCGAAGTGCCGAGATGCGCCCCAGCACACTGGCCCGGGGCCACGCGGGCCAGAGCGAAGCGCTACACGCGAAGGATCGCGCATCACAGCCAACGCTGGGCTCGCGAAGCACCGGCGGGGTCGCGCGGGCACCGCTGGAGGAGATCGCGAGTCGGGAGATTGGGGGCTATCCATGAGCAGCGCCAGCCGACAACGCGCGCCATGAGCGAGCTGGGCCCCGGCGCCCGGGCCCCCCGCGGCGCCGGAACCGCGGCGCGCCCCGCCGAGGCCGACGAAGGAGGCGAAGGATTGGCGGTAGCCCCACATGCCTTGACGGCGCATGGTCTACACGGACGGGGGCGCCTTCGCCAGCGGGGCACCCGAGATCATGGAGCGCAGCTGAGCCATCGTGCTGGTCACGGAGGAAACCAGCCCATCCGCGCCCGATATGGCGCGCCCCCGGCCTCCCAGCTTGGCGGCATAATCAGTTGGTCGAGCTTCGAACAATGTTTTTTCGGGTTCTGGGGGCCTGGGAGGTTGCAGAAATAAGTCCTCGAGCGTCGAGAATGTTTCTCGTTTCCGGAGCCTGGGAGGCATCAGTCGCCCCCCTGGGGTTTTTTGGGCGCAGTAGAAACATTTTCCTCATCTACGAGCAGCGCTTTTCCTTCAGTTGGCGTCGGCCGGCGTCGATTACCGAGACCAGCAGGTTAGCGCAGGCGGTTCCCATTCAGTCGCCGAAAAATCCCCGGGCTGCTCTCTTCCGCCGGCAGGGTGCTCCGCAGCGCAGCCTGCGCGCGCCTTCTCTGCGATCGGGCGCCATTTGAGCGAAGAAGAAGACTGGCCCCTCAGACCTTAACAAATATTGCGATGGGCGATGTTCTGCCTATTTCGACCATCAGGGCCCGTGCTGCACTGGGACCGTCGCAAAAGTCAACGGGTGGAAAGACCGGCCCCAGGGGCGGGCCCGGTCTCCTAGGGCCTGCGATGTGAGAAGCCGCCGAATTTCACGCGCGGGCATCCAGTGCGAGGTCGGTTCATGCGCCTCCGCTTCCACCGCAGCGGTTCTCGCCGGCGGCCCGCCTGTGCCGCCGTGCAAGGTCGCCCTGTCGTCTCGCATGAGACTTGCTCGCTTAAGATGCCGCGGCTGCTTGCCAGGCCGGCCTCGCGCGCAAACTGCCCGCGCCAGGGGCCGACCCGCGACGGGCTCAGGGGCCGAGACACAAACCAAGACACTAACATTTCAAACGGCGACTTTTTCCGACCGACGTCTGAAAAAGCTACCCCCGACCCCCGAGAGTTCGGAGCGAACCCCGAGCAGCGCCTCGCCGCCGAAACAGGGGCAATCATTCCCCCGGGGCGCAGCGACGCTGTTTCACTGGGCCCACCCGCGAGCAAGTAGGCCCCGGGACCGGGTGTTTTGAGGGGCCAGCCGCGGGGCCGATAGGGCCCCGCCTGGCGGAGCCGCGGGATCCTGCGATTTGTTTTCGGTTTCGGGCCAAAGGATGCCGCGATGTCGACGCAGCTGTCGCTCGAAGGCGCTCGCGGCTGCGAAACGCAATCGGGCCGGACCCCCATCGCATGTCGGGGCGCGCGGAAATAGTTTTCCAACCGCCCAGGAAACGGATCCCTTTGTTCCATCGATATCACTGCCTCTCTTTCCTCCAGCAGGCAGGCGCGCGCGTGGCGCGCCTCGGGATGGCGCCTCCGCAACGGGTTCCCGGCTCGGTTCCCCGTTCGGGCTCTGTTCGGTTGCAGCGGCTTCAGCTAGGTTTCTTTTCGGTTCACATCGGGTTATGGTTGGCTTCGTTTCTCGCCGATTCTCTGCCATTCAGTCATGTTCCGCGTTTTCCGTTCCGGCTCGGGGGTTCGCTGCGACGCGGCGCGGGGGCTGCCATTAGGTCAACGTGCGGCATGGCGGCTGAGAGGAAGCGCCATATTGACCCATCCCTCGCACGGTTTGCAGAAGCTGGAGCATTTCGAGTCTTCGACCGATGGCACATAGAGGATGCACAAGCGACGGCGCCCCCCGGCAGGGAGCCGCGAGGGCCGTCGAAGTTGCGAAACGGCTGCAGCTGCGGGGGAGGGGCGGGGGCCGGCGCGCCAGCCTCTTCTGTCCGGGGACCAGCCCGCGCGACAGCAGGGAGGTCGGAGCGGGCGGGCTCGGCCTGGGCGGGGGCGGTGGACGACGTCGCCCGCGTAGACGCCGCCGACGCGTCCGCGCTGCCTCGCACGCAGTCGCAGCTGAGCCGCTGATCCCCAGGGGCGGCCCACGGGGGGGTCGCAGCAGGTCGGGCGCGAGGCCGCGCTTGAAAACGCCCCGGCAGTAAGCCCAGGAGGGGAGACAAAGAAGGCCAGGGTGCACGCGGTAGCGCGCATCCAGGCAGGTGGCCACGCTGTCGCGGCAATGGGCGAGGGCGGACATTTATTCGAGGAGGGGGGCCTCGACTCCCAGTGCGACCGCGGCCTCGGAGCGAGAGGTCGGCCCGAAATGCGCGCGGCCACCGACGAAGGCCACGGGGGCGCCGCCCGCGACAGCCATGCTGAAAGGGATCAGTGCCTCCTGGGCCTGGCCAGCCTCCTCGAGGTGGGGCAGGGCGCGGCACTGGGCGCCGTCCGTCTGACTGTGCCCCCCTCGCATGGTGGCCGCCTGTGACGCCCATCAGGTAAAACTGGTTGAGCTTGCGGCCGACTTCCCAGCGCCGCTTGATATTGCCCTTCGTTTTGGGCTCCTTCCCCCCGTGCTCGGCGTTGAAACTTGCGTCCATGGCGAGAGGCTCGGCGGCGTCCAGGGTTGGCCCCAAGGCGGGGGACGCGGCTGGTGGCGTCGCCCGGCGAGCCCGAGCGCGGTCGACCGTGGGTCTTGACGAATGCCAGCCAAAGACCCGCAGCTGACCCGCTGTTCCGAACAGCGAGGAAAACCGCACCGTCTGGCGGGCGCGACCTGGAGCGGAGGGCGGCGAGGGCGCGGGCTGAGCGCGGCTTGCCTGTCCTGGGCAGCCCTCGGATACAAACTAGCCGAGAGTGGCGGGTAGCGCGGGCGGCTCTGGATTGGGAGTCGCGATGCCAGGAGGCCCCGAGGAGTTGGATGGGGCCCGTTTCGGTGGCAGGCGCTTTCGGCGCGGAGAAGACTGCGCCGGCGGCGGCTCGGTACATGAAGGGGCACCAGTCAGTGGAAGACCTCAGGGGCGGCCTGAGGGGCCCCGAGGGGGTCGAACCGCGCCGGGGACACCCTTGGCCATTCTTCAAAGTCGGCCTCGGCGGCAGCGCATCGAACGGGGCGCACGGAGGACGGAAGCCGGGCCATCGCCGAAGTCAGCCTCCTGCGTCGGTAAAAAGCTGGTGAGCTCGCTGACGCTCACGCCGTCCTCAGCTGGCGTTTGCTTGAGCGCCCTTAGGGTGAGATTGTAGAACTGCTGGCGTTTCTTCCGCGCGGGACCGCAAGAGGATCCTGCGCCGCTCATCCGCGGGGGCGTCGCAGGCGATGGCAGCGACCTCCGGGGCGCGAAGGAGGTGCGGTCCGCAGGGTCGCGGCAGAACCCGAAAAAGAGCTGCGCTGCCTTATGGGTTCGCGTGGACAGAAGGAAGTTGGCGGTGAGGTCCACCCTGAGCCCGTCGCGAGGCTATGGTCCCAAGACAGCCGAGTCCCAGAAGGCCATTTTTCTGGGTGGTCCACCAGACGCTGCAGCAGGACATGGGAGCGTAGCCGGGCTCGTCCTGGCTACGCTACGCCCCGTCGAGCAAGTCGGCCCTGTGAAGGCTTCGGTAATTGACGTAAACAGAATGGAACCATCACTAAGAAAAGAGAAGAAACAGTCAGAGCTGCACCCGTCGTGCCAACGACGCTGCGGACGGCCTCTCGTGCGACGCGGCTGGCTCCTACTCAGCGCCGCGCACGCAACCGGTGGCCATTGCGTGCGCAAGTGTGGGCAGCGGTGGCGCGCTGCCAGGCGTCAGCCGGCTCAGCAGATGCCATTCGACGCGCAGGCACGGGCAGGTATGGTCGTCGGCGGGGAGCGTGCGCGGCACGGGGATGAAATCGGGGGATCCGTGGCCTTCTCAGAGTCGCCTTGGCTCAAGCAGTGGCGAAGCGTCCTGGCTCGCCGAATAGCCCTACCAAACAATGTTCTGAGAACTTCTTGTGGTTCCCACGAAATGTTCTTAGGACATGTCTGGCGGAGTCTGTCTTGTTTTAGCACATCGGGTTTTTGTTATAAGAACATTGTTTTTGCTCTTAGAACCTTGTTGGGTTCTAAGAACAGTTCGTGGTGTGACTATAGGAATGCCTGGACGGTCGGTCCCTGCTCAATTGGCGCAGGTCCTAGAGGCCGGGCGTCATGGTCAGCTCCCGGAGTTCCGACTGCTCCGTGGCGTTCGCCAGCAGCATGGCGGCATTGCGGACGCAAGAGGTCCAGGCAGGGCAGGCGCTGCGGGCGCGCTTGACGAGGTCGACGCCGAGCGCGACGTCTGTCCGCGCGGCGAGGAAGCGCCGGTTGTGGTCGGGATCGGCTGGAGGCTCGGCCGCAGCAAGGTGATCCAAGCGCCAGGTGCGGAGGAGGTGCTCGCCAGTCGCCCGCGCCCCGACCCCAGAACCTGGGGAACCGCATGGTGCCGGGGACCAGCTCTATGACGCGAGTGCGGCCTGACCGCCTGGCGTAAAGACCAGGGCATGCGAGCCAGCGTTAGGCGCTCCTGGCGACTATTGAAAGACCTCTCGGAAAACTGTTGGAGGCGGTTTGGTGTGTGTGTGTGTGTGTCTGTGTGTCTGTGTGTCTGTGTGTCTGTGTGTCTCTGTGTCTCTGTGTCTCTGTGTCTCTGTGTCTGTGTCTCTGTGTGTCTGTGTCTCTGTGTGTCTGTGTGTCTGTGTGTCTGTGTCTCTGTGTCTCTGTGTCTCTGTGTCTCTGTGTCTCTGTGTGTCTGTGTCTGTGTCTCTGTGTGTCTGTGTCTCTGTGTCTCTGTGTCTCTGTGTCTCTGTGTCTCTGTGTCTCTGTGTCTCTGTGTCTCTGTGTCTCTGTGTCTCTGTCTCTGTGCCTCTGTGCCTCTGTGTCTCTGTGTCTCTGTGTCTCTGTGTCTCTGAGTCTCTGTGTCTCTGTGTCTCTGTGTGTTTGTGTCTCTGTGTGTCTCTGTGTGTCTGTGGTCGTGTGTCTGTGTCTCTGTGTCTCTGTGTGTCTGTGTGTCGTGTGTCTGTGTGTCTGTGTGTTTGTGTCTCTGTGTCTCTGTGTCTGTGTTGTGTCTGTTGTCTGTGTGTTGTGTGTTTCTGTGTCTGTGTGTCTGTGGTCTGGTGTCTGTGTGTCTGTGTGTCGTGTGTTGTGTCTGTGTGTCGGTGTGTGTGTGTGGTCTGTGTGGGTGTCGTGTTCCTGTGTCTGTTTGGGATGGTGTTGTTTGGTGTCTGGCGTGTGTGTCTGGGTGTGGTGTGTGTCGTGTGTGTGGTGTCTGTGTGTGTGTGTCTGTGAGTGTGTGTCTGTGCGTGTGTGTCCGTGTGTGTGTGTGTGTTCGTGTGTGTGTCCGTGTGTGTGTGTGTCCGTGTGTGTGTCCGTGTGTGTGTGTGTGTGTCTGTGTGTGTGTCTGTGTCTGTGTGTGTGTCTGTGTGTGTGTGTCTCTGTGTGTGTGTGTGTGTGTGTCTGTGTGTGTGTCTGTGTGTGTGTCTGTGTGTGTCTGTGTGTGAATGTGTGTGTGTGTGTGAATGTGTGTAGGTGTGTGTCTGTGTGTGCGTGTGCGTGTGCGTGTGTGTGTGTGTGTGTGTGTCTGTGTCTGTGTCTGTGTCTGTGTCTGTGTCTGTGTCTGTGCCTGTGTCTGTGCCTGTGCCTGTGCCTGTGAGTCTGTGTGAGTGTGTGAGTGTGTGAGTGTGTGAGTGTGTGTGAGTGTGTGAGAGTCTGTGTGAGAGTCTGTGTGAGAGTCTGTGTGAGAGTCTGTGTGAGAGTCTGTGTGAGAGTCTGTGTGAGTGTGTGAGTGTGTGAGTGAGTGTGAGTGTGTGTGAGTGTGAGTGCGTGTGAGTGTGAGTGTGTGTGTGTGTCTGTGTGTGTGTCTGTGTGTGTCTGTGTGTGTCTGTGTGTGCGTGTGTGTGCGTGTGTGTGTCTGTGTGTGTGTCTGTGTGTGTGTCTGTGTGTGTGTCTGTGTGTGTGTGTCTGTGTGTGTCTGTGTGTGTCTGTGTGTGTCTGTGTGTGTCTGTGTGTGTGTGTGTCTGTGTGTGTGTCTGTGTGTGTGTGTCTGTGTGTGTGTCTGTGTGTGTGTCTGTGTGTGTGTCTGTGTGTGTGTCTGTGTGTGTGACTGTGTGTGTGACTGTGTGTGTGACTGTGTGTGTGACTGTGTGTGTGACTGTGTGTGTGACTGTGTGTGTGACTGTGTGTGAGACTGTGTGTGTGTGACTGTGTGTGTGACTGTGTGTGTGCCTGTGTGTGTGACTGTGTGTGTGACTGTGCGTGTGACTGTGTGTGTGACTGTGTGTGTGACTGTGTGTGTGACTGTGTGTGTGACTGTGTGTGTGTGACTGTGTGTGTGTCTGTGTGTGTGTCTGTGTGTGTG
>CAUYUJ010014648.1:142500-185383 GCA_963575745.1 Prorocentrum cordatum | reverse complement strand
GTGCGTGTGTGCGTGCGTGTGCGTGCGTGTGTGCGTGTGCGTGTGTGCGTGTGTGCGTGTGTGCGTGTGTGCGTGTGTGCGTGTGTGCGTGTGTGCGTGTGTGCGTGTGCGTGTGTGCGTGTGTGCGTGTGTGCGTGTGTGCGTGTGTGCGTGTGTGCGTGTGTGCGTGTGTGCGTGTGTGCGTGTGTGCGTGTGTGTGTGTGCGTGTGTGTGTGTGTGTGTGTGTTGGGGGCGTATAAGGGGCGTTCGGGAGCTTGTTAAGGTTTGATGTGGGTTTCTCCAGCCCTGTTGGGGGCCTCTTGGGTCGTTTTGGGGGCATCCCGGGGGCCTTTGGGAGGATCGCGGGGCCATCTTGGTGCAGGGCTCAAAATGTCAGTACGTGGTCCACCTCTTGGGCCCCTCTTGGGGCTATCTGGGGGGGCCTCATGGGCCCATCTTGGGTGATCTTAGGCCGTTTTGGGGCGATGTCGGGCGCCTCATGGGCCGTCGTGGACGCTCTGGACACCAAAACTGCAGTAACGCAACACCCATGCAAGAACCAATGGATTTTGACGATTTGGGCTTCTTGAACCGTCTCAGAGCCTCCAAGACGGCCTCGGAGGCGCCCAATAGGGTTCCAGGACAACGCGCTTTGGTCCTCTGAAAGGGTCACGTGGGCAACCTTTGGGAGTGCACAGGAGCGCCTGGAACTCTGGGTTGTGGGCTTCGTGAAGAAAGCTCACCGTATCTCATACAGAGAACTCGCAGCGACTTGAGAACACTCCAACTCGTGCATCAGGGTACGGTGGCGGGCACATGTATGTATGGTTGTATGGATGTTTGAATGAATGTATACATGAAGGCATGCATGCATGCATGTGTATGATGTATGTATGTGCGTAAGTATGCACGCATGCGTGTATGCATGTATGCGTGTATGCATGTATGCGTGTATGCATGTATGCATGTATGCATGCACGCATGTACGCGTGTGTGCATGTATGCACGTATGCGTGTATATGTGTATGTATGTATGTATGTATGTATGTATGTAAGTATACATGCGTGCATGTATGCATGCGTGTATGTGTGGATGTGTGTATGCGAATGTATGTATGGATGTGTGTAGGTAGGTGGGTAGGTAGGTACGTAGGTATGCATGAGTGTGCATGCACGCACGCACGTATATATGGATGGATGAATGTATTGATATATGGATGTAGATGTGTGTATGGACATGTGTATGCATGTATGTACGTGTACCCTCACAAACACACACACACACACACAGCTCCCTCTGTCTCGCGTTGTATATCTCTCTGCCTATCAAATAATGGTAAGAATAATACGAGCACTGAGATATTATCTATATACGTATACGTACATACATATTGAGAGAGGCGCCTGCCAACAAGCAGTACACAATACGTGCGTATACTGGGACAGGGTGAGGGAGAGGGAGGGGGAGAAATAGAGAGAGAGAGAGAGAGAGCGCGATTGAGAGAGAGAGAGAGTGACAGGAATAGGGAGAGGGAAAGAGAGAGGGAGGACATACGTGAGTAGTTCGGGGAGGCTCAGAAATAGTACGCAGGCCTGGTGGTGGACAAAGACAAAGTCATCAGAACAGTTGGAGAAGGAGGGGGAGGAGAAAGCTGAAGACTACAACGACGAGGTTGGAATAGGGGCATGACCAGTATGATCGACCAGTCGTTCACTTGGCATCGTGCCAAATGTGGCCCCTCTGATAGTGGCTAGCGGACTACGCGAAGGAAGACAAGGCCCACGACGCCAACGAGGGAGCGGCTGGTGGCATCATTGGAATGCTGGAGGCAGCTGCTTTTTCAAACGAAGGAGAGGTTGGAACAGGAGGCTGGGGGGCGGGCGATTCGGGGGAGGCGGAGGGGAAGAAAGGGGGCGGAGGTTGGCAAAGGAGGGGAGGAAGGCGGCAGGAGCAGAACACATGGAAAGTAAAAGGAGATATGGTGGTCCAGAGTGTTTGCTCAAGCGCTGTTGGTGCATTCGCTCGTAATTCTACATATCACGCCTTCGTCGTGGCAGATGCCGCATGACGTGAACACATTCAGATTGCGAAGGCCGTACGGCTGGTGCCGCCGATCTTGAAGGCGGACGGCGACGGCGGCTACGGCGGCGACGACGATGACGCCGACGTGGGTCAGAGCCCTCATGGATGCTTCTTGGGATCTCTGCGGAGCGCTCTCAGGGGGCCTCTGGGGGGGCAGTTGTGGGGCATCCTTAGGAACCTCGGGGCCTCTTGGGACGCTCTCGGGGCCCCTTGGCAGCCTCTTCGGGGCCTCCTGTGGCCTCCTGGCAGCCTCTCGGGGCCGAGGGCTCGAAATGTCAGTTGGGCTCCCCCGTTTGGGCACCCTCGTGGAGCCGTCGTGGGGGTGGGCCCCCGTGGAGGCCTTTTGGTCCGTCTTGGGGCCCCCCTGTTTCGTTTTGGGGCCATCTTTGAGGCCTCTTGTGTCGTCTTGGGGTGATCTTGGGGGCCTCTTCGGCCGCCTGGGAACGTCGGGAAGCCGAAAAGGCGACAACGCCAAGATCCTTCAAACATCTCAGGAACATCAGTGGGTCTTGCCTCTTGGGGCCCCCTTGGGGGTGCTCTTGGAGGCCTCTTTCCCGTGGGCCGTCTTCTGGAAGCTGCCTCTGGCGTCTTGGGCCGACCGTTCGGCGAGTCGGGGCCCTCTTGGACCGTATTCGGGGCCTCTTGAAGCATTCTTGGCCCGCCTTGGGGCCTCCGGGGCCCGGGACCCCCGGTTTGATGTTAAGTCGGTCCTGTCCCTCTACAGGGGGAAAATTCAAAATATTTTAAAAGTAGGCAGAGGAAGATGTTTCATTATCTTATCAGTTTGGAATATGTTTGGAGTATTTTTCATTTTGCGCCCGAAATCCCCCTGTAGGGGGACACGCCCGAGCTAAGTGTGATGGCATTCTGACCCGGGACCCCCTTCCCAACACCACCCCTCAAAACCCCCCCCGGGACCCCCCCCCCTGGGCGGGGAAGGGATCAGAGAGAAGAGCCTTCCATTCGACTCAACTACGACGTTGCTCCATTTCGCTTTGGCTGGCGCGCTTGAGGAGGAGGGCCCAGGGAAAGGGGGGAATGGCGACGGCGTCGACGACGACGACGACGACGACGACGACGACGACGACGACGGAACAGCGTCCCGCACACGCTGACATGGTCGGCAGATTTGTGCAATCACGTCTTCAGCGACGCACATGCCGTACGGAGTGCATTGGGAATACGAGCCCCCAGTTTAGTTGAACGCTGTACCAATCATCTTCGTAGAGGTGAAGCCAAATTTATAGGCCGCACATTGAAATGCATTGCTTAATTGTGGCAGAACCATGACGTTTATATTTCGGGTCCACTTTCCATCTGTGCCCCTGACGGCATTATACTCAGTGCCCTTTCCTGGTGCACCTTCCACTTGCGCCTTGTTGTGGCCCGTGGGAGTCGCGGAGGCCTTCGTGGCAGACAGAGTGCGTCCTCATGCGTTCTGGCGATGCCGCCCGGGTACGATGCACAGTCGGGCTGGGCTCATACCGCGTTCCTTCCATGTCTTGTCTCTCTCTCTCTCTCTTTCTCCCTCTCTCTTCTGGGAGACTCCGCCCCGAGCGGACAGAGTACCCCCCCCCGCTGCCTCGATCGGTCGGCCCGAAGGCCTCCCAGCCCCCCCCGCTTCGTTCGGCCTCGAGCACGGTCTGCGCTCGCCCAGCAAGCGGGAGAAACAGGTCGGGAGGAGCCACAGGGGGAGGGGGGTCGGGGGAGAGGGAGCTCTTCAATGCCATCCTCTCGTCCCTGGCGAGACAGAGGAGGAGGAGGAGGAGGAGGAGGAGGAGGAGGAGGAGGAGGAGGAGGAGGAGGAGGAGGCCTGTCCCTCCCCCTCCTCCTCCGCCTCGCTTCCCCAGCGAGAGAGACTCTCAGAGGTCTGCCTCTCCGACTTCACCAAGGGCCTTGCCGAGATCACCGCCGCGGAAGACGCCGCGCAGTCCGAATACGAGGCCAGCAGCGGCACTGGGATCGGGAGTGGGGGCGCGATGGGAAGGGGGAGGGGGAAGCATGATTCAGTTTTGGGGACGTTGGGTTTTGTTTCTGGTCTCGGGAGGCTTCTGGAGGCCTCCTCACCTTTCCTCCCGCCCCTACACACACTCCACACTCCTCCGCCAAGGATACCCAGGTCACCCGCATGGGCGCGAATCGCGGTCTGTGCTAGAGAGCCGCAAAGTTAGGTGACCTAGGATACGCTTGAGCTGCCTAGTTGATCAATACTCTGGTCTCCATGTTGCCTCTCGCAGCGTGTCCAATTGCATGTTTTTGCATCGCCCTGTGCGCATACCAGCGCACGCCTGCAAGCGGTCTCAGGTTTGAGGGTAAAGCTTCATCGCGCAATTGACGTCCATGTCCGGCCTAACTGAAAAAGCGGAGGAGGAGGAGGAGGAGGAGGAGGAGGAGGAGGAGGAGGAGGAGTACGACGATGACCTTGTCACGATGTTTCCGACGTCGAATGTCGGAGAACGGGGATGCGATGTTGAAGGGGAGCATGAGGGGGGCGGACAAGGAGGGAGGGAGGGAGGAGTAGGAGGAGGGGGAGGAGGAGGCCGAGGAGGAGGAGGAGGAAGAAGAAGAAGAGAGGACAGCGATGACGAGGACAAAGACCACGAGTGGGAGTAGAAGGAGGAAGAGCAGGAGGAGGAGGAGGAGGCGGAGGAGGAGAAGGGCACCACGGGCGGACTTGGAGGCGCTGATGGCGCGGTGCGCAGCGCGGGACGGCCCCCCCTCCTCCCCCCCACCCCATCATCGCCCCAGAATAAAAAGCAAACAAAAACATGCCCACCCGATCGCTTGCTTGAAAGCCCGACCCCCTCCTCCCCCCCACCCCCTCATCGCCCCATAATAAAGAACAGCAAAAACATGCTAAGGGCCCGCACACCCGACCCGCCCTTTTCAAGGTCCACCCGATCGCTTGTTGGAAAGCCCGACCCGCCGGCTGTAAAGTCCCGCCCGCCAGGCCCGCCGGTTCGGTTACGCCCCCCAGCGCATTACCGACCCGCCCGACCCATGAGTACAGGGTGAGGTGGAAGAGGAGCAAAGGTAGATTCGGAGTCGGATCGGGAGGAGGGGGAGGAGGAGAAGGAGAAAATGCGTCAGGAGAGGGTTCCTGTTTCTTCTACGTTATTCGCCTCCTGCTCCTGGCGCAGCCTCGCGTTCACCGCAGCCCGCGGTATGCAGGACGCACACCTTATTAACCTGCTTCGCGTCCTCAACTTGGCCCTTCCGCCAGCGAGGTCTTCGTTTGGTGCATGTTCCTGTGATGTTAACCTGGGCCGACTGTATTCTCGCCATTGCCTCGCGCGCGCGTTGTGCAGGGCGAAATATCTATGTGTGCCCTGCCTTGCGCTCCCAGTGGCGCAGCCTTGGCAGGGCGCAGGTCGTCTTTGCTTGTTTGCCCAAACCTGGCCCCCTTGCGCAGACTTAGTCCAAGTTAGCTATACGTCTCCCGTTTGCGCCTGGCGCTCGACTCAGCACGCGGTGTGCAGGGCGAAGGCCGTCTGTATTGCTTCATTCTCGCCCTACCCGCCACTCCTAGCGCGCGAGGACCGACGTTTATATTTGCGATGTATTTCTCCGTGCCTTGCGCTCGCCGCAGCACAGGCTGCGCAAAACGAAGGTCGCCATTACGTGCTGCTTTTCCGCCGGCATGGCCCCTCAACAAGCGAAGCGTTTGGTTTATGTGGTTTCCTTTATGCCTCGCCTAGGCTGGAGGACAGGAAGTATGACAACAAACAACCAACCAGCTAACCATACAATCAAGAATTCAGCCAGTCACCTAATCGGCCAACGGGTCAACGGGCAAGCAAACCAGCCAACCAACAACCAACGAACGAACCGATCGGCCGGCCATCCAATCAACCCACCACCAATCCAAACAGCCAACCGACGAGCCAAACAACGAACAAACCAATGGGCCCGCCACCTGACCAGCCCCCCACACATCCGAACACCCAACCAGCCAGCCAACCAGCCAGCCAGCCAGCCAGCCAACCGATGCCGCTGTTGCTGGAGGGTGTCTCACGCGATTGGGCCCGGCAGGAACCAAGGCTCCCATTTTCGCGCTTCGCGCAGCGCGAAGCGCGAAGTGCGAATAACTTCGCACTCTCGCGCCGCCTCCCAGGGGAGAAGAGGAGGAGGAGGAGGAGGAGGAATCGAAGCCGAACCGCGAACCGCGAATAACTTCGCGCCCTCGAGGGCGCCCCTGGGAACGCGTGACAGGAGCGGAGCCAGCTCTCCGAGAAGCTGTGCGAGCCAGCACCCCACGTGGAGAACGCTCCCGCTTCGGAGAGCTCCCCCGGGGCGAGGCGAGGCAGTGGCGCGCCGCGTCCGGCCGGGGCGGCCGACCCGCACGGGGCAGGGCGCGTGGGCCGCGGCCTCTCACGCGTCGCTCCTCGGCGCGGCATCGGATCCGAAGGTCTGCCGGCTTCCGTCGAGATGGCACCCGGCTCCGCGGACGCCTGCTGGCTCGAGGGAACTTCGCATCCCATCTGACCAGCGCCGCAGAGATCCCCTGGCCTTCCGAAGAGAGTGGCGCGCGACACCGCAAGCGATGTTCACCCAGGGGCGGCCCGAGGCCCCTCTGCCACCACCCCCACCCCCCGCCCCCCACCGCGGCACAGGTGGCGGGCTCGCGTGGCCAGACAGATCAGCTTCTCGCTAGGTGCGGATCCCAATAATATACATCAACACCACCTCCCTTGCCCCTCCCTCCTCGACTCTCCTCTCCCTCTCCTTTCTCCTTGGCGAGGGATGGGATGAGGGAAGTGGTGATGGTGTAACAATTTCTGGGCCCCGCAATCTGGCCCACCCGACGCTGGTGCCCGCGACGCTCCTCTCTCGCGCGCGACACGCTTCAACGCTCCCCGGGCCCCGGACACCTGGCAAAGGTTGTGTCATGAGCGCGCCGCCAGCGCGAGCAACCGATGACGTCACGTTTCGCGCCAGCGGCGTCTGGGAATGCCTGGGGATGGCCGAGGACGGGTAGCAGCAGCATGTTGGTGGCGATCTGCACCACAGTTCCTGTGTACACCACAGTGCTTGCGTGCACCACAGCGCCTGCCGTACACCACAGCAGCCGCGTGCAACGTAGTACCTCTGTGCACCACAGTGCCTACGTGCACCACAGCGCTTGTGTACACTACAATGCTTGCGTACACCACAGCAGCCGTGTGCAACACAGCACCATTGTACAGTACAGCGCCCGCGTGCACAACAGTGCGTAGTGCGTGTGTACACCACGGCGCGCGTGTGCACCACAGCGACCGTGTGCAACAGAGCATCTTTGTTGCACATATAAGTTTGAAAGGAATCCGGATGACAAAATGGAGCGCCTGTGGGTTCCACTCAAAAAAATGCTTCATATAGGATTTGGAAATGATTCATTCTGGGAAAAAAGTAGTAATCATAATAATAATAATATATATATATAAATAATAATAAACAAAATAAATAAAAATAATAATAATAAAAAAAAACGCTGGAATGGACGAGTCCTCCCGCATCGTTCTAGTTCCTCCCATCTGCGTCCAGAAGGCCACCGCAGAATCTGCCGTCCGAGAAGCAGGTGGAGTGATTCGATAGATCACTCTGCGGTGCACACTGAAATGCGCACGTGGTCTGCAGCGCCGGCCCGCACGACGGGGGGAAGGGTGAGGGAGGAGGAGGAGGAGGTAGAAGGGAATAACATCGCATCCTATTATCAACACTTCCATTGCGTGTTGTTTAGCTGTCCGCAGCATATCCTCACCCACATGTTCCTCATACCTGTCCTGTGCACGCAGGCGCTGTGGCGTACACCAGCGCTGCATTGCATGCGGATGCTGTGGTGTGCACAGGCGTTGTGGTGTGCACAGGCGTTGTGGTGTGCACAGGCGCTGCGGTGCACGCAAGCATTGTGGTGTACACAGGCGCTGCGGTGCATGCAAGCACTGTGGTGTACACAGGCGCTGTGGTGCAGATCGCCACCTACATACTGCTCCTACTTGGCCTCGGCCATCCCTGGGCATTCCCAGACGCCGCCGCCGGGGAACTTGACGTCATCTCGGGGGGGGGGGGGCGGGGCCAATGACGGCTGCTATCCCGGAAAATCGAGAGAACAAACAAAAGAAACAGGCTCTGAACGGGTGGGTCTGGCGGGCGAGCGGGGTGGACCCAAATTGGCGGGTCGGGCTGGCCCAGATCGGCAGAGGAACTAAACAGATAGATCTGAATTGCCTTTTCAAAGTGCGCGCCTCAGTGATCACGATAGATTTCGCTCGCTGAGAGGGCAGTTTGGGGGGGACAACACAACTAGATCAGACCGTCGCCGCGATTGGAGGGCGGCCGCATGCTACCTGCCCATTTCGCGCGTCATAGAGGGCTCTAGCTACAGTTCTTGCAGCTCCAGCGAGAGCGCACGCATGCCCGCACCCGCCGTTTTTGGCACAAGACAGCCAATATATGGCCGCGCGGATATCCCCGTGAGGGATGATGGTGTGGTGATGGTGATGGTGATGGTGATGGTGATGGTGATGGTGATGATGATGATGATGATGATGATGACGATGATGATGATGATGATGGTGATGGTGATGGTGATGGTGATGGTGATGGTGATGGTGATGGTGATGGTGATGGTGGTGATGATGAGTATGATGATGGTGATGGTGATGGTAATGGTAATGGTAATGGTGATGGTGGTGAGGATGATGATTATGATGATGAAGATGAAGATGCTGATGATGATGATGATGCTGATGACGATGATGATGATGATGATGTTGCTGATGATGATGATGATGATGATGATGATGATGATGATGATGATGATGATGATGATGATGATGATGATACGGTTGATGCTGATCATGAGCATGATCATGGCTATGCTGATGATGTTGATGATGAAGGTGTTGATGACGACGAGGGTGTTGGTGGTGACATCTTGATGAGGTGGAGGGCGAAATGGAAGAGGAGTAGGACGATAAGAAGAAGAAGGAGGTGGGCAGGGGGGATGATGAGCAGGAGGGACCCCACATGTACGTACCCACAGCACTACTTCCTCGTCCGCCCTCCTGATCCTCATTCGAATTCCTCCTGTTTCTCACCGAGCTCGTCGTCCTGTTTATCGTCCTTCTCTTCTTCGTCCCTCCATCCTCCTCCTTCTGGCCCGCCTCCCTCCCGTCCTCCTCTTCCTTACTCACCCCTCGTCCCTCACCTCACCTTCCGGTTGCCTCCTCCCCTTCCCCTCGCCCCGTTCACCCCTCTCCTCCCCTATCCGTCCTCGTTTGGTGGAGAGCGCGGGGGCCAGGGGGGGGCAGCATGCAGGGGCAATGTATGCCTGAACGCACTTATACTTGCGTTCAGAAACTCACCGCTCACCCTAATCCGAGTCCGCGGCCTCACCAACGAAAGCGTTAGTTTCGGACCCCCGGCGCTCGCTGATTCGCGAACGGCCATTATTCAACGCTATACGCTAGGCTCCAATGCTGCAGAACCTGAGCACGCGCGAATATCACGCGATGATTTCTTACGGTCGGCCATGACCCTCGGTCGTCTTCCCAACGCCCCTTTGCTTGCACCTGCGGCATCACGTGCCGCTTGTATCACTCGAACAGTGCTGCTCTTCGCCCGTGCCCTTCCTCCGCCAGGTCACGACCCAGGACAACAAGGAGGCGAAGGTCGCGAAGGAGCAGTCTGTCAAGTACGAAACCAAGGCCAGAGAGCACGCATGGGGGCAGCTGTACACGGAAACAGGGCAGCGGACTGAGCAGAATCGTGACGCAAAATTGGCAGTGATGATTGGATGTCGAGGGGTATGGGCGATGTGCGTTCTCCGTTCCCGCCCTCCTGTGAGACTCCTTCCTACTCAGCGCTTTCATGTATCTTTCTCTCTCTTTTTTTCTTCTCTCTCTCTCTCTCTCGCTCCTCCCCGGTCGGACCATCGGTTCTGGTTCCCTCCTCGCAGCATTCTGCCTCCGTCTGCCCCACCCGCTCCTCAATCCATCCTTATCTGCCTTTTCTGTTCCCCCTCTCCCTTCCTTGCTCCATCCACAGCTTCTCCCTCAGAATCCTCAGTCCCACTTCTCCCGCTACTCCTTCGGACGCTGCTGGCGTCCGCTTCTACTTCCGTTGTGTTGTCCTTCTGGAGCTGCAAGCATTGATCCCTCTCCACCAGGATGGGTCCTTCTCCTGCTCCTCCTTCCCCTCGCCCTCCTCCGGTACCCTCACCGACCCAGCTCCTGCCTCGACGTCCCTGCGCCCTCGGCACCCTTGCCTCGCCTCCGCCGCGGCCCGATCCGCCAGGAGGCCGCGGAGCTGGACAAGGCCATCTCGGAAGCCACGGCGGACCGCGCGACCACGCAGTCCGAGGGCTGGGCGGGGGGGCGGGGGCGTGCTGCTCGCTCCGTTCGCGAGGCTCGGCCTCCGAGGGCCGCGCCACCCGCACGCCCCCGCGGCCCTCGCACGGCTCGGCTGCTGGAGGCGCGCGTGTGCAGGAGGGGCGTCGTTGCTGGCCTCGGGGGCAGGACGGCATGCGATGCGAAAGGAGGCACCGGACGCGTGACGCGTGCGCACCGTGCTTGCAAGCATGGGCCCTTCTCCCCGGTCTTGAGTGCAACGACGGGGGAGGCAGACGTGACAGAGGCCTTGCGAACTCACAGACACACCATACATGCGCAAGCGCACTCACGGAAACAGGATGTGCACATGGATGCGTGCAGTGCATTGAGGGCCAGTTCTCGTACTCATGTTTCATGGTTGTTCATCAAATTGCACACTACTGAGTCACTATTGTTGTCTCTACACGTAAGCATATACATTTGCATATCCATATACACCCCCATTTCAATTCGCAACCACACCGACAAGTAATCGGGCAGGGAGATGACAAGGATTACAACATGAACGGAACTCATTCCCTTGTAAGGCGGCGCGTGGGACGAGCCCATGCAGCAAAGTAGAATTTGAAACAACAGTTAACACATTGGAGCACCAGGCACGTTATGTTTCCACGTGTGTATCGGCGCGTTCATGCGTGAGGTGGTAATCATTCATTGTATAATCAAGAATACGCCGTTTCGCGCATCCCCACCAGCCCATTCAGAAACGTTGTCCATGCGAGCTGACGGTAAACAGGAGGAAGCGACACACATAGAGGAACGAAACGGGCAAGGAGAGGAGGGGAGGAGGGTAAGAGGAGGGGCAAGGAGAGGAGGGGAGGAGGGTAAGAGGAGGAGGAAGAGGAGGAGGAGGAGGAGGTCAACGAGGACAAGAACGTTTTGAACCATCTTGGGATTTTCTTGGGGCATTATTCGGGTCCTCTTAGGCTTTACTTGGGGCCCTCCTGGGGCCCTCTTGCGGCTCTTTTGGAAGGCCCTGAGGTCCCCATAGGGCTCTTTTGAGATGTCTTGGGGCCCTCTCGGGGCTCTGTCGGGGTCCTCTTGGGGGCGCTGTAAGGCCTCTTGGGGCCATCTCGTAAGGCGTCGATCAGAGGATCGGGGGTACCCGATTTGCCTCCCCCCTTCAGGATCATCGAAGTCGCCTCTTGGGGCGATCTTTGGGCGTTCTTGGGCCGATCTTGGGCGCTCTTGAGATCGTTTTAGGGGCCTCTTGGGCCCATCTTGGGACCATCCTGGGGCCATCATGAGGCCTCAGAAGCTCATCGGAAGCAAAAAGGCGATAAGGAAGCAATCATTGATGTTCCTGTGGATTTTGATCGATGTTGGCTTCTTCCGGGGGGAGTCCTGGAGTGGCTCTTGGAGCACCTGGAACCGTCTTGTGGCCCTCGTCGGTCATCTTGGAGGTGCGTGGGAAGCCATCTTGATCCATCTTCGGCTATCTAGAGCCATCTTGGAGGCACTCTTTTAGCATCGGACTCCCTCTTGGAGCCATGCATCTTGGGCGTCCTGATCAGGGAAGGGAGGGGGATGACACCATTCCCCGAAGGGAAGAGGGCTTTGGAAGAGGAAAAGAAGAACTCGTTGGACCATCTACGCCCAGAAGCCTGTTGGGACTCAATGTTGCGTGTATTGGGGGATTCATCTGATTTTCATGCAGAGGGGGGAGCGCTGGATGAGGAAGCGGAGGATGAAAACTGTTAGAGGGTGACGTAGGTATTGATGACGAGGAGGACCGAGGAGGACCGAGGAGGTCTTAGGCTGCGGGAGGAGGAGGAGGAGGAGAAGAAGGAGAAGGAGGAGGAGAAGGGGGGATAATGGTTCTATGAGGATGAGAAGGGGGAGGGGAGGAGGACGAGGAAGAGGGGACCGGGGGAGGGGGTGGATGAGGAGAAGAAGGAAGAGGAGGAATGGAGGGAGAGGGGGAGGCGAGCGAGGAGAACGAGGAGAATCGGACGGGGGTGTCCGAGCCCCCTTCCTGGTCACCACACCAGGTCCGAGTTGGAAGCCGTGCTGGAGTACTTCGAGAAGCTCCAGGCCAGCGCGAGCCAGGGGAGCAGTCGCGAGCCAGAGGGGAGCGCGAGCCAGAGGGGAGGACTGTCCTCCGTACTGTCCCTCCATCCCTCCCCCCGATCCTTCCCCACCCTTCCTCGGTCCATGTCGATCCCGTCGATCCGACTTGAAATCGATTTCGGCCAGACCTTCCCGATCCGACTCCGGTGCTCCGGCGATCCAGCGCGGCCCGATGCACGCGCGGCGTGGCGTCGCCGTGCACCCCGGCGCGGCCGAGCTGCGCTTCGATCTCGGCTCCCTGCTGTGCCCGACGCGCGTTCCGGTGCCGTCCGGTTTCCGGATGCGGTGGCTGGCCGGCCCTGCCCCGGGGCGGCGGGAGCGGGGCGGGGCGCCTGCGCGGCGGCGGCGGCGGCGCGGCGGGGGCAGCCGTCGCCTCGTCGTCGTGGTCCGCGGCCCCGCCTCGCTCCGTGCCCCTCCCCTGCCTTGGTCGTCGCCGTCCCTCGCTCTGCTCCCCTCCCTCGCTGCCCCTCCTCGGGTTTTTCACCCCTCGCCCCCCCCCCCCGCGCGCCCTCGCCAAAGGCAGGCGCCCCCCCACGGAGGGGGCTTCTCGTCCTCCCGCCCGGTGGCCGAGAGGTTTTTTTTGAGGGGCGCCTGCCCCCCCTCCCCCCAGTCGGCGGCGAGCCGGGGGGAGAAGTGCGAAGGGGCGGGCCACCTCAGAAGGCTCGGAAGGCCCTGGGCCTCCCGAGAAGACTTCCGGGCCTTCCCCGAAGGCGCGGCAGTCTCCTCGGAAGGCCGGGGGGCTTCTGAGAGGTCCCGCCGCCTCTGGGGAGGCCGTCTCTTTCTCGCCTGCCCCCCCCCCCCGGGCGCGCGGCCGACCCAGGCCCCGTCTTCGTTTTTGTGACCTGCGAGTCTTTCCACGGGTTGTGTCCAAAGCTAATCCTCGCTCCTGGGCACGGTGAGGTTGGCAGGTGTGTGTGTGTTGTTCTGTTGTGGCGAGGAGGGGAACGGAACGTTAGAGTATCCCATGCGAAACGTTTCTTTCTTGTGAGAGGACTTGCATAGTGGCGAACACCAGAAAGCTTCCTGGATGGAGGCGCACGTGCAGTTATTTTGGCGTTCTTGGACAGATGCAACAAGAGGCATGAGTGTTCATGGTATGGCTTCTAAGACGGAGCGTGTGCCTGGTGCGCGTTTCGCCCAATGAAAGACAATGTTGTGAACAGGGATGGTCCCGAACAGACTGCGCAAACGAGCCTCGCTTGGCAATGTTGGTGAAGGAAGGCACGCGGTGAGCCATGCACCCCTTCATGGAGCCATGGGTAGTCGCCATGAGGGTGACGATAGTCACGGGCGACGCCGCCGCACTCTCTGTCTCCGCCCTTCTCATAATTCTCGACCCGAGCGTTTCCGTTCTCGTCCCCCTTGGGCCACTCTGTTCTGTGTGTCGCTGCATGTTTGTCGTACACCCGTCGTGATGCCCATGTCCTCATGAGTCTGAGGCACGTTTCCATGATCCTCGGGCCCGGTCTGGGACTCCTACCAAGACCCAGGGCGGGGTATATGTACCCGCGCACGGGATGTGCACCCGCGCGCCGTGGAGTTGATAAAGCATGCATATTACGACAAGCCGCGGGCAATGATGACAGCGGTTCGCGTGCTGGACAGGACTGGCACCCCGCATGTCCAGCAAACGCCCGCCTTAGAATGTGTGTTGAGCTTGCCGATGTGGGGATTAGGCGCAATAGTTATCCGATTCACTTCAGGTTCGATTCGTTTTTGATTCTGGGGTACTTGACGATATGGCACCGTGGTTCAGCGGCCTGCGACGTCCGAATGCTACTTCCGAAATTTGGACGCCTCCGTTGATGCCTTGCCGTATTGCCGACACCCCCGTACCTAGGGCCCTGACCCTCTTCCCCCTCGCCCCTGCGTTGGCAGCATGGTGTTTCCCTTGCGCTGTCCCGCCGTCGGCCCGAGGGCCCTCCTTCCAGCGCTAGACGCTGGCAGGCGCCTCGTGCGCACCCGGGAGCCGTTCCGGCATTGTTTGTCACTGCCGCTACGTGGCTCTCCTCGGTGCTTGTCCTGTTCGGGGACTGCCAAGGAGGGTCCCATGGCCCGAGGTGTCCCCAGCTTTATGCCTTCCTGTCGAGGCCTCGGAGCCACCTGGGCCTCGCGAGGGCTTCGTCGGAGGCCGTGCGGGCCTCCTTGGAAGTCACGGGGTCAGGAGCACTTCCGGCAACACCCGTTGCCTCCATGCGCTCGACCCGTCCTCGGGCACGGCCCGCGGCGCGAGATCTGCGCGAGGTTCGGAGTACCTTCGCGGGTGTTTCGAAGGAGGAGGAGAAGGAGGGGAGGAGGAGGAGCAGGAGGAGGAGGAGGAGGAAGAGGGGGAGGACGAGGTGGAGGATGGTGAGCAGAAGGAATAGGAATTCAGGCACGTTGGGCCATACTGGACGGTCTAGCTGATCGCCTCCCGCACTCCCCCCATGCTTTCCTCTCAGGCCCAGGGGAAGGGGCGCGGGAGAGGGGCCACTCTCTCTCAAAGGGAATGTAAGGGATGTAAGATGGATCGACCTAAACCGATATTATGCCCCAGAGGGCTGGTGGGATCAACTTAGGGAAGCATCGAAACCTCGTAACTTGACAGCGCAGGGCGCGGGACTCCGCCTGCACGGCACGCGATGAGCGCACGCGCCAGAGTCGCGTGACAGGCGCCAGTAAGCTAAGCAAAGGATCGCATTGCAGAGTTTGCTTGTTACTGCAAGTGCACGACGTGCGTGACGGTGTGTACGCGCGTGTACGTGTGTGCAAACCACAACGAGCACAGGGGGCGTAGGCGACCGCGCACACGTACTTGTGTTGAGAGTAGTCGTGTTTGTTTCGAAGACCACCGTAATGGAGCGCGCATGTCACATGTGCAATTCTGCAGACGTGGTGTTGTGGACAGCATACCGCTGACCTCCCTGGTGCGTGCTCATCTGCAAGTGTGTTGGGTATTGGACAGCAGGTTGGAGGTTGATGGGTGGGTGGGATCAGGGCATGTGCGTCGCCAAGCCCGAGACGTACGAGCAGCGCGCCGAGCGCCGCTCTGCTGAGATTGCGGGATTAAAGAAGGCGATCCGCCGCGAACCGCTTCCGCCGTCAGCTTTTGGTGTGTTCGCTTCCGTTCTGCCCCCGCTCACCCATCCCATTCGCCCGCTCCTTCCCTGCGGCCGTGCGGGCGGCACGGCTGCCCGTGATTCGATCGAGTCGACGAGGTGGTCTGGTGTCTGCGCGTGGCATCGTTTGGTTCGATAGCGCACCCCCGACGGCGACTCCCCTCCACGGGCGCGGTTCGATTCGATCGGCTCGGTTATGTAGAAGGAATCGGGCCGATCTGCGCCTCAGTGTTTTTGTTGGAGCGGTCATGGGAGAGAGAGAGAGAGAAGGGGTCAATCGGAGGGATAGGCGCCTTGTTTCCCGTCCTCTCTCGTCATCCTCCCTCCTCCTTCCTCTTGTTCCACTTCCACCTCGTCCTCCTCTGCTGCCTTATTCTCGTCTGTCCTCCTCCTCATCCTCTTCCTCCTCTTCCTCGGCCCTTCTTCCTCCTCGCCCTCGCCCTCCTCTGCTGCCTTCCATCCCTCCTCCTGTCCCCCGGGGGGAGTGGGCCGGGGGCCCACCCCCACGGAGCGGTCACCGCCTCGGCGCACAGAGGGGGGCGCTGTGGCCCGCGTGGCTGCCTGCTGTCGCTGGTGCCGCGGCCTCCGTCCCGAACGCTCGCCTCCTCCTTCGGTCGGGGGTGGACAGACCTCCTACCCTGACACGTCGATTAAGTCATTGGCCGTTTTCGGTTCGCGAGAGGGCGTCGCGGCCGTCATTTCTGCGGGTCCAGGTCCGTCGGTTTCGGTCCCAGGCCGTTTTCACAAAGGGGAGGTTTACTAAAGGGAGGTTTGTCCACCGCCGAATTGGGGCTGACCCAGTCATGATAGAATCCCCCATTGTAGTGGATCGGTTCGCAAAGCGGAGCAGAGCGAAGCTCGACACGCAAGGAGTTTTCGAGCTCGATTCTGGCGTGAAAGACAACTCTCATCTTTGCGTTGTCCACGAGAGGCAACGACAGCAAGACTGCAAGCTCAGCCCTCATCAGGACACGCCTCAGCTGAGCCTCCGTGTTTCGGCTGACCAGGGGTAAGACTGGTGAGGAGCATACTTACAACAACACGTCGGTCGGAAAAGCAGTTGGACTCGTTGTATTGCAGTAGTCGTTGTAATGTTGGAGTCGTTCCCAGGAAACGCTTGTATTAGATTGTCTAATTATGGAGGCAAGGACTGCGTGGAAGGTGCCATACGGAAATATGAGTAGATATGCGTACGGCGCCAGGTTTGGGGGCCAGGTGGGGCCGATTCCCCCTTTCCGCCTTGCGACGGGGCCCTGGCTGACCCAGGTTTGTGCTGACCTGGGTTGGTGCGTCCCCGACTCTCGAGGGGAAGTGAAGGATACCAAGCAGAAAGGCTACACACGTTTGGCAGATCTTATGCCCACCAGAAAAGGAAACCAAGAAGTACCAGCAGTGCCCAAATGACCAATAGCACGCAGGGTGTAGCCACACAGCTTTTTGTTGAGCCCCAGATCCTGGCCCCTCCTCCCTCGTCTGGCCCCACCCTTGCAGGCACGCTTCAAGTCAAGCCAAGGCCCCTCCCATAATACCGGTCTCCCCTCTTTTCGCTTACCTCTTTCTTTCCCTTCCTTTTTCTCCCTCCCTCCCTCCCTCCCTCCCTCCCTCCCTTCTTCTGGCCCTTGGCCCTTCTCGGGCCCCCCTCTCTTGTGATGTTCCTTGTCCCGGCGCAAGCAAAAAAACACATGTGCCCCCTCGACTGAGCGAGCGGGGCCCCAGCGCCCACTCCCAGCCCAACGCGCGGCCGCCCTCGTGGGCGAATTGTGAATCACCTCGCCTCGCCTTGCCTCCCTCTCTCCCCGCCTCCCTGCTCGTGTTCCTGGTCGTCGTGTTGGTGGGAGGCCGCTGTCCTTCACCGTCCTCGTCTGGGGACTGCCGCGGCCACAGCAGGGCGTGCGCGCCTTGCGGGGCAGCTTTGCCCTCAGCAGCCCTGCTGCGTAGCATCGAGCCCTAGAGCCCTCCCTGTCACTGCCCTCCTCCTCCTCGCCTTAGCGCTGCGCACACTCGTTGGAACAATTTGCAGGAGCTTCACGGATGGAGGGCGGTACCTTTTCAAATGTCGTTTTCGCTTCAGCGCCGCGCCCGTCGGTCTTGAGATTTTACAGCAGTTTCGAGGCATCTTACGGCTGACGTCCCAGAGACGATGTTTTGGTACGATGTAGGATAGACGGGGCGCAACAGGTACGCTGATTCGTGGCGCTGCAGCCCCAGGAGAGGCGCTTTGGCACGATTCAGGATCGCCAGAACACAACAGTAAGGTTGGTTCGCGGCGTCGAACTGACAGAAATTGTGTTATGGCATGGTTCAGGAGTTTCGGACGGTTGCTTTCAAACTTGGTACTTCCCTCTGTGAACACGAAGTCGATGTGAAGGATCGTCGGGAATGTTTTTTTGAGGGCTTATAGCAACATCGTTGGTGATCCTTGGGTTCGCATTGGTCATGTTATTCCTCCTCATCCTCCTCCTCTCTTCGATTTGTCCGTGCCCACGTTGGTTCAAACCACTAAGGATCAAGGTTTTGGCGGCTTCCGATTGAAGCGACTACCGCTAGGCCGCGATTTGTTTTCAATTTCTTGAAAGCCTAGTTCACCCCAGGTTTGTGAGCTTCCATTGTCGGTGAGTTCCTGGAAAAGCGCGCCTCGCCTCAGACAGGTGGGGCCGGTGAGCTCTGCTGGGATGTTCGTGCAAGTGTGGTATGTTCATACGGATTCGCCAAGTGCGGGTCATGCGGGTACCAGTGGATTTGGAAAAATCGGACCTCGTGCTTCCAATGTGCTAAGTCCTTCGGAGTGCCGCCGCCATGGAGGACTTCAGCGGTGCATGGTGCTTGGGAGAAGAGGCTCCAGTAATCACTTGAAACCTGGGCGGTATACGGAGGGGAGTGGAGTAAGGAGCCCGCCGACAAGACACCCGAAGAGTCGCTCCAAGCCATTCAAGCAGCCGCAGGCAGCAGCGCCCCGCATTGCACAGACCCTTGCGACCATCAAATTGGATTCCCCGACCATCAAGTTGGATTAACAAGGTGGAGCCGCCACGCGAGGCTTACGACTGGGCTGAGGCGGCCGAGCCGAGGGCCAAGGCGGCTCTTGAGAAGGCAGCAGAGAGCGAGCGCAATGTGCTGCAGTGGTACAACGAGCGGAGCAGGCGGCCTACCAGAGCGCAGTGGCTCAGGCGGACGCAGAGAAGGCACCCCAGGAGTGTTTGCGCGCGAGGCGCGGCAGTCTCAGACGGGATAGCGCGCGAGCCCGTTCCCCCAGATCCTTTTCCAGCGTCCAATATCGCCCGGACTCTTGATGCCGAGGAGTGCACTTCCGAGGCAGGCGACGTTTTCTCGACCGAGGGGCTGGAGGTTGACGAGCGGGACAAGAAGGCGCTGGGTGAACTCCAAGCGGGATTCACGGCGGAGTTTCAGGGCAAGGTCAAGGAACTCCCCGGCGAGACGGCCAGCAACCTCGGGCAAATCCGCTGGGGGGCCGACGCCCTGCCAGGTGCGCATCGGTAACGGATTTCACGACGAGTTCTTAGCATGCCTGGCCATAGCTCCAAGTTCTGGGACTCCGGCGAGGCGGGCCTGCGCTGGCCCGACGCGGGCTTCAGCGTGGCGGCGCTGCATCAACGGGAAGCTGGTTGGTTCGACGGGGCCCCTCCTCTGGCCCCACGCCTTGGCCCGCGCGGCGCTGCGTCCGCCGTTTCGAGGGCGGCCGCGCAGGAGGGGGATCCTCTGGGCGAGCCTTCCGTCGCGGCGCCCACCCCTTCCAGGTTCGAGAGCGGGATCTCCTGCCAGAGCTCGGCGCCGGTCCGGCGCGAGCCGCCCGCCCCGCCCAGAGCCGCCCTGCCCGCGCGGCGCAGTCGGGAGGCGACGACGGGCGGATGCGAGGAGGCGTCGGCGGCCCATGCCGTTTGAGTTCAACGTCGTCTTCAGGCCACCGCGGCGCCGACCGACTGAGATCTGAGCGCGGCGAACCGCGCGGCCGTCGCCCCTGCCGCCCCCCCCCAGCGCCCCTTTCCGCCCACGGGGAGGCGAGGCCAGGCCAAAACGCGAGGCCGCGAGGAGTCGCCGGCGGCTCGGACCCACGGCGTGCACCCAGGCCCGTCGACGCCACCGCAGCGCTGACCCTGGGAGGTCTGAGCGCGGCGAGTCAGGCGAGCGCTTCTGCGTCGGTGGCCCCCTGCCCCCCCCCCCCCCATCCGGAATTGGGGGTCATTTCGGACATTGCCCGCCCCGAGGGAGTGGCGAGCTCGGTTCGCCCCCGCAGCTCGTTTTTTTTTTTTGTTGCTGTAGGCAACAACCGTTCTAGGCTCGCGGACGGACTAGAAGGCTGGCTGGAAAAAGCGCAAGCTCTGAGGGGAGAGGCGAGGTTGAGCCGAAACGGCACGAAGAAAACCTCAGAGCCGATGATGAAGCCATCCTTTGACCCCTCGCGGCGGAGCATGCCGGATCTACGATGAAGAAGACGCCCTCTGAGTCGAAGACGAAGCGCCCGCGCCGGCGGCCATCATGACCCTCACCTCCGCGTCCAGCGCGGCGTAAGAGATCTTGCCTTCCGTCAGCAGCTGCACCAGCTTCTCCGCCCGCTCCGCGTTCTGACCGAAGGGCTCCGAAATACACCCAGGAGGCCGTAGGTCGGCGGCTCCCGCCGTTACGACAGACATGGCCCTGCGCTCGTCGGCCGAGTAACCGACGCCTTCAGGAACCACCTCAGGCACGCGATCAGCACCTCCAACCGCCACCGAACCCGAATGGACAACTTCATCACTGCAAGGAAAAACGTAAGTGTGAACGCCTTTAGCTCCAGCCACTCCGCCAATAGCTTTCACCTCCAGCGCGTCATTCAATTTCTCAGAAAATGTCGTTACAGTCGGCGCCGTCCCATCCAAGCGCTGGGCCGCCAGCTGCTTTTCCAGGTGGTACAGCTCCTGCTCCTGCTTCGTCTTCTCCTGCTTGTTCTGCTTCTTCTGGAGGCGCTTGAGCCTCTTCTTCTCCCTGGCCTTCTCCATCCCGTCGGCCCCCATGTAGAAGAACTCCGCTATGCCTTGGGCGGAGGCGGCGGCAGCGGCAGGAAGACTACCCTCGGGGATGTCCACGTCCGGCTTGGAGGAGGCGGCGGAGGAGGTGTGTTCGGAAACCCTCGCATCGCGAGCCCGGGAGCGGCGAGCACCTCCTGGGCCACACGCGTGTACGGGTCCGTCACGCTGAACACCCCTGGCGGCGGAGGAGTAGGAGGCCTCCTCTGCGAGCTGGTCGTGCACGTCGCGTGAACGCGGAATTGGCAGGTCCCGCATTTTTTTCTCGCCCTTCTTCTTATTCTTCTTCTTGAAGCCGAAGTCCGTCTCCCTGCGAGGCCTCGCCCTGCATGGAGGCGGTGGCAACTTGCCGTTTTTCTTCTTCTTGAAGTGGAAGTCCGCGTACTTGTCCTTGCTCTTGAACTTGTGCCTCTTCCTGCGCGGCCCGCGCGGCCAAGCAGGGGTGACCGTAGAACATGGGGGCGGCAGCGGCAGGGCCACCAGCTTGTCCAACGCGGACGCCTCCCCACGCACCTCGGGGCCAGGTGGGGGAATAGACGGGCGCGGTATCTTGCGAATGCCAACGGACGTCCGCACGAGGTCCGACACCCGCCCCCTCAAGTACCCAATTGGCGTGCTCTCCACTGACGACAAAGATGTCGCCATCGAAAGGACGTAAGCGTTCAAGAAGCTCGCCAGACACTAAGTTCTCTGAGATGAATATGCGCATAAATGCCGCGGGACGTAGGACAAGAAAGGCGTGGCCACAAGCTCGGTCTTGACCGTCGTCAGTATCGACGGCCCTCAAGCCGCGCCGAACATCTGGTCCAGCGCCGAGCCGTCGCGCGCGAGCCGAGGCGCCGCAGGTCGGGCCTGCTGCTCGAGCCGACGAGGCTTGAGCCCGCAGCTCGGCTCGGGCCCGCCCAGTTGTTGCCGGACAGTCCCAGCCAACCCCCCCTCCTCCCCGGCGCCCGAGGCGGTTGCGAAAAAAAAAAAAATCAAGATCAGCGTTCGCAGGAACGCGCTGCAGGGGCCCCGCTCGGCGTTTCGCTTGCAGTTGAGAGGCTCGGCCAGAGACGCCAAGGCATGGCAGCGAGTCGCGCCCATAAGCTTCCCGCTGAAGGCCGCGCGGCAGGACCAGGAGAGGGGGGGCGGGGCTTCCTTGGCCGCCGCCCTATGGGCCACCTGTCGCGCGCGGGTGAGAGGCGGGGCGGGTCGATCAAATCCTGGCCGGGTCGCAGCCGCACGGTTCGACGCAGCCGAGTCAATCTTCGGCTCGGCGCACGGGGTCGCAGAGCGAGCAGGCGCGCAAGAGCATTCAGGCTGCGTCAAGCAACGCAGGTTTATTGTATCGCTTCGCTCATTCCGCCGGCTCATATTGCCTCGTCGCTGTCGTTTGTCGGGGTGTTGTTGTCAATGCGGGGGGGGGGGGGGCCGGGTGGCTGCCATTTTTCGGAGGCGGCGGGTGGCGGGTCAGAGGCCTCAGGGATGTTGATTGGGCTCTCGTGGTTGGCCTCTCGGGGGCCTTTGTGAGACAGTTTTGAGGCCTCTTGGGGGCCGTGTTGGGGCCTCTTGGGGCTTCTTGGGGTGCCTCTTGGGGGCCCCCCGGGGCCTCTCGGGGGCATCCTGGGGGCCTCCTGGGGCCTCGTGGGGCTGAAGGATGGGCTCTTCGGTTCCAGGTCACCTTCTTGGGCCCCTCCAGGGGCCGCGTTGGGGCCCGGAGCTCTCTTGGGCCGTCTTGGGCGCCCCTTGGGCTGTATTGGGGCCATCTTGGGCCGTCTTGGGGTTGTCTCGGGGTCCTCTTGGGCCCTCTTTGGGGCGATCTTGGGAGCCTCTTGGACCATCTTGGAGCGTCGGGAAGCCAGAAAAGGAGAAACCCCAAAACGCATCAAAAACTTAAGGAACATCAATAAATTGTGCTGATAGGGGCTCTCTTGGGAATGCTTGTGGAGGCCTTTGGGGGTGTCCTGGTGGGCGTCTTCGAGCGATATTGTGGCATCGTCGGCCGATTTTTCGAGGGCTCCAAGGGCTCTTGGACCGTCCGGGCGCTCTCTTGGGCCGTCTGGGGGGCCTCCGGCATCTGGCAGGCACTTGCCAGGACTTTGGCGGGGCACATCTCGCGCCAGGGCCCCCAGGGGCCGCCTCGCGCGCGCGAACTTGTTATGTTAACTTGTTACTGGAGACTTTAGCGCGCCACTGGCCCGTTGGGCCGGCGAATTCTGGTTTCGTTCGCTACCGCCTGGGGTCGAGAGCTCCGCGGGCGCTCGGAGGAGGCCACTTCGGCTCGGCATTCCCCCCGAGAGCCCTCTCCCAGACGTCGGCCCCGGACTGTTGCCGATATGGCAGCAGTTCGAGGCGCGCGAGTGGGGGGGGCCTTCTGCTCGGTTCTTCGGCCGAGGCTGACGCCTTCCCCCCTTCCTCGGACAATCCTGCCTTGAGGTCCAAGGAGGCGCGCGCGGCCTTTCGAGGTCCCGATGCAAAGACCCAGGTCCTGGCTGTCATCTCGAATGCGCGCCAGCTTAGGCATCGCGACGACGCCAAGCAGGCTAGGGAGTTGTTGGCAGAGTTTTGCTAACAGGCCACGCTCGCGGAAGGCGAGCTTGCTCGCAGAGTCAGCAACGGCCCGTCTGGATCTGCTGACCCGATCTTTGGAGATGAGGAGGGGGAAGGTGGCCGCGCGCCCCTGGCCGGAAAGCAGACTTTCAATCACATCCTCGGAGAGTGGCGAAGGACTTGGCGGGGGGAAGCTCGGTCTGCGGAGGCTCACCTGGGGCCCTGGGGCGCGTCGGTTGATTTGCCACCCAACACTGCCGAGAAGGTCTGGAGCGCTTGCCAGCGTTTCGCCCCCAGCACAGCTCTGGGTCGCGACGTCTCCCATCCCAGGCTCGCGGCCTAGCCCCCATTCGGATTTGCAGGAGGTTCGCCGACGTCCTGAACGGATGGGAACCTTGGCACGATGCGGGCGGGCTGCGTCTCGTTCTGGTCGCTTTAGGCCGCGGGAGGGGTCAGGCCCATTGGCGCCCTCCCGCTGCGGGCCTGCGCGCAGTTCAAGACTCGCAACCTAGATTGTCACAGGTGGGAGCGTTCGCACTACTGCAGGATCTTCTGAGGCTGTGGCAGCTCGCCGGCTTTGCGACAGGAGCGCGTGGATCCATGGTATGCGTTGGCCCGCATTCTGGACGGCAGGGCCCGCCCGCGGCCTCAGCACTTCTGGGCCTCAGGGAGTACTGCGCGAGCTGCCCGGGCCTGTGGGCGCCCGCTCCGTCTGGCACGCAGGTTGCGGCCCCTGCGCCGAGCGCGGCGCGGCGGCTTTCCAAGGCATCGCGAGCGCCCCCCATCAATGCTAACGCCATGATGTTCCAACCTACTTTAAGCCTTGATCACAAGAATGAATTTCGATCACCAAGAAAACACCCCAAACATCGAGGGCTGCCACGCGTCGGGCCCTGGGAGACATTATTTCGACACTTTTCTGGGCGCTCGAGATTATTTCTGGGGCGCGGCCCATAAGTAGGATGGGAGCAACGCAGTGCCAACGGCACGGCGATCGCAGGGTGCTCGTGCGCGACGGCGATGGCTCGGGTGATACTGCGGTGCGTCTTGGCCCGCGCAGCGTCGGACCACTCCAGCCGCCCCCCCCCCCCCGCAGCGTCGCCGACGCCGTCGTGCTCTCCAGGCCGCGGGGGGGCCAGGGGCGGTCGAGACCCGGCCGGCGCGGGCGCTTGCCGCCGTCGTCCCAGATGTTCCGAGCAGCGAGTTGGCTGGCCCCCGGAAGTTCGCTGGTTCTCGCTATAAGCCCGCTGCCCCCCATTGGTCCAGAGGCTCGGTCTGAGTCGGGCGAAGAGAACTATACGCATGCGCGGATCCTGGCAAGGCCCGCCCTTGACCCAGGATCGGTGCATATACTTTCCTGGCCAAGGTAGCGGGCGCATGCGCCGATCCTGGGCTCAGGATGGGCCTGGCCAGAATCGGTGCATGTGCATATAGTTCTCTTTCCCCTACTGAAGCCCACGAGGACCTTGGGGCTGATGACCCCTCACCTCGAGAGGCCCCTTGGGGCCCACCGCCCACGACCGAGGCTGCTCCAGGGTTGGGGGGCCAAGGTAGGTTCGGTCAAACTGGCGGGGCCGTCGGCGGTGGCCCTCTCTGGGGTTCTAGCACCTGGGGCACGCGCGACGGCCGCTTGAGCGGCCCGAGGGTCGCCGCAGCGAAGGCCGAGGCCAGGTTTCCTGAAGAGGCCCCTATGGGGCTCGCCCTCGGGGCCAGCAAGGCTTGGCGGCAGCGATGCCCCCTCGTGCTCGCACCGGCAAACAGTGGGAAGTAGTATGGCGGCGTGTTCTCTGGGACGGCCAGCTCAACCGCCAGGTCCTAGATACGCTCATGAGTCAGGCTCAGGCGCAGGCTAACAAGCCCAGACCTTGGGTCTCGTGCGCAGGCGCTTGTCCCCACAATGCGGAAGGTTGGGTGGACGTTCTCTGGGGCGACTGGAGTGGTGGACGGCGGGGGGCGGGAGCGGGATGTGATGTTCCATTGTGAAACACGTGCTCTTTGCTTCCAGGATGAAAGCGAGTGCTGGGACATGCCTGTCTCCTGGAAGCCTTCCTCTACCTCACGGACGTTGACATGCTCACGGCCCTCCTCACGCAGCACTCGAGGATGGTGTTCTTGGCGCGCCGATGGACGGCAACACCAATCCACCCTCCGGGACTTCGCCCCCGGCTCCCGTCCATGGCGTACCTTGTCCTGCGCAAGATCTTCGGCACCGCCTGTACTTTGCACCTTCCGGCCGCCTGAGGCCCCGCCCGCCGGCGCCTTGTCTCCCCAATTAGGGTTTCGCGCGCCCCGCCTAGCTCTTAACTGGAAGGGGCCCGTTCCCGACCCGCCGACCAAAAAAGTCTCCTGGAAGCCCGTGCCTGAGCTGTTGCGGTTGAAGCCCAGTGACGATGGGGAAGATCACCACGTGATGCTTTGAGGGGAATCATCTCGGGGTCTCGCTGCTGTCGTGTGCGCTTGTGCCAGCAACAGCAAACGCTCCCAGTGGAATGCCAGGTGGCGCTCCGCAGGGCGCGACAGTCTTCCTAGTCGTGATGTCGCCCGCGCGGCCCTGGAAGGCTGGCGCCGGGGCAGTCTTGCGGGCGCGGTCAAGCTGGCCCCCGAGGGGCTTGCGTCGGCACCACAGGCCTGGCGCGAAAGGTGTTCCATCGGGATTGCCCCTGATCTTTTAAGTCGGGCCTGTCTTTCTACAGGGGGATCCTCAAAAATAGTTAAGAATAGTCAAAAAATCAGATGAGGACGATTTTCCGACTATTTCTGATCAGTTGGGGAGCACGTTTGATTATATTTTAATTTTTGTTGCCAAAATCCCCTTGTAGGGGGACGCGCCCGACCTAACCCTGATCCTGGGGCCTGCTTCGGGACGGGATCCTTCCCGGCGGAGCGGCGATGTGGGTGAGGTGGGGATGAGTCTCCCTTCCGTCTCGCTGGCCGCTGCGCATGCCTTTTGCGGTGGCTTCCGCTTCGGTGCGGACTCCCCAGCAGTGAGAGTTGCAGGTTGGCCGCTCATGCTTCGCAGTGCCCAAGGGCAGCTCTTTCCTGAGGTCTCTGTGGCGTGGTTCCTCCTGGCTGGGGTCCAGCAGCCCGCGAGGGACGGCGAAGGGTACGCTCGAAGCGCTGGGGGAGGATGGCAGGGCCAGGCCCTCGCTCTCAGTTGTCGCGAGTGCTGGCGGCGCGCCGTGTGTCCGGGCCATCAGGGCCCGAAGGGCATGCGCCGAAGGCTTCAAGCGCCTTTCCGGGGCCAAGGCCCCGACAGCCAGGAGCCGCTAGAGGAACTCGAGGCACCCGACGAGACTTGGGGTGGCTCTGAGGGATGGTCGTCCGCCGTCGCCGTCGACTCGGGCCCGTGGGGAGAGCCACTTCGGAGAGTCAGCGTCAGGAAAGTGCGCCCCGAGGGGGAGAGATTCCCCCGTTCCTCCAGCGAGGTCCGCCGCCTCAGGCTGACCCGTCAGTCATCCTTTGCGCCGTCGACCTGGCAGCCAGGGACGAGGCCGCACGCATTGGTGTTCCGGCCCCGGAGACCAGGGCGGAGGCCCGTGCGAGGCGCGGCGCCCCGCCCGAAGGCGGCCTCGGGTGATGTAAAGGGGGGGGGGCTGCCGGCTGGCCCCGCCCGAGGTGGACCGCAGCCTCGGGCGGGGTGACAAGCTCTCTTCGAATGGGAACCCCAACCCACTTTTCCTCCTCTCTCCCCTTGTCTCCTCCCTTCATGGGCGTCGCAAGCTCTTACTCGCTTGTGGATACTACTCTCCTCTTTCCCTTGAAGTTGCCTGGAAGAACTCCCGCCCACATCTGCGTCCCGCCTTCTACGCACAGGATTTGACCGAACTATCCCTGTTTTTTTCAGATCGGTTTTTACAGTCCGATTATTGTTCGTTTCCAATATTTCAAGAATTTGCTCTCGGTGCGGCGTTGGCATCATTGTCAGATCGGCGCTGTGCTCCCGTCGTTCAGAATGGCGCTCTCGCCCCAGTATGGACCACTTTTCTGGATCCCGCAGGTCCCACAGGTCTCGCAGGTCTCGCATGCTCCACAAGACCCACAGGTGTCGCAGGTCGTCCCACAAGCACTACAAGTATGACAGGTTCCACAAGTCCCAATCTGGACAGGTGTCGCATGCCCCGCATGTCCCACAGGTCCGACAGGTCCCACAAACCCACAGGTCCCACAGGTGTCGCATGTCTCGCAGGTTCCACAGAAGTCCAGCAGGTACCACAGGTCCCGCCAGTGCCACAGGTCTCGCAGGTCTCACAGGTACCACAGTTTCAAGAGGTCCCACAGGTCCCACATGTGTGGGAGTTCTCACTAGCCCCACAGGCCACAGGGGTCTCCCAGGTCCTCCCACAGGTCCCGCAGGCCCCACAGGTCCCACAGGTCCCACAGGTCCACAGTTCCCGCCTTCCCCACTGGTTCCACAGGTCCCACAGATCGCACAGGTCCCGCAGTTCCCACCTGTCCCACATGTCCTACATGTCACGTCCTCCTCCTCCTCCTGCTCCTCCTGCTCCTCCTCCTCCTCAACCGTCTCCGCCTCCTCCTCCTCCTTCCCTCGCCTCCTCAACTCTCGTCTTTCCTCCTTTACCTTCCGCTCCCGTCTCTCTCTCTTTCTCTCTTTTTCTACCTCCTCCACGCCCTTCTTTCGTTCTCTCGTTTCCTTCCTTCTCCTTCTCTGTTTTGTTTCTCTCTCTCTCTCTCTCTCTTTTCTCTCTCTCCCTCTCTCTCGTTCTCTTTCTCTCTCTCCCTCGTTCTCTCCCTCTCTCTCTCAGATCCGCCGAGTGTCCGGGCGCGCCCCGGGCGCGGCCGGCGCGCCGCCCCAGCAGCGCACGGCAGGCCCTGGAGATCCTCTCGTGAGCGCTCTCGGGGCGGCCCGCCGCGGGGAGCGTTCTCGTGGCTTCTCCTGCGGTGTCCCTCGGGGAGGCGCCGCGGGCCGCTGGGCCTAAAATGCACCGCCTGGGAGCGGCGCATCCGCGCTGCCTCGGGGTCGCGCCCCGAGATTCTGGGGAGCCGTCGGGCAGTGCCTGGCGTGGATTCCACAGCCCCCGCAGTTGCAGATGAGAGTGAGGGGGCGGTGGGGTCGTTAGCAGTCTGCAAGGCTGGCTCGCGGGTGGGTCGCTGGGTGGTCGCAGGATGGGTCGCGGGGTGGGTCGCGGGTGAGGAGGAGGAGGAGGAGGAGGAGGAGGAGGAAAACGACGACGACAACAACAATAATAACAATATTAACAGTCAGTTTGAGACTGTTCGTTCTTACCAGCTCGCGGGCCATTCAACACGTCTATCCCAAAGTCTCGGTACCCGCGATACCCGCCCTCGTCGTCTTCGATCGTACCCCCTTTGGGGTATATCTTCCTTACCTGCCACGTGTAATTGGTTCAGCCCCTAAAACAGGTGAAGAACGGATAGAAAGGGGAGGGAAAAGGATGGAGCATTGGAGAGATCAGCAGGAGTGGTGTACAAGCAGAAGACACTTGGCAGAACCAGACGGGCAGATCGGGCGGGTAGACCCTACCGGGCGGGCCGGGAAGGCGGGCCCAGGCGGCCAGGTCGAGCAGGCGGATTGCTGAAGCGTGCGTCCTGCATGAATCGCGAGGAACTATCCAGCGATAGCGCGATTCCCGAGTAAATCATGTAAGAAAAGTCAACTCGAAAGCGCGATTCCTGAGCGTCGAGGGCGCGGCGTTTGGATTAATTGCCAAGAATTCCGACGCGAAAGCGCGATTCTTGCAGACATTGTGAGAAAGTCCCGCGCGAAAGCGCGTTTTTAGAATACCTTGGAACCGCTGTTGCTGTAAGCCGGGGGCCAACGACACAGTCTGGTGACCCCGTACTTCTCTGAGAAACAGCAGGGTGCGAGCCCCGAGAGGAGCAATTCAATTGAAACACGCGATGGTCACCGAAAGGGGGGTGATCAACAATCTGTATTATCTGAAGAGATATTTCATCACCAACAAAAACAATAGTGTTAAGACTGTTCGCTCTTATCTGTTCGCGTGCCAGTCAACACGTCTATCCCAAACCCTCGATATCCGCCTCCTTCGTCTTCGATCGTGTCGCCTTAGGGGTCTATCTGCCATACCTGAAGCGTGTATTTCGTGCAGCCCTCAAGGCAGGGGAAGAGAGGACGGATGGAAAGAATGGGCGGGGGGATGGAGGAGGATGGAACACGAAGGAGAATAGCAGGAGAGGGGGCTGGGAGCAAAAAACACGCGGCAGAGCCAGACGGGCTGATCGGGCGGGTAGACCCTAACGGGCGGGTCGGGAAGGCGGGCACAGGTGGCCAGGTCGAGCAGGCGGATTGCTGAAGCGTGCGTCCTGCATGGATCATCTGGAATTCCCGAGCACATATTGCGAGGAAGTCCCACGCAAGAGCGCGATTCCTGTAGAAGTTGTGGGGAAGTCCCGCGCGAGAGCGTGATTTGAGAACACACAGTGAGGAAGTATCAGGCGGGAGCCGCTGTTATATTAAAAAAGGGGGGCCACAGGCACAGTTTGGTGACACTTCATTTTCTCTTTGTTCCCAGCCATCCTGTGGTGTTGGGTCCTCGTTTTGAAGAGACAGCGCCCCGCGTCCCACCTCCTCTCCTCCTCCTCCCCCTCCTCGCCCTCCTCCCTCCTCCCCCTCCTTGCCTCTGCTCTCGGCACACCCCTCACACGTTTCGTAGCCCCATAGGGAGCTCCACCGAAGGTCCCAGTGGCACAGCCCGCATGCGGTTCCCCCACCCAGGACAGCGTTTCGTGGCCCCATAGGGAGCTCCACCGAAGGTCCCAGTGGCACACGCCGCATGCGGTTCCCCCACCCAGGGCAGCGTTTCGTAGCCCCATAGGGAGCTCCACCGAAGGTCCCAGTGGCACAGCCCGCATGCGGTTCCCCCCCAGGGCAGCGTTTCGTAGCCCCATAGGGAGCTCCACCGAAGGTCCCAGTGGCACAGCCCGCATGCGGTTCCCCCACCCAGGGCAGCGTTTCGTGGCCCCATAGGGAGCTCCACCGAAGGCCCCAGTGGGGGTGTTCGCATGCGGTTCCCCCACCCAGGGCAGCGTTTCGTGGCCCCATAGGGAGCTCCACCGAAGGCCCCAGTGGGGGTGTTCGCATGCGGTTCCCCCACCCAGGGCAGCGTTTCGTGGCCCCATAGGGAGCTCCACCGAAGGCCCCAGTGGGGGTGTTCGCATGCGGTTCCCCCACCCAGGGCAGCGTTTCGTAGCCCCATAGGGAGCTCCACCGAAGGCCCCAGTGGGGGTGTTCGCATGCGGTTCCCCCACCCAGGGCAGCGTTTCGTGGCCCCATAGGGAGCTCCACCGAAGGCCCCAGTGGGGGTGTTCGCATGCGGTTCCCCCACCCAGGGCAGCGTTTCGTGGCCCCATAGGGAGCTCCACCGAAGGCCCCAGTGGGGGTGTTCGCATGCGGTTCCCCCACCCAGGGCAGCGTTTCGTGGCCCCATAGGGAGCTCCACCGAAGGCCCCAGTGGGGGTGTTCGCATGCGGTTCCCCCACCCAGGGCAGCGTTTCGTAGCCCCATAGGGAGCTCCACCGAAGGCCCCAGTGGCACAGCCCGCATGCGGTTTCCCCACCCAGGGCAGCGTTTCGTAGCCCCATAGGAGCTCCACCGAAGGTCCCAGTGGCACAGCCCGCATGCGGTTCCCCCACCCAGGGCAGCGTTTCGTGGCCCCATAGGGAGCTCCACCGAAGGTCCCAGTGGCGCAGTTCGCATGCGGTTCCCCCACCCAGGGCAGCGTTTCGTGGCCCCATAGGTAGCTCCACCGAAGGTCCCAGTGGCGCAGTTCGCATGCGTCCCCCAGTACTGCGTTTCGTGGCCCCATAGGGAGCTCCACCGAAGGTCCCAGTGGCGCAGTTCGCATGCGTGGCAGTTTCCCCACCCACCGAAGTCCAGTATGCGTCCCCCCCCCGCAGCTTCGTGGCCCCATAGGGGAGTTCTCGCATGGGATAGGTCCTGGCGCAGTTCGCATGCGTCCCCCCCCCCCCGCCCAGGGCAGCGCTTCGTGGCCCCATAGGGAGCTCCACCGAAGGTCCCAGTGGCGCAGTTCGCATGCGTCCTCCCCACACCCAGTACAGCGCTTCGTGGCCCCATAGAGAGTTCCACCGAAGGTCCCAGTGGCGCAGTTCGCATGCGTCCCCCCCCCGCCCAGTACAGCGTTTCGTGGCCCCATACGGGGCTTCCCCGAATGCGATACCCACAACTGCATATGGTTGGGTCCTTCGCCAGGCTAATTTTAAAATGGGGTGCGACCCCCGGGATAACCATTTTCATCAAAAGTAGTATGGGTACCGGAGAGGGGGAATCAAGAACAACTGAAATGGGAACGCAACGGCGGCAACAACAACAAACATGATGTTAATACTGTTCGTTCCTATCCGATCGCGTGCCATTCGACACGTATACCCCAAACTCGGTACCCGCCTGTTTCGTATTCGATCGTACCCCGTTGGGATTATATCTTGTTTACCTGCCACTCTCATTTAGCGCAGCCCCTAAAACAGGGGAGAAGAGGACGGATGGAAGGGAGAGGGAAAATGATGGAGCACGGGAGAAATTAGCAGGAGGGGGTCGGAGCAGAAAACACGTGGCAGAACCAGACGGGCATATCGGGCGGGTACATTCTAGCGGGCGTTCGGAAAGGCGGGCCCAGGCGGCCAGGTCGAGCAGGCGGGTTGCTGAAACATGAATCCTGCATGAATCGCAAGGAAACCAAGTAAACCGCGAGGAAGGCCACGACAAGAGCGTGATTCCAAAGTGTAGAGGACGCGGCGCTTGATAACTTGTGCGGAAGTCCGACGCGAGAGCGCGATTCTTGAATGGATTGTGGGGAAGTCCCGCGCGAGAGTGCGATTATGCAACGAACTGTGAGGAAGTATCAGGCGGGAGCCGCTGCTGTTGTAGCTCGGGGGCTAACAGCGCAGCTTGAGCACGATGATTTCCCATGATAGGAAACAGAGTGCGAGCCCCGAAGGGCGCACTTCAACTGAAAAGAGCGCGACGTGCATCGGTGGAATGTGGAGCAGCAACCACTATTTCTAAGGCCTCACGGCTGGCGCCGCCGACCCTGGAGGCGTCGGCCCCCGACAGAGATGGGAGGGAGAGGGCGGGCCATGGGCGCCGGGATGGTGGCATTCTGACCCGGGACCACCCCCGGGGACCCCCCCCCCCCGGGACCACCTCGGGAGCCTTGAGACGGGGGTCAATGCAAACGGGGGTCAGCCAGGGCACTGGATCCTGCAGGATCCTGCAGAGACCCCCTCTGGCTGACCCGGGTTAGCGTGCCGCGAGGCGGCCGCGCATATTGGTTGACCCGGGTTTGCGAGGACCTGCGTTGCAGTTTTTTTTCCTGCATTGCAGTTATTTGATTTCCCGCTGACCCGGGTCTGGATGGACCCGGGTCAGAAGAACTCCGACCACCCCACCGGACCTCCCGGGACCCCCACTTCCGCCCCCCCCCCTCGCGGGGAAGGGATCAAAGGGAAGGGGTTTCCCATCGACCCCATGACGGCGTTACTGAATTTCACGGTGGATGGGCTGGTGTAATTCGCTATGGCTGGCGCGCTTGAGGACGAGGGGAAGGAGGGGACGTGATGGCGGCGGCGACGCGAAGGCGACGGCGTGAAGATGGAACAGCCCCTGTCACACGCCGGCAGGGTCGGCGGATTTTTCACGAATGAGAGTTCAACAACAACAACAACAACAACAACAACAACAACAACAACAACAACAATCATATTACCCTCATGCGCGATATTTCCACACGAAGCATGCGTCCGTCATGATAACCATCCCCATCATGGGGGACTATTGTTCTATAGCGGGGTCCGTTATTTCCATTTCCAGATCCCCCGCCCAATGAGGTCTTGCAAACACCTCCTCCGAGGAATTTCAACACATCCCGCCTCGAAAACGCATGCCCGCGCCTTGCTGCGCCGATGCGAGAAAGCCAGTGGAGCCCCAGCCAACGGTAAAGCACAAGGAAGTATCGAGCGACAGGATTGCCTTGGTTGGGATGGGGGCTGTCGGCGGCGAGGCAAGGACCTGGCCTTGAATAGAAAGGGATGAAGTCTCAAGCAGGGCCGCTGTTGTTGCTGGGAGCGGCGCCAATGCTGAAGAGAATAGGGCGGTAGTCAAGCGTAAAACAAGACGAAGTGTCGAGCGGGAGCGCTGGTTTTGTTGGGACGGCGGTTGTCGGCGGCGAGGAGGAACACCGCCTTGAGTAAAAAGGGAGGAAGTCTCGAGCGGGAGCCGTGGTTTTGTCGGGACGGGGGCTGTCGGCGGCGAGGAACAGCACCGCCCTGAGGAAAATGGGAGGAAGCCTCGAGCGGGTGCGTTGTTCTTGCTGTGAGCGGCGCCAATTCCAAAGAGAGCACGGCGCCAGTCCAGCGTAAAACGGGGGGAAGTCTCGGGCGGGAGCGCTGGTTTTGTCGGGGCGGCGGTTTTTGGCGGCGAGGAGGAGCACCGCCTTGAGCAAAAAAGGGAGAAGGTCTCGTGCGGGAGCGTTGTTGTTGCTGGGGGCGGCGCCGTTGAGAGAAAGAGTAGCGCGCCAGTCCAAGGTAAAACGGGAGGAAGCCTCGAGCGGTAGCGCTGGCGTTGTTGGGACGGCGGCTTTCAGCGGCGAGCAGGAGCACCGGCCCTGAACAAAAAGGAGGAAGTCTCGAGCGGGAAGGTTGTTGTTGTTAGGGGGCCAGTTCTGGCGCCCCCCCAAATCGCTCGAGCGTGAGCCTCATGTTCAATGAAAATGTAGCCGGCGCCGATGCGAGAGCGCTAAAGCGCATGCGGGGGTCCAACAATAATAAGTAATTCACATTCAACAACAACAACAACAACAACAACAACAACAACAACAACAACAACAACAACAACCACAACAACCACACCAACCACAACAACCACAACAACAACAACAACAGCAACAGCAACAGCAACAGCAACAGCAGCAACAACAACAATCATTATAAGAGTGTTCGCTCTTACTTGCCCGTGTGCCATTCAAAACGAGTTCCCCACACCCTCGATACCCGCCCTTTTGTCTTCGATCACACCCCCTTTGGGGGGGACTGTTTCTCTTCGCGGGGGGCGGCGGGCTTAGACAGGCGGGCAAACCTGAACGGGCGGACAATCCTTCGTGGGCGTACATGTGCCCGCCATTGGGGTTGGTGTGGGCCTTGCAAACAGAGGAGGGGGAGAACCAGGGAGAGTGGGAGGTAGGGAGGGGGAGGGACGAAGGACGAAGGAAAACGCCAGGAGAGAAGGAGCGAAGGGGGGAGCGGTTGATTAGCGGCAAAAAAAAGAAAGAAAGAGAGAGAGAGGGGAGAGAGAAAGAGAGAGAGGGGAGAGAGAAAGAGAGAGAGAGAGAGAACACAAAAAAAAAAACATAAGAGAGGTAGAGAGAGAGAGAGAGAGGGGAGAAAGAGAGAGAGGGGAGGAAAAAAAAGGGAGGCAGGAGGCAGGAAAGGGGAGGGAAAAGGGAGGAGGGAGAGGAGGGAGAGGGGATAGGGCAGAGAGGCATAAGGATGAGGGAAGAGAGGAGGGAGAGAGAAGGGAGGAGGGAGAGGGGGGAGGAGCAGGAAGGTAAGAGCGTGAACGTGCGAGGAAATCCTACGCGAAAGCGCCGTTCCTGAAAGAAGTTTCGGGCGGGACCCACGACGGGCGGGCGATCCCCTGACGGGCGGGCCGGGCGGGTGGGACAATCAAGCGGGATGCTTGAATATGGCGACAGCGCGATTACGAAGGAAATTGAAACGGCGTCCTTGGCGCAGCGTGTTTCTTGAGCGTCGAAAACGCGATTTCTGAATAGATTTCACGGAAGTCACAGGCGAGAGCGCATTTCTTAAATAAAATGTGAGGGGTTCTCTAGCGGGGAGGGGATCTTGATCAAATTGCGAGGAAATCTTGATTCAATTGCGAGGAATTCTCAAGCGGGAGCGCCGTTCCTGAGTAAATTGTGACTAGGTCTCAGATGGAGCGGATGTCCTGACTAAATTGCGAGGAAGTCACAAGCGGGAGCACCGATCCTGAGCAATATGTGAGGAAGTCTGAGGAGCGGGGGTCTTGAGTAAATTTGGAGCATGTCTCAGGCGGGCGCCGTTGTTGTTGTAATCCGGGGGCCAGGGGCCCAGTTTGATCACGAAGATTTTCCTTGTCAAAAAAATCAGGGTGCGAGCGTCGAGGGGCACATTTTGATTGAGAAAAAACAGCATCCACCGGTGAGGGGGATCAGCAATAATTATTTTTCATAAATGAGAGTTCAACGTAGCAACCCCTCTGCCGGCCCCAGGGCTGGGGCCGGCAGAGGGGTTGGCACACCAGGGTGTGCACACTTCTCAACCGGCCCTATTTGAAAGCGTTCGCGCGCCAGACGTGCTGCCGCCTTTGCCGGCCCCGGGGGGTCCTTCCAGTCAGGCGGCTGCGCGCCTAGGTGTAGCAACGCCCCAGCCGGCCCCGGAAAACGCCCCTCCCGAACGGAACAATCCGCCAGAGCGTCTTCCACGACGGCGGTCGCGCACTGTGCCGACGCCTCTGCCGGCCCCGGGGGGGTCCCCAGGGAATCCTTGGGAATCCCAAGGGCACCCCTCGGGAATCCGCAGGGATCTGGAGGAATCAGGAAATCCGAAGGAAGTCAACAGGCATCCTCAAAAATCCCAAGGAATCCCCAGGAATCCTGAAGAATCCTTGTTTAGGAAATCCGCGGGAACCCTTTTAGGAATCCTGAAGAATCCTAAAGAAATCCGGAAGAATCCCTAGGGAATCCTTTGGGCATCATGTGGAATTCTTGGGGGATCTCTGCGGAATCCTGAGGAATCCTTGGGGAATCCTACGGGAATAATCCTTAGGGATGGCTGGGGAATCCCGAAGGAAGCCAACAGGAGGCCCCAAAACAGCTCCCCAAGCTCCAGAAACCCAAAAGAGAGCCCCTTCAGCGCCCCAAGACACAACAATTGGTTTCCAAAAATCACCCAACACCCCCCCCAGAGGCTCCCAAGCAACCCCCAAGAAGCTTCAAAACGTGTCACCAAGGAGCCAAAGACGGCCCTGCATTAATAATATTACGATTACGATTATTAGTATTAACCTTACCACTACTATTACTACTGCTGCGACTACTACTACTACTACTACTACTACTACTACTACTACTACTACTACTACTACGACTACTACTACGACTACTAGTACTAGTACTACTACTACTACTACTACTACTACTACTACTACTACGACTACGACTACTACTACTACTACTACTACTATTACTACTACTACTATTACTACTACTACTACTACTACTACTACTACTACGACTACGACTACTACTACTACTACTACTACTACTACTACTACTACTTTTACTATTACTACTACTACTACTACTACTACTACTACTGCCACTACTACTACTACTACTACTACTACGACTACTACGACTACTACTACTACTTCTACTACTACTACTACTACTACTACCACGAATACGACGAATACGACGAATTCGACGAATACTACGAATACGACTACTACTACTACTACTTCTACTACTACTACCACTACTACTAATAATAATAATAATAGTACTACTTGTGCTATTAGTACTACTACTACTACTACTACTACTACTACTATTTCTACTACTACTACAACTACTACTACTACCACTACTTCTACTACTACCACTACTATTACCACTACTACTACTACTACTACTACTACGACTACTACTACGAATACTACAAATACTACAATAACTACGAATGCTATTAATACGAATACTACGACTAGTACTACTACTACTACTACTACTACGACGACGACGACTACTACTACCACTACTACAACTACTACTACTACTACTACTACTACTACTACTACTACTACTACTACTATTACCACTACTACGACCACTAGTACTACTACTAGTACTACTACTACTACTACTACTACTACTACTACCACTACTACTACTACTACCACTACTACCACGACTACTACTACTACTACTACTACTACTACTACTTCTACTACTATTACTACTACTATTTCTACTACTACTACTACTACTACTACTACTACTACTACTACTACTACCGTTACCACTAGCACTACTACTACTACTACTACTACTACTTCTTCTTCTTCTACTACTACTACTATTTCTACTACTACTACTACTACTGCTACTACTACGACTACTGGTATTACTACGACTGGTACTACGACTACTATTACGACTACTACGACTACGACCACCACCACCACCACCACCATTACTACTACTACTACTACTACTACTACTACTACTACTGCTACTATCACGATTCCTAGTACTACGACTACTACTACCACTACTACGAGTACGACCACTACTACTGCTACTACTATTACTACTGTTACTACGATCACGATGACTACTACTACGACTACTACGACGACGACTACTACTACTACTACTACGATTACTACTACTACTACTACTACTACTACTACTACTACTACTACCAACACGGCTACTAACACGAATATTGCTACGACTGAAATTGTTGACGCTTCGCGTATCCCCACCAGCCCATCCAGAAACGATGCTCAGGGGAGTTGAGGTGATCAGGGAAGTCGGGGAGCATGCAGAATAACAAAGGGCGGGGGAAGCTGTCACAGACCCCGAGAGGGGGAGGATGGAAGAGGAGTCGTCGTCGTCGTCGTCGTCGTCGAGGAGGAGGAGGAGGAGGGGGAAGAGGAGGAGGAGGAGGAGGAGGAGGAGGACGGAGAAGGAGGAAGAATCGGAGGAGGAGGAGGAGGAGGGGAAGGAGCTTCTTGGGGGTCTTTTGAGGGCCTCTTGGAGGGCTTTTTGGGCGCCTTGGGGCATCTTGGGCGCCTCTTGGGACCCTCTTGAGGCGCTCTGGGGAGCCTTCGGGGCGCTTTTGGGGCCATCTTGGAGGGAGTCGATCAAACAAGAGGGGGGGTTTAATTAGCGTCCCCCCTCGGAAGCCCCTAAAATCGCCTCTTGGACCCCTCTTGGAACGCTCTTGGAGTGCTCTTGGGCGCTCTTGGGGCCGTCTTGGGGCTCTTTTGGGGCTCTCTTGGGGCCCTCTTGGGCCATCTTGGAGCCATCTCCAGGCCTCGGATGGCCATCGGAAGCGAAAAGGCGAGAAAGCAAAAATCATTGATTTTCCTTAGGTTTTGGGACGATTTTGGCCTCTTCGGGGCCTCCTTGGGGAGCTGTTTGGCCACTTGGAGTTATCTTGGGGCCGTCTTTGGGCTTCTTGGAACCATCTTAGGAGCCATCGTGAGCGATCTTGCGCTATCTTGAGCCATCTTGGAGCTCATCTTGGGTTCTCTGAGGCGCTCTTGGAGCCGTCTTGGGCCATCTTGGACGCTCTAACTACCCGCGGCCCCCCCCGTCCAGGTCCAGGGGAGGGGGTAGGGGGAGGGGTAAACCCCTCCCCAAGGGGGAAGAGGGAGGGGTGGAAGAGGATCTGCTCTAGACCACCTACGCCCAGAGGGCTGGTGGGATTACGAATCGGATTACCTCTCCTATTACAGTTGTTTCTACTACTACTATTGCTACTACCATTATTTCTACGATTACGACCACTACTGCGACACGCAAGACAAACATTAAGACTACCACGATTCTTAGGACGACGGCTACTATTTTTTCGACGACGACGACGACTACTACTACGTTTGCTATTGCTACCGCGACTACGAAACTTATCATTGCTACGACGGCTGCTACTAGTAGTACTACTGCTTCTAGTTATGTTCCTACTCCTACGATTCCCACGACGACGGCTATTACGACGACTACTACTACTACTACTACTACTGCTACTACTACTACTACTACTACTGCGACTATTAATATTACTACTGCTACTGTTACTACTACTACTATACTACTATGTATTTTACTTTCACTACTAAGCACTAGTGTTACGACTACTACGACTACTACTACCACTACGATTTCTCCGCGCAGCACGACTATTGATACTACGAATGTTATTACTATTACGACTACTACTACTACTACACCACCACAACACTAATTATGAATAGCTTTACGACGACAACTCTCACGACAAATTCTACCACTACAACGATTTCTACTACTAGTACTACTACGACTACTACTACACGGTTACTTCTATTACTATGTCTAATACCATTACGATTACCACTACCACTACTACAACGACTACTACTACTACTACTACTACTACTATTGCTACTACTACTACTACTACTACTTCTACTACTACTACTTCTACAACTTCAACTACTACTACTACTACTACTACTACTACTACTACTACTACTACTACTACTAGTACTACCAGTGCTACTACCACTACGACTACGAGTACTGCTACTACTAGACACTACTAGCACTACGACTACTACTTCTACTACGGCCACTTCTACTTCGACGTGCGGCACGACTCTTGCTACTACGACTGCCACTACCACTACTACTACGACAGCAACAACCACGAATAGTATTACGACGAGAATATAGTTCGACTACTAATACCACTAGCAGCAGCAGGAGTAGTACTACTACCACTACTACTACTACGACTACTACTACTGCATCTACTACTACTACTACTTCTACTACTACTACTACTACTACTACTACGCTTATGACTACTACTACTACTACTGCTACAAATACTACTACTACGACTACGACTACGACTGCTACAACTACTCTACGACTACCACTTCCACTAGTACGACTACTACCACCACCACCACTACTACTACTACGACTACTAGTACTAGTTTCAGTACTACTACAACTACTACGACTACTACTACCACTAGTACTATTACTACTACTACGACTGCTGTGAGTACTTGAACTACGACTATTACTGTTACTACCACTACTGCTACTACTACCACTACTACTACTACTACTACTGCTACTACTACTACTACTGCTACTACTACTATCATTCCTATTGCTACTACTAGTATTACTAGCACTACGACTACGACTACCCCGACCAGGAATAGCAATAGTAATAGTACTTCTACCACTACTACGATTACTACTACTACTACTCCTACCACTACTACTACTACTACTACTACGATTACGACCTTCTACTTCGACTACGATTACGGCTATCCCTATTACTTCTACGATTACTTGTACTACGAATACCACGATTTCTACGATTACTGGTACTTTTACTACTATTTCGATTACTTCTTTGAATACTACTACTACGATTCCAAGTACTACTGCTACTACCACTACTGCTACTACTACTACTACGACGACGACCACTACTTCGATCGACTACTACTACTACTACTACTACGACTACTACTACTACTACTACTACTACTACTACAATACCAATACCAATACTACTACTACTACTACTACTACTACTACTACTACTACTATTACTACTACTACTACTACTACTACTACTACTACTACTCTAGTACTACTACTACCACCACCACCACTACTACTACTACTACTACTACTACTACTACTACTACGACGACGACCACGACTACCACACCGCGCAGCCTGTCGACGAACAGGCTGACAAGCTCGTTCTAGACAAGTACGCTGTACAACTCCCGCAACTTCAGTGGCAGATTTCGTTCGACGATTTCCTGAAGCTGGTCCCCTGCTTCACCGACTCAGCATCTGGGCCCGATGGCGTGCCCTACGGCGCTTGGCGGCATGCGCCCATATGGTGCCAGCGTGTTTTGTATTCCGCACGGTTTGAGTGGCTAGGTGGCCCGCCACTACCTCGCGATGCCAATCACGTGTGGCTTGCTTCATTCGCTAAGGTCACGATTTGGCCTCGGGCCCCTCCAGCTTCGGCCGGTGCCAGACACTCGCCCCCTTTCTTTGGGCAGTTCCGATGTCAAGATACTTGCTGCCTCCATCAACTGGATTTGGGAGCCTGCGGTAAGCAAGTGAGCTTGCATCCCGCACCGGGGACTCATGAAGGGCCCGCAGATGCTCGAGAACGCCATCGAGGTATATGGCCAAATGGCAACTGCAGCTTTGGCCAGTCTTTGCCCAGCTTGTCTGCTGAACGACTTCGGCGCCGCCTTCCCGAGCTTATCTCTAGCATTTCTTTGGATGACTTTGGAAGCGATTTGAGTCCCAGTGTCCATCACTATGGCCGTGCAGCGGGGTAATCGGGGGAATGTCCATGTTTGGCGGTTCGGCGAAAGTACCACTGAGGTTTTCGTCATTACGTCTGGCGTCAAGCAGGGTTGCCCCCTGAGTCCTACGTTTTTTTGTGATGATAACGATCGACGCATTTCTGCAAGCACTTGTTCATAACTTGGGTGACCGCTGTTTGGTGCGAGCTTTCGCCGAAGGCATTGCCATTATACGGCCGAGGATGTGGACGGACGGACCAGTCACAGCATTTCTCTTCAGCGGGTTCGCGCGCATGTCAAATCTCAAGAGCTTGCCTCGGAAATGTGTAATGGTTCCCCGATGGTCGATTTTATAGGTGGCAATCGTGGTTTGATCGGTTGGCAATCCGTGTCTTGGACCGAGCACCGACCCGACTCAGCACAATGGGAGTTTCATTGACGACGAGTCGTGGTGAGGCTAGGTTTTACCAAGCGGATATTTACAAGTAGTTGCATGAGTGCTTGTTTCCGGCGTGCCCGGTTCAAGCCATCCAGAAACGGCTGAGTAGGTGGAACCAGCTTGAAATTCCGTCAAATTTGCGCGTCTGCGCGGGGTGCTGTGCCAGCAATTTGACCACTTTGCGGCGCCAGGTTCCTCCCAGTGTCCTCTTTGCTTGCCTCCCTGTTCTGTTCAATGGCTGGACAACCGTCCGGCGCTTCCAAAAGGAAGCCCCGAGCGTCTGCTGCAAGACGTCACGGTCGGATTCGATCGAGCATGCTTGGTCCTGTCCTGTTGACCTGGAGGCGGGCCGGGGGCATTTACATATTGACTTGTCCACTTGGTCGTTCCGCGAGTTTTCAATGTATTACCCTTTTCACCCCCTACTCCAAGGCTGTTTCACTCCATCTTCACTGTCGTTACACACCTCATGATCATTCTCGACATCAGAAGGATAGGGACAACGTGCACTGGGTCTATGGGTCCCAGCTGCGCGGCACCCAGGAGCGCATGTAATACGTGCTAATTTGGGGCACGCAGGCAGCACATGTCGCACCCATTTGCGCTGGTCCCGCTTGTGCGTTTGGCACGGCGGCGCCGTTACGACACGTAGCAGGGTCTCTTCAGTGTACGCCGGCGCCGTTACGACACGTAGCTGGTTTTGTTCAGTGGAAAGTTGAATCAGAGCACGCCGGCGCCGTTACGACGCGAAACCATTTCTTGCAAAACAGCTGCGTTTTGTAGCACGACTGGATTCTAAAACATCGGCGTTTTGTAGCGCATGTTGTTTGTGTCATCCCGCGCACGCCTCTTAGCATAGCAGCCTGTGGTGTACAGTTTCGGTGCGGTGGCGGTTGGTGGGGGACTTTTTTGTTGGGCGTTGACCCTGTAGGGTAATCCACAAGCGCCGCCGCAGCCGTTTTTTTCAACCTGCGTGAGGTTACTTAAGACCGGTTTTTGTTTGTCCTTGGGCGCGCGCCGAGGACATGTTAGTTAAGACTGTTTTTTCCCCGATGTCCACAAGTGTGATGTTCAGGAGTCTAAAAGTTTTAACTCCGGCTGGGCCTGCATCCAGAGTTGACAGCACGGGAGGTCATCGGTTATGTCCCCTTTGGGG
>CAUYUJ010014648.1:105000-137500 GCA_963575745.1 Prorocentrum cordatum | reverse complement strand
AGGTGTAATTAATGCAGCCCCTGAAAAAGGGGAAGAAAGGACGGATAAGAAGTGGAGGGAAACGGATGGGTCGGAGCAGAATTTGTTTTGATTCGCGGGTCGAGAGCGCACTTCTTCCGGTCGAAGCTACGCGGGCCGCGCACAGCTTGAATTAACAAAGGGGGGGCATAAGGAGGGGCCTCACGTCAAGGCCAGGGGCAAAGCCCCGGGGTCAGGCGGTGCCGAAGACGATGTGTTTGCAAAGGAACGCCTTGGACAGGAACCCAGCGGCGAAGTACTGGAAGAAACAAAATGCTGTGGTTGGTGGTGCCGTCAACGGCGCGTCATGTAACTACACCAGTCTCAAGTGGCGGCGGGACAGGAGTCGCCTTGTATCCAAGAGGCGTCGTCCAATGAGGGTAGACAGCATCGCCGAGCCGAAGTGCAACGCTGTGCCACCGAACAGGATGCGGGAACGGGTGGCCAAGGCCGTGGTTGTCCAAGGTGCCACGGATCCAGGGCACGGGAGCCGCAGTCTGAGGCCCGGAAGTCAGGACATGCCAGGAACATGCCGCCTATAACGACCGACAGGGTGCCGGTGTGCTGCAGGAGGTGGAAGCCTGCCCTGCAGTGGCGAGCGCGTGGGATCGGGCCGAAGCCGCATTCGCTGCGCTGCCGTTGTCCGCGGTGCCCAGGGCCGGGCCGGGGCCGCGCTGCGCCCAGGACCGCGGGGCCACCGAGGCGGCAAGGTGCGACGGGACCGTCGCGTGCGAGCGCCGGGCACCGGGCCGAAGCCGCGCTGTGCCGGGCGCGGCCGCCATGCGGGAGGGGGGGTAGCGAACGGGGAGGGGGAAAGCGGGCAGGAAGGAGAAGGGTCGACCAGGCGGGCCAGCCAGCGCCGGGGCAGCCCCGCGTCGGCAGCCGGGCGTCATCGCCAGTTGCCGGAGGCAGGTGGGTCCTGCAGAATCAGGGGGGACTAACCGTCCCATTTTCAGGTAAGGGGGAGGGAGGGAGGGGGAGACAGGGCAAGTTGCAGAAGGCGCCGAACGGGTTGTACCCGAAGAAGAGCGCCGGTTCGGACATGGTGCCCGAGGTCAAGAGAACCGTTAGAAGCATTGAGGTACGTCAGCGCTTAGGCGCTGTATTCCGTTCCAGAAACCCGTGGACCCAGAGCTGCGTAGCGGGCCGTCCCCCGCACCCATTGTTTTTGGCCGCATCCTGGTCCCGCCGGATTCCTGATACAGGGCGTTTTCGCAGTCCCAGTCGATGTCGCAAGTATACCGCAGGATCAGGTGTGCAGGAGGAGGGGAGGAAGGGGAGACAGGGCCAGGCGCTGTAGAAGGCGACAAACAGGTCGCACCCGAAAAATAGCGCCAAGAGGCCTTGCCAGGGACGGGAGGGGCGGTTGGTGCGGGCACCCTGGGCGGCGGCATCAGGGGGAGCGTTCGGGGCAAGTCACCGCCTGGGGCGCTTCCCGGTCCAGTTGTCGGTGTACCCGGAGCTGCGTGCTGGGCCGTCCCCGCGCCCCTCGCCTTTGGCCACCTCCCGCTTCCGCTGGAACTCCTGATGCAGGATGTTTTCGCGGCCCCAGTCGACGTAGACGCCCGCGTTCCGGGACCAGGCGCCCACGTCGTAGCGGCTGCGTGCCATTTCATCCAGGAAGCGGTCGATCATGTCGGGTTTCCAGCCGGACGGGTCGAATTTGACATGGTCCCTGGTCTTGCCTTTTTCTTGGCCCACGTGCCTGCACCAGGAGTGCCAGGCTGCGGTGAAGTAGTAGCCTCCCTCGGCCTTCAGCCTTTTCAGGTGGGTGGCCGCCGTCTCGGCTGGGCGTCTCGGCCAGCTGACGCGGCGCTCTTCCCAGGGGCGGTTGTGGTCAGGGAGGCGGCGCTCATCTTTGTTTTGTTCAGGGTTGTGGCGATCGTCGTATCGCTGCCAGAAGCCCCACCCCCCACTCCTGTCCCAGTCTCGGTCGCGATCCCGCTCTCTAGCTCGGTCCCTGTCGCTGGTGTCTCTGGACGGGCGCCGAGCCGTGCTCTCGTATCGGTCCCAGAGACCCGGCTCACTCCCCCTGCCGCGCGCGCGACCGTATTCGAGCGGACAGGAGCAGAAAGCACACGGCAGAACCAAGCGGGCCCATCGGGCCAGTAGACCCCAACAGGTGGGTCGGGAAGGCGGGCCCAGGCACCGAGGTCGAGGAGGCGTGCTGCTGAAGCGTGAGTACTGCACACATCGCGAGCAGAGCTCGAGCGATACCGCGATCCCCAAATAAATCTTGAGAGAGCCAAGGCGAGAACATGATTCTTGAGTGTCGAGGGCGCGGCGTCTGAATACATTGCGAGGAAGTCCCACGTGAGAGCGCGATTCTTGCAGAACTTTTGAGAAAGCCCGCGCGAAATCGCGATTTTGGAGTCAACTGTGAGGAAGCATCGTGCAGGAACCGTTGTTGTTGTAGCTCGAGGCCCATCAACGTAGTTTGGTGACACCAAGTTTCCCCTCATAAATTCAGGGTGCGACCCCCGAAGGGGGCACTTCAATTGAAAATACAACGGTTACCGGAAGGGGATCGACAATGATTGTTGTTCACCCGTCAGAATTCATGCATCATTTGACACTGTTCGCTCTTATCTGTTCGCGTGCCATCGAGCATTTGGACCCCAATTCTCGATACCCGCCTCCTTCGTCTTCGATCGTACCCCCCCTTGGTGGCATATCGTCCTTACGTGCCGCCACGTGTAGTTGGCGCAGCCCCTAAACGGGGGAAGGGAGGGAAGAGGAAATGGACAACAGGGAGAAACAAGGATGGAGCAAGAGAGAGACTAGCAGGAGGGGCGTTTCAGGAGCAGGAGCACAGGTGGCAAAACCAGACGGGCGGGCTGGTCGGATGGACCCGGACGGGCGGGTCGGGCAGGCGGGCCCAGTGCCAGGTCGAGCGGGCGGGTCGCTGTTGCGTCAGTCCTGCTTGCATGAATCGCGAAGAAGTCTCGAGCGACACCGCGATTCCCAATTAAATCGCGAGGATGTCCAAAGCGGGAGCGTGATTCCTGAGCTTGCGAGGGCGTCGCATGTCAATTAATTCAGAGGAGGTCCCACGCGAGAGCGCGATTCCTACATACATTGTAGTGAGGACTTCCCGCGCGGGAGTCCGTTTTTTTTTCTTGTGAACTGTGAAGGAGTATGTGGCGATTGTTGTTGTTGTTGTTGTTGAGCTCTCACGTCTGAAGATAAGTATTGTTGATCCCCGGCCTCCGGTAACATGTGTGTTTTTGTCCGTTGAAGTGCCCTTCACGGGGCTTCCGTCAGGGAAAACGTTCCTCCTCACTCTGCGTTGTTGGCTCCCGAACTACATCAACACCGGCTCCCGCCGGACACTTCCTGATAATGTATTCCCAAACCGCGCTCTCGCGCGGGACTTCCTCACAATGTATTCAGAAATCGCGCTCTCGCGTGGGACTTCCTTGCAATTTATTCAGACGCCGCGCCCTCGGCATTCAGGAGTCACGCTCTCGCTGCGGATTTCCTCACGGTTGATTTGGGAATCGAGCTGTCGCTCGAGAGTTCCTCGCGATTCATGCAGGACGCACTCTTCAGCAACTCGCCTGCTCGACCTGGCCGCCTCGGCCCTCCTTCCCGACCCGCCTGGAAGGGTCTACCCGCCCGATCTGCCTATCTATTTCTGTATTTTCTGTTCCTAGCCCCCCTCCTGCTAGTCTCTCTCGTGTTCCATCCTCCTCCATCCCCCTTGTCCCTTCCTTCCATCTGTCCTCTCTTCCCCTGCCTCAAGGGCTGCACGAAACACACGTTGCAGGTAAGAAAGATATACCCCCTAGGGGGTACGGTCGACGACAAAGAGGGCGGGTATCGAGGGTTCGGGATATACGTGTTGAGTGGCACGCGAGCAGATAAGAGCGAACAGTCTTAAAATGATTGCTGTTATTTATTATGTTGTGGTTGTTGGTGGTGGTACTACTATTGTTGTTGTAGATCGCGAAGCAACAACCCAGTCTGAGGCGCAAGACTTCCCTTTGTGAAAAACATAGTGTGGTTCCTAAGAGAGGCTCATCCGCTCCCGTGTCAATTCACATGTATACCCCGACTTCGATCGTTGCCTGCCACGCGTAGTTGGCGCAGCCTCTAAAGCAGGAGAAGAAGGGACGCAGGAGAAACATACAACGGGGTGCGGGAAGGGAGGGGGGAGAGAAGGGGCAAGCGAGAAGGAGAAGGATGGAGCACGAGAGAGACTAGCAGGAGAAGGGTTGGTAGCAGAAAAAATCGTAGCCATCCTGGCTCAAGCAATTTGGCAACGCACTTGGCGTTCCAACAAAATCCGGACCGCATTTGCAGTTCGAAAGCATATCTACCACCCACCACAACGCAAAATGTCGTCCAGGGACGAGCGCCGATCCGAGGGCATAGGCCACGAGCTAGACCGAATCTGCCAGGCGGAGTCTACAGCGGCGCTACTGATCCCCGCGGACGCGCAGTCCGAGAGGGTCACGTTCGCGAACTCGTGTTGGGGCAGGTCATCCCCGGGCCCGCAGTGGCGGCGGCCCTCCGGCGCGGAGCACGACAGCGACGACGACGCCGAGGACCAGAGCGCCTCCCCGCTGCAGCATCGACCCAACCCTGGCGCGGACGACGAGGGCGAGCCGAAGGCCGAGGCCGCGTGGGACCATGGGCCGACGGGCGGCCGCGGCAGCGCCCCCGCCGCCGCCGGGCCCGTCCCGGGGGCGGCCGGCGCGCGCCCACGCGGGGCCGCCCCGGCGGCGGCGCTGCGGCGCCCGTGGGGGATCCGCGCGGCCGTGGCGCCGGGGGAGGCGCCCTCGCTCCGGGCGCCCCGGCGCGGTGCCCAGCGCCGCCTGGCGCCGCCTCTGATGTCCGCAGCGGGGACTGCTGGCGCCGTGAGCATGCGCCTCTGAGGAGGACGGGTCAGAGTCGAGAGCCTGTTCCGAGGGGGGGAGCAGAGTCGCGGTCACAATCTCGAGCTCGGCTCTGGAATGGGCCCGTCCATCGACTCTCGCTGCAGAGCCCGCCAGGGTCTGCGGACGCGACTTTTGACTTTTGTTCCCGGAGAGGGCATAGGCCCAGGGTTCCCTTTTGATTGGTTTACCCCCGGGGACGACTGTCCATGCCTCGTAGTTCTCAATCCCGTTCCGAATTCGTGGGCCGATCATGCTTCTGCAGCAGCCATGCGTTTCAGGCGCCGCTTCCAAGGACAGCTGGGCCTGGGGTGGAGCCTCGGGCCTTGGAGGCGCAGGAGATCCTTCTCAAGTGCCAAGTGGCATGTGATCCACACGGGCATCGCCAGTCGGAGCCACGTGCTACTAGCACCCGCCAGAATGTTTGTTTTTCGTTCGACCGCCAACTAGTTCTCCGACCGCCAGAATGCCTGTTTTTTTTCCGCCGCATCTAGAGTCATGCGAGCCGTGCTCCTCATCGCAGATAATGCCGAGCTCGCATTGTTCCATGCGGCATTCAGTTTGAGGAGGCGATCAGGCACGGGCAGAACCACACATGGAACAAAGCGTGCATGTCAGGCGATGGCGCAGCGCATCAGCTATCCATTGGGCCCCCGTGGCAGGCTTGCTGGTCCCGCGGCGTTCTGGCCCATCCTGGATCGCCTGAGGAGATCCTTCTCAAGGGCCGAGTGCATGGGAACCACGTCGGCATTGCCAGCCAGAGCCACGTGTTAGCACCCGCCATGTCGGCTCAGCGGGGGGGGGGGAGGTCTCGGAGGTAATCGCTGTTTGGTTAGTCATTCGGGGTGTCCTCTCCAGGTCTGGCAGGCAGCGCAGCCGCCGGCCCGAAGCCTCAGACGCGAGCGCCGCCCCGAAGGCCGAGGCCGCGCGCGGGCCCCTGGCCGACGGGCGGCTCGGCAGCGCCCCCGCCGCCGGGCCCGAACGGGGGGCGTGCTCGGAGCGCGCCCGCCGCGGGGCCGCGCGGGACGGCGGCGCCGCGGCGCCCGCCAGACGCCCCGCGCGGAGCGGGGCAGCCCCAGTGATAGCCTCGCGGCCGCTCTTGCTCTCGGTGCCGCGGCGCGGTGCGGAGCGCCCCCCAGCGCCGCCGGTTCGCCCGCAGTCAAGGCTTGCGGGCTCGAGTCCAGAAGGCCAGTCAGTTTTCTCCAATCGCCTGAGTTGTTTTTGCTTGTCCGCCGCATCCAGGGTCAGATTAAGGCTCATGGGAGGCGAGTCGTGCTCCTCATCGCAGATAATGCCGGGCTCGCATTGTTCCATGCGGGATGTAGTTTGAGGATGCGATCAGGCACGGGCAGAACCACACATGGAACAAAGCGTGCATGTCAGGCGATGGCGCAGCGCATCAGCTATCCATTGGGCCCCCGTGGCAGGCTCGCTGGTCCCGCGGCGTTCTGGCCCATCCTGGATCGCCTGAGGAGATCCTTCTCAAGGGCCGAGTGCATGGGAGCCACGTCGGCATCGCCAGCTGGAGCCACGCGTTAGCACCCGCCATGTCGGCTCAGCGGGGGGGGGGAGGTCTCGGAGGTAATCGCTGTTTGGTTAGTCATTCGGGGTGTCCTCTCCAGGTCTGGCAGGCAGCGCAGCCGCCGGCCCGAAGCCTCAGACGCGAGCGCCGCCCCGAAGGCCGAGGCCGCGCGCGGGCCTCTGGCCGACGGGCGGCTCGGCAGCGCCCCCGCCGCCGGGCCCGAACGGGGGGCGTGCTCGGAGCGCGCCCGCCGCGGGGCCGCGCGGGACGGCGGCGCCGCGGCGCCCGCCAGACGCCCCGCGCGGAGCGGGGCAGCCCCAGTGATAGCCTCGCGGCCGCTCTTGCTCTCGGTGCCGCGGCGCGGTGCGGAGCGCCCCCCAGCGCCGCCGGTTCGCCCGCAGTCAAGGCTTGCGGGCTCGAGTCCAGAAGGCCAGTCAGTTTTCTCCAATCGCCTGAGTTGTTTTTGTTTGTCCGCCGCATCCAGGGTCAGATTAGGGCTCATGGGAGGCGAGTCGTGCTCCTCATCGCAGATAATGCCGAGCTCGCATTGTTCCATGCGGAATTCAGTTTGAGGAGGCGATCAGGCACGGGCAGAACCACGCATGGAACAAAGCGTGCATGTCAGGCGATGGCGCAGCGCATCAGCTATCCATTGGGCCCCCGTGGCAGGCTCGCTGGTCCCGCGGCGTTCTGGCCCATCCTGGATCGCCTGAGGAGATCCTTCTCAAGGGCCGAGTGCATGGGCGCCACGTCGGCATTGCCAGCCAGAGCCACGTGTTAGCACCCGCCATGTCGGCTCAGCGGGGGGGGGAGGTCTCGGAGGTAATAACCGATAAGGGCTCACCCATTCGAGAAGGTAGACACTACGTCGCGCGCGGACCGCGCACGCGATTTTTTTATTTCTATAATTCACCGCACGCAACATGCTTTGCTCCTAATGTCTGAGCAACGGGTAGCAGGAAAACAAACTGCAGAACCAGACGGGCGTGTCGAGCGGGCGGACCCTGACGGGCGGGTCGGGCGGGCGGACCGGACCCAGACGGGCGGGACGGGCGGGCGGGTCGTTGAAGCATGAATCCTGCATGAATTGTGAGGAAATGTTTAGCCGTAGCGCGATTCTCAAATCGTGAGGAGCTCCACAGCGAGAGCACGTTTCTTAGTGTCGAGGGCGCGGCATCTCAAAATATCTCAGGGAATCCCAGGCGCGAGCGCGATTCGTGAAGTCCCGAAAGCCCGATTCTTCACTACACTGGGAGGAAGTATGAGGCCGGAGCCGTTGAATTTTCATTCCTAGAGGATGGTTATTGTTCATGCGCCCCCTTGATGCGCGATGCGTTTTTCAATTGAAGTGCCCGTCCAGGGGCCCCAAGGGAAAGTATTGCGCGTCAGCCCCTGGCTCCCGATTTTGCAACAACACAGCTACTGCTTGAAACCTCATCACAAATTATTCAAAAATCGCGCTCTCATGCGGGACGTCCTTGGAATGTATGCAGGAGTCGTGCTCTCGCGTGGGAGTTCCTCGCGTTTTGTTGAGACGCCATGCTCTCGCTCTGAGGTTTCTCGCGATGATTCGGGAATCGCGCTATCGCTGGAGACCTCCTTGCGATCTATGCAGGAGTGACGCTTCAGCGACCCGCCCGCTTGACCCCGCCGTCTGGGCCTGCCCGACTCGAAACGCCCGCCTGGTTCTTGTGCTTATTGTTTTGCAAATCCCCTCTCCTGCTAATCTCTGTCGTGCTCTATCCTTCTCTCTCCCCGTTATCCCTTCCCTCCTCCCGTCCCCTCTTGTAAGGGCTGCACCAACTACACGTGACAGATAAAGGAAGATATACCCCAAGGGGGATACGATCGGAGACGAAAAGGGTGGGCATCGAGGGATTGTGAGATATATGTTGAATGACGAGCTCATAAAAACGAGCTGATCATAACAAAGCGTCTTGAAATGATTGTTGATGATGAGGTCTCATGTCTAAAGAGTACAATTTCTGATCCCCCCTTCACCGGTGCCCAGTATATTCTTTCCATCAAGGAGTCCCTGTTGGGGCTCGCACCTTTTTTCTCAAGGGAGTTTTGCGTCAGGCTATACCCTTGGCGCCCGGTTGGCAACAACGGCGGTCCCCGACTGCCACGTTTTTGCCAATGATTCGGAACTGCTTACCTAGAGGTCGCGCTCTCGCTGGTGTTCCTTTCAATGTATCGAGACGCTGCGCCCTCGACAGCCAGGAATCACGCTCTCGCTTCGAGTGCCCGTGAGATCGGAACGTCGCGCCACCGTTTGCGCATGGGTGCAGGGCTGGTTCAGCGACCCGCCCGCTCGGCTCGGCCGTCCGGGCCCGCCCGCCCGACCCGGACCGCCCGTCTGGTTCTGCCGGTCGCTCTCTTGCTCCCGAAGCCCCCCCCTTGCGTGCTCCGTCCCTCTCGTGCTCCGTCCTTCTCCCTTCCCATCCCTTCCCCGCAGCCCTCCCAATCCCTTCCCCTTCCCCTCTCCCTCCTCCCCCATAATCCCTTCCCTCCCCCTACATCCTTCTCCCTCCCCCGTAATCCCTTCCCTCCTCAGACTCCCTCCTTTTCTTTTGTTTTTTGGGCCGCGCCAACTGCACGCGGCACGGAGTGAAGATGTACCCCCCAGGGGGGTACGGTCGAAGACGAAGAGGGTGGGTATCGAGGGTTCGGGACATGCTGGCTGAGTCGAGTGGCACGCGAGCATGTGAGTGCGATCCGTTTTGAGATGATTATGTTGTAGTTGGGGGGGGAGAACACAGCTTCGAGCCTCGGGAGGGACACGCCAAAACAAAAACAACAACATATGCAATCGCAGGGGAATCAACAACAAGTTTAACTCTGAAGTTAAGAGTGTTCGTTCTCATCTGCCCGTGTGTCAATCAACACGTATACTCCAAACCCTCGATACCCGCTTTCGCTGTCTTTTGGGACGTTTTGAGGATTTCTTCGGCGTCTTGGGTGCCTCGGGGGGGCCTCTTGGGCCCGCTTGGGATCCTTTAGGGGGCCTCCTGGGGGCCTCTTGGGGGCCTCTTGGAGCCATCTTGGGGCCATCTTGGGACCTCTTGGGGACTCCTGGGCGCTTCTTGAGGCCATCTTGGAGGAGATCGATCAAACAAGAGGGGAGCACCACCGACGCCCAGAGGGCTGGTGGGATTCTTGATGCTTCACGTACCCCTACCAGACATCCACCTCGGTGGTCTCGTCCCTAGGGTGTCGCACGCTTGCAGCCACCTGGCAGCCCCCGGCAGCTCTTGCAGCCTCTCCCCGGCGCAGCCCAGCGCCCCCCGGCGGTAGGATTGCGGTTGCTTGTGCGCGCGCTGGGCAATTAGTTCTGTTCGTAGCCCGAGCCGATTTGTGCCGCCGCCGGCGCCTTCGCCTGCGGCTGCGACAAAAAACCCTACCAGATAGTCTACTAAGTACTGTGTTTCGCGCAGGTGCGTCTTAGGTTTGCAAGATTCGCAATGCCACATAACATGCACGGCGGTTCCAAGAGGGCCTCAAGACATTACTTTTGATCCTCCGAGAGGGGTGGCTGAATTTGTCACCCCCTTCTTTTGAGCCATGGAGCCCAAGACGGCCCCAAGAGGCCCCCCAGAGCTCCCCAAGGAACCCCAAGAAGGAATCTAGATCCCCCAATCGAACTCTAAGAGGGCCCCAAGTGGCTCCGCGAGGACCCCAGGAAGGCTCTAAGAGACCTCTGACAAAACACTTCCGAGGCGGCTGTTACACTGCATGTTTCTACACTTCCCCGCTTGGCGATCTGCTTCTGAGTAATTTTATCCAGGTTGTTACACCAACAGTCTTTCACACACCACAGTGCGATTGAGCCACCAAAACACGAAGTGTTTTTCCATCCGAATTGCCTCGAATACGGCGATCGAGCTTCGGCATCAAGCGATACGTGAAAAAGGCATGGCGGGATGATGCTATGATGTAGAATTTATATAGCCGTATATTGAGAAAGATGCCTTTGGTAAAAGTCCGCGGGTGGATAATGAAGTTCGGAGCTCTGGAGAAATTATATTGTGCGGCAACTCGCATGTGCGGCGTACGGGTTCACAGCGCGCAGGGTGCAAGAGTAATGGTGGTGAGAGGAAGGGTAGTAGTAGTAGTAGTAGTAGTAGTAGTAGTAGTAGTAGTAGTAGTAGTCGTAGTCGTAGTCGTAGTCGTAGTCGTAGTCGTAGTCGTAGTCGTAGTCGTAGTAGTCGTAGTCGTAGTCGTAGTCGTAGTCGTAGTCGTAGTCGTAGTCGTAGTCGTCGTGGTGGTGGTGGTGGTGGTAGTAGTAGTAGTAGTAGTAGTGGTGGTAGTAGTAGTAGGTACTAGTACTAGTACTAGTACTAGTACTGTAGTAATAATAGTAGTAGTAGTAGTATAGTAGTAGTAGTAGCACTCGCCGTCGTCGGTCGTAGAGTAGTAGTCGTAGTCGTAGTCGTAGCCGTAGTAGTACTAGTACTAGTACTAGTACTAGTACTAGTACTAGTACTAGTACTAGTAGTAGTAGTAGTAGTAGTAGTAGTAGTAGTAGTAGTAGTACGAGTAGTCGCAGTAGTCGTAGTAGTAGTAGTAGTAAAAGTAGTAGTAGTAGTAGTAGTAGTAGCGGTAGTAGTTTTAGTAGTCGTAGCCGTAGTCGCAGTAGTAGTAGTAGAAGTGGTAGTAGTCGTCGTCGTAGTAGTAGTAGTAATAGTAGTAGCAGTAGTAGTCGTCGTCGTAGTAGTAGTGGTAGTAGTAATCGTAGTAGTAGTCGTAGAAGTGGTGGTGGTGGTAGGTAGTCGAAGTAGAAATAGAAGTAGTAGACGCAACACTTGGAGTAGCAATAGTAGTAGTAGTTGTTGTAGTAATAGTAATAAGTAGTGGTCGCCGTAGTCGTAGTCGTAGTCGTACTCGCAGCCGTAGTCGTAGGCATAGTAATCAGCAATAGTCGCCGTAGCAGCACGAGTAACAGTAGCAGTAGTAATAGTGGACGTAGTAGTAGTAGTAGTAGTAGTAGTAGTAGTAGTAGTAGTAGTAGTAGTAGTAGTAGTAGTAGCAGTAGTACTAGTAGTACGAGTAGTACTAGTAGTAGTAGTAGTAGTAGTAGTCGTCGTCGTCGTCGTCGTCGTCGTCGTCGTCGTCGTCGTCGTGGTCGTGGTCGTCGTCGTCGTCGTCGTCGTCGTCGTCGTCGTCGTCGTCGTCGTCGTCGTCGTCGTCGTCGTCGTCGTCGTCGTCGTCGTCGTAGTCGTAGTCGTAGTCGTAGTCGTAGTCGTAGTCGTAGTCGTAGCAGTCGTAGTAGTAGTCGTAGTAGTAATAGCAGCAGCAGCAGCAGCAGCAGCAGCAGCAGCAGTAGTAGTAGTAGTAGTAGTAGTAGTAGTAGTAGTAGTCGTCATCGTAGTGGTAGTAGTGGTAGTCGCAGTGGTAGTCGTACATCATCGGAAAAATGAAGACTACGCATGCCTATACAAGGAAGTAGCAATTTCGATATTTATTTTCCTTGGCGATATTGAAGATGTCGGTTCCGCCGCCCCTCTCCCCCGACCCAATCCTCCTGTGGCCGGGGATAACCAACACTTAGGGGGGGATGTCTTATAGTGGGGGGCATACCGTTGCTTCGGCGAAATATGGGACACTGAAAAATATTATCCGTAGTAGTTTGTCGTCTTTGGTTGTGGTTTATCCTCTTGGGCTCTGGTTTGTCGTCTTGGGTTGTGGGGTTGGCATGTTTTTGTTGACACCGTTGTTGATTAACTGAATCCCACCAGCCCTCTAGGCGATGGGTGGTTTAACGAAGGTCTCTTTCCTCTTCCACGACCCCTCCTCCCTTCGGGGAGGGAAACTTTTCGGGAGGGAGCCCGATGTGTCAGAGGGTCCTTCTTTCGGCCCCTGGGAGGGCCACTCTCGGACACCCCTCACGAGGATCGTGGCCTCCGATGGGGGGGAGCTACATTTAGGACCCTCCTCTTTTCACCAGCCGCCTCCACGATGGCCCGCAGAGGCCCCCCCGGGGCTGCCAAGAGGCCCCCAAAGGGTTTTTTTGCAGTGCACCGCTGACGAGCAGGCTCCAAGGGCAACAAGTTGCCTGGGACTGGAGGCCAGGGCAGAAAATTTACATATCAGGCCACGCAGTGAATTTTCTGGACGGCGGCAAACCTTTACACAGCCGCTGCAGGACCACGAGGTGAGCCTGGGTGAGGGCGTGAGGACCGAACTCGTCCACTGGGCATCGCTCCTTCAAGGAGACGGGCCTAGAGGTGGCCCAGGCCCCGCACGCTCCACAAAAATAAATTGAGGCCTTACACCAGAGCACATGGGACTGATGAGCGGGCTTTCCTGCGACCCAGGACTCGACCCTAGACGGCAAAGGGTTGAGCCCCAAGGATCTCCAGAGGGCGTCGCCCCGCTCAGGCAAGGGCCTGGCTGGCTTCGCCCATTGGTGATGCACGACGTGCTTCTCCTCCCCCCCCGCTCACACGCAACACACAGACACCCACCCTCCTTCCTCCTCAAGAGAAGCAGGGCACAGGCTGCGCAACCTAGCGCGGATGGCGGGGGTTCCGTCTCTAACTTCCACGGCACAGGAACCGCACCTCCACACTTGATCGGCAAACGTCCACCTGTGGGAGGCAGACACAACAGCTTCGGCGAGCCAGCGCCGCCGACGCAAAACAAAGCCGATGGGTTCCTTGATCCGTCGCCTGTCGGGGTCAGCACGGAGAGAGGCGCACTCTAGAATGATGGTTGCATGACGGGTCAAAATCTGGCAGGCCTGAAGCACAAGCGAATTGTGGTCGCGCACGACGTCTGGAGGGACCTGAACCTCCGACGCACGATCATCGGCCAACCTGTCGGCCAGAGAATTCAAAATAACGTGGTCCCAATCAACAACATCCTGGAAACGCTCACGCTTCTTGACATGTGGGACAGGCGAAAAGGGGCGGGACGGGAGTCGAGAAGCTCCCAGAGTTCCCACCGCAGATCAGCATTGGCCAACTTGGAGGTGCGCGACCGCCCACCTGCAAAGGCCTTGACTATATAAGCATGATCAGAGACCACGTGCAGATCTTGGGCTCTGTCAACGTACCGAACACACTCCACAATCGCCGCAAGCTTTGCACGCGGGACAGTTCGCCGCTCGGAGTCGACAACTCTAGTGACAGCGCAATCCCACTCGAATTCATCACCAGGAACCATGCGAACAAAGGCGAAGGCAACCCTTCTTAAAACATTACTTTTCCCAAGCGGCCCCCCAGAACCGTCGGTCCCGTACAGGCCCCCAGGCAACGCTCCAAGGACGAGGGGCCCCGAGAGCCTCTTGCCACGGAGCGACCGAGAAACGGGGGTCGGGGGAAGTCGGAACCGCGCTTTAGGACTAAGCCCCCTCGTCTAGAAACAAGGAAAGACATGAACTTCCTGGATGGCCGCTTGCCTCAGATGCTGCGACTGAACTACATCAGGGCACGCAGGCCTATCATTACACATACATTGCCAGACTCGATGCAAAGTGGACTCTGGGTCCCGCCTGCAACGTCTACAAATATGGTCAGGGGAAAGCTGGGCGAGGCGCCTTCTCTCCTCAGTCCAATATCCTCCTACAGCAGCGAGCCGAACCATGGCTGCAACATCTCGACGGCATTCCTTCTGAAGACACGCCACAAGTTCCCAAACGTGGAACAACGAAACAGGACCCTCGGTTCCTTTGCCGCCGAGATGTTCCGAGGCCTGCCGCCATTGGCGTTCGTCGATCGATTCGTCGAAGGCTTCTAAAAGGGGGCCCAGGGGTCCTCGGCCCTCGGCTTGCAAGGCCCACCGCTCACCATCGGGAGAGACAAGCTCGAAGGGAGACGGACAAGACCACCCGGTGGCAATGATCGAGGCCTGAAAGGCTCCCAGCGGCCCTCGGACCCAGGCCCACCCCCGACGGACCTTGTCGAGCGAGGCCTGCCAGTGAGGCGGGCGAGCAACGGAGAATTACCCGCTAGCCTAGATAACCATGGTTTGATAGTCGTACGATAAAATATCTGCACAGGATCGTGACCTAAACCAAAAGTCAACCGAATTGAAGTGGTAGCGCAAACTCCTCTCTGTGGTGTCCTGCTGGCCGCTCTGGCTATGCTCCTGAGGCCCTGCAGCAACGATGGGGCCACACCTTGGATCTCTGGAGCCCACATGGCCTTGGCGAACGCATTGGGATAAAAGAGCTTGCTGGCGCTGCGATTCGTCTTGGAAAGCTGAAAAATCTTATCAGTAGCATGCCTGCCTTTTTTGAAACCTGGCCTTACGAATAGCCACGGTGCGACGAGCGCCTAGCGAGGTGTCATGGCCCAAATCCCTAGCGGCCAGCGAGACCTGAAAGAGGCATTGAAGATTAGAGGCAAGCCCTGAGAGCGTGGACCGAAGCTCGGGCGAGGATGCAAGCAAGTGCGATTTATCTACAGCAATCTCGCAGCGCCGCCGCCAAAAGCGCCCCAGGAGGCCGCAGGAGGCGTGCAAAAGGCACCCGAGAGGCACCCAGGAGGCTTACGAGCAGCCTCAGAGAGCCCACGATGACCCCCAAGATGGTTCGAGATAACCCAAGTTGGCTCAAAATGGTCCCAAGATGCCCCAGAAAGCCCCAAGACCACTCCAAGACGGCTCAAGATGGCCGTCCAGGCCAGCCTCGCTCGGTGTTTGACTATTTGTATATCTCCTCTCTCCCCCCGCCAGCCCTCGTGGGCATCGTTTCTGGATGGGTTTGTGGGGGCATTTTTTTCTGATCGCGAGCGCAGCGAAAGTGCTGAGCGCTGTCCGAAAGCCGTCACCAATTAGCTACAGCTTAAATTACGCAAGCAGGAGGGAGAGAGAGCGAGAGAGACAACGAGAGAACAGCGGAAGGAGAGATTAACAAGAGGCGGGCCTCGTTGCCGCTTAGAAAAAAAACGCCTTCGCCAGTAGGCGAGCCGCCAGCCGGTTGGCATCGCCAAAATGGGGGGACAAATTCAGGTTGAAATACGTCAAGAATTATTGCGTAAGCGTCACGAGACGGAGAACGCGAATCGGCGTCGTTTTGGATTGGTTCGGTTTGGTTTTGATATGTGGGATTTTGGTTTCGTCATCGACTTAAATCGCTGTTGGTACCCATCCAAATAAATTTCGATATTCACCCACATTCCGGTCCATACCAATTTCGATATTCCACATTCTGGTCCATATGTAATATTCCATCACGTGCGACGGGACGCGCAATCATATGGCATTACGACAACATGGTATTATAAACCGTTCTTGACGTTTCGCGTATCCCTACTACTCCATCAATAAAACTCCCATGAGAGCTGACGGGTGGAGAGGGGAAGAGATACGCATTGTCAAATAGCAAGCGAGGCCAGTTTGGACGGTCATCTCGAGCGTTTTGGTGTTTTTTGGGGGCGTTGTGTAACCCATTTTAGGCCAGCTTCTCTTGGAGGGTGGGGCGCTTTGGGAGCCTTTTTGGGAGCTTCTTGCGAGCCTTGGAGGGGCCTTTGCGGGCCATCGTGGAGGCGACTGGTGAAAAAGATAGGTCCTAAGTGTAGCTCCCCTCCATCGGAGGCCACGATCCTCGTGAGGGTGTTCAAAAGTGGCCATCCCAAGGGCCGAAAGAAGGACTCCCTCCCCAATGATCCTGGGCCCCCCACAACTGCCACCACCGCCCGCCGCTGCACCCCAAACACCAACCCACCCTGGCGATCGACAACCTGAGAGTTGTGACCACCCACCTCCTCTCGGGCATGCCCTGGAAGAGTTGCCTGCACAGGTTGGGGGGGGAGGCACGACGAATTCCGATGCCGAATCTTACCCCGAATTTCTTCCTGATCGAGTTGCGTTCAGCCGTTCACATGTTATTGCAAGTGTTGGATGGCATCCTTATGGGACTTCCAGAAGCAAAACTTTGGTTGAATTTCGCTTGACAAGCAAAACATTGCTTGAATTTTGCTTGGCAAGCAAAATGTTGCTTGAATTTTGCTTGGCAAGCAAAATGTTGCTTGAATTTTGCTTGGCGCGGCCCGCGAAGTTAAATTCGAAGCAAATCTTGCTTCGGCCGGCTGCGCCAAGCATCGATGGCTGTCGTGGTCCTCCATGGCCACTGCCGCCATCGATGCGAACGCATAGGTCGTGGAAGGGGCCGTAAGCCCCTAACCAACAATATGGTGCGCTTGGAGATTCCTTGGGCAGCGCAAAGCAAATGGTTTAAGCAAATTTCTACGAAAAATTTGCTAACGCGAAGCAAAATTTAAGCAAATTTACAGCAAAATTTTGCTACGCGAAGCAAAAATTCTAAGCAAATTATTAAAGCCAAAATTCTGTTTCGCGCCCTTCCACATTCTTGTACCCGCTCACATCGACTTGCGGTCGTTGGTCCTATATGACCACTACCGCCATCAACTGCGCACGGAAAAGTAGTGGAAGGGGGTCGCAATATTTGCTTTGCGTTTCACTGGGGCAGGGGGGGGGAAGTGTGTCAGCGCCAAGCAAATTTTTAGCAAAATTTATGGCAGTTCCCAATTCATACCTTCTTAAGCAAAATTTTTGCTACGCGAAGAAAAATTTAAGCAAATTTCTAGCAAAATTTTGCTTCGGCCCTTCCACATCTCACTCGTTCGCAGCGATGGCGGTCGCATCTTAGTTGCGCGGGGGGACGGGGGTGGCAGCGCCAAGCAACATTTAAGCACATTCTAGCAAAATTTTGCCACGCGAAGCAACATTTAAGCAAATTTCTAGCAACATTTTGCTACGCGAAGCAAAATGTAAGCAAATTTCTAGCAACATTCTGCTACGCCGAGCAAACAAGCAAGTTGTCTAGTAAGCTGTTGTTACGAATTGCGATTCGCACGCGCCCAATATTTCGCAAAGCACCCCCTCCTTTTGTTTTGTTCGCAAAGGCCACCCCCCTTCCCCCGTCCTCACGATTTCTGCAAAAGTCTTCACCCCACCTCCCCATGCCGATATGTGCAAGGTCCCCCCCGCCCCCGCCCTTCTGATTTTTGCAAAAGCCCCCCACCCCCCTCCCTCCCCGTCCCTCCGATTTTTGCAAAGCCCCTCCTCCCCCGTCCTTCCGATTTCTTGCCAAAGCCCCCCCCAACCCCAGTATTCCGATATTTTGTTGTATCCCGATGTCTTTGCAAACGTCCCCCCCCGTGCCGTGCGGCGTCCCTTAGCCAGGGTCGGGCCTTCTCCAAATCAAGGGGCTCTCGTGTCCTGTGCATCGCGCACGTTCTGTCCTCTGCATTCCCCGGCAAGGAACCCCCTTGTGTCCTGTGCTTTCCGCGGGTGTCGGCGGCTTGGCCCGCGGCGTTCTGGGCGCGTCGCGCCTCGGGGAGGTCGCGGCCCTGGTCACGGGCACCCTTGTGTCCTGGCAGATCTGGGGGTTCGGTTCGCTTCGATGGAAGACTGTGGTTTTAGCGCCGCGCCGCCGGCGCCGCGGCGAAGGGCATGCTCTGCGATGTCCTCTGAGTGCGGCCGCGCCGCCAGTGAACCAACGACGCGTTCTCTCGAGGTCGCCCCCGCGCAGTAGGGTACTCCTGTGTCCGGTACTTGCCCAGCCCTGCAAGTTCGTTCATCGTCGCATTCGGGCAGGTCGCGGGGCGCGCAAAGGGCACCCTGCCGTCCTGTGCATTGGCTTCACTTCGGCGGGCTCCTGGGAACAGCAGTGGAGGCGCGCTTTTGGCGGAGTCACGCGGGCGCTCAGCCTGAGCCTCATAGAGCGCTCTGTATTGTTCCGAATAGAAAAGACGCCGTATTGGCTTGCAAACTAGAGCGCGCGCGCGCGGACGCGCGCTGGCGCGCGCGCGAGGAGTTTTGTATGGTCCACAACAGAAAAGCTGCCATGTAATTCCAAAAACTGAATTTGAAATTTCTGTGGCCCTTTAAGAAGGCCGACGGACGCGCCGACTTTTCCATTGCGGACAATACAGAAGTCCCCGCGCGCGCGGGCGCGTGCGGACGCGCGCGCGCCGCGCGCGCGCGCGTGATTCTGTATTGTCCACAATAGAAAAGCCGCCATGTAATTCCAAAAGCTGAATTTGACATTTCTGTGGGTCCTGAAAGAGGCCGACGAAATGTCGACTTTTCTATTGTGAATAATACAGATGTCCCCACGCGCGCGCGTGAGTTCTGTATTGTCCACAATAGAAAAGCCGCCATGTAATTCCAAAAACTGAATTTGAAATTTCTGTGGCTCTTTAAGGAGGCCGAACGGAAATGTAGTTTTTTTTTTTTGTGGACAATACAGCAAATCCCCACGCGCGCGCGCGCGCCGTGAGGAGGTTCTGCATTGTCGGGCAACAAAAGCCGCCATGTAAATCCAAAAAATGAATTGAATTCTGTGGCCCTTAAGGGGGCCGAGACGGAAATTGCCGACTTTTCCTATGTGAACAATGCATTGCGCCCCCCAGCTGTTAAGGGGGTGTCGGGGTGGGGTGCGTAGGCTTAGCATCCCCCCCCCCCCGCTGCGGGAGCCGCGCGCATGTCCCGCCGCGCGCGCATGAGGAGTTCTGTATTGTCCGCAATAGAAAAGCCGCCATGTCATTTCCAAAACTGAATTTGAAATTTCTTTGTGCCATTAAGGAGGCCGACGGGAATGTCGACTTCTCAATTGTGAACAATACCGAAGTCCCCAAGCGCAAGCGCGCGCGGACGCGCGCGCGTCCGCGCGCGCGCGTGAGGAGTTCTGTATTGTCCAATGGAAAAGCCGCCATGCAATTCCAAACGCTGAATTTGAAATTTGTGTGGCCCTGTAGGAGGCCGAGGCGCGCGGAAATGTCGACTTTTCTTTTGTGAACAATACAGAAAGTCCGCACGCGCGCGCGCGTTGTGTCCACAATAAAACAGCCAAAGAATGAATCGACCCGTAGGAGGCCGACGGAAATTCCAAGAAAGGGATGAAACCCGAATGCGAGACCACGACGACACTCACCTCGGCTCCGCGAGGTTGATGCCATCAGTGCCCACGCGGAAATGTCGATTTTTCTATTGTGGACAGTACAGAAGTCCCCACGTGCGCGCGCGCGCGTGAGGAGTTCTGTATTGTGCACAATAGAAAAGCCGCCACTTAATTCCAAAAACTGAATGTGAAATTTCTGTGGTCTTTTCAAGATGCCAACGAAAATTTCGACTTCTCTATTCTGAACACTACAGAAGTCCCCACGCGCGCGCGCGCGTCAGCGCGCGCGTCAGCGCGTGCGCGCGCGTGAGGAGTTCTGTATCGTCAACAATAGAGAAGCCGCCATGTAATTCCAAAAACTGAATTTGAAATTCCTGTGGGCCTTTAAGGAGGCCGACGGAAATGTCGATTTTTCTATTGTGGACAACACAGAAGTCCCCACGCGCGCGCGCGTGAGGAGTTCTGTATTGTACACAATAGAAGAGCCGCCATGTAATTCCAAAAACTGAATTTGAGATTTCTGTGGCCATTTAAGGAGGCCGACTGACATGCCGACTTTTCTATTGTGAACCATGCAATCGCGGCAGTTGGTCAAATAGCTTCCAGAATTTGAGAATTTTCCGTGGGCCTTTAAGGGGGCCGACGGACATGCCGACTTTTTATTGTGAATAATACAGAAGTCCGCGCGCGCGCGTGAGGAGTTCTGTATTGTCCACAGTAGGAAAGCCGCCATGTATTTCCAAAAACTGAAATTGAAAGTTCTGTGGCCCTTTAAAGAGGTCGTCGGACATGTCGACTTTTCTTTTGTGAACCATACAGAAGTCCCCGCGCGCGCGTGAGGACTTCTGTATTGTCCACAATAGAGAAGCCGCCATGTAATTCCAAAAACTGAATTTGAAAATGTATATTTTTCGATTGTGAACAATACAGCACTCCCCATGCGCGCGCGCGCGTGAGGAGTTCTGTATAGTCCCTAGTAGAAAAGCCGCCATGTATTTCCAACATCTGAATTTGAAATTTCTGTGGCTATTTGATGAGGCCGACGGACATGTCGATTTTTGTATTGCGGACAATGCAGAAGTCCCCACGCGCGCGCGCGGACGCGCGCGCGTCCACGCGCACGCGCGCGCGTGGAGTTCTGTATTGTCCACAATAGAAAAGCAAACTTGTAATTCCAAAAAGAAGCTGAATTTGCAATTTCTGTGGCCCGTTAAGGAGGCCGACGGAAACGTGGACTTTTCTATTCTGGACAATACAGAAGTCCCCACGCGCGCGCGTGTGAGGAGTTCTGTACTGTTAACAATAGAAAAGCCGCCATGTAATTCGAAAAACTGAATTTGAAGTTCTGTTGCCGAGACGGCCGACGGAAATGTCGTCTTTTCATTGTGGACTCAGATCCCCGCGCCGCGGCGAGTGAGGCTTCTGTATTGCCCAGAACGAAAACCAGCGATTGAAAAACTGAATGACAGTGTGTTGGGGCTTTACTATGGGAGCGGAGGTATAATGACGGTGGAGTGGGCAGTGTGTCACATTGGTGCCACAACTTGCTAAGGCGCACGCGCAAGGGATGCAGAGGGCAAGGCGGGGCAAAGCCCTTTTCGCAACATCGACGGTGCTTGAGTGTCGGGTTACAGGCTGCGGCGGCAAAAGCTGTGTTACGACCTGCGGGGGACATGCCAACGACGCAGCTTGAAACGGCCCCCGCTTTCGCCGAGCTCAGGTGGGGCAACGGTGAGGGCGCCCTCCCCCCCTCCTCCTCCTCCTCCTCCTTCTCCTCCTCCTCCTCCTCCCTGAGGCCTGCTTAGCCGACCGCCGTCCGATTCGCCCAAGGCGGTTTTCCGCCGAGACTGCTGTGGGTGTCTGCTGGCGGCTGCGCGCGGGCGGCGGGGGGGGGGGGGACAAAAAACAGAATTTAAAACAACAGAGAGAGAGAGAGCGAGAGAACGCGAGAGAGAGAGAGAGAGAGAAAGAGAAAAGAGAGAACAAAAAAGGAGATTTTCGCTGTCGCCCAGAAGGCTGGTGGATTCTGCAATGCCAAATACGACCGCAGCGCCTGCTTTCGATCGTTAGTTGCAAGTTCGATCACAAAGAAATAATCGAACAAAAACCTCAGGAAATTACGTTTGGTATTTGAATGCATGATTTTATGAGTGAGATATGACACCTCCATTGGCTCGACGGAGTAGCGCATTTTTTCTTTTTTTTCCAATAATACATTTGTGGCAATATGATTTCTCGCATGCCCTGCAACAGTCTTATTTGCGAAGTTGCGACGGTGGTTGTGTATGGCGCGCGCGATCGATGGACCAAAATCCCCATGGGGATACCCGGCGGGCAATGGCGATGGAAGACCGCACCGTTTCACGACATAGGAGAAAGCGTGATCCGCCGCTTTGTTGTGGAAAAACAACCCCCCCCTTCCGAAGATCACCCTCGGGAATTTATTTTTTTCTTCCAAGATCACCTTCCCCTGCTCGAGGCTTTGCCTTCCCCCTCCCAGTCTCTTAGTAAACTTGTATTTTGCTCATCTGGCAAACCCAGTGAAGCCCTTGCAGGTTCGACGGCGGCAGTGGATTGAACAATGGAAAATTAGTTTCAATAAGTCTAAGAATGGCTACGGATATTGGAAGACGGGCTTGAATAATTGCATGCATTACTTTTCAGAAATGAGGAACATTCTTTTGTATAGACGCATATCCGCATATCCCATGTCCCGGCTTGTTCTGTTAGCAAGCATTATCGTTTTTGGTGGTTTTTGACATGTTTCAGAGGCAAAATGCGATGGAGAAAAAAAAACAGGCGCAAGGAAAATGATTGCATATTTGATAATGGTTTTCTAATTGTTATGCGTGGCAAAATGTGATCTGCATTCGATAAGTATACAGTATCCAAAAAACCGCTATTCCACTTCAAAATCCCAATACGGCCATTGATTTGTCGTGCAATTCTGCGCGGAAGAATTTGTCATATTCGATTATTGCAAAGACGCAGCCGTTCTTTGATGAGAGTATGTTGTTTCTCTTTATTTTTAAGATATTTGATTCTAAGAAATTGAATTAATTGTCGTTTTGACGGACCCCGTTGATTTTTTTATTTTTCGTCTCCCTTTTTCCACCGCTCGCATGCGTCAGCCACCGCCAATGGCAAATTTTGGTGCTCGCACAGCCCCTCGGGCGGCGTGTTTTCCATTGTGGGCGCGTCTTCCATTGCCGGTTGCCGTGCCCCGTCTGACCGTGCGTTGATCATTCCTTTCTTGGCCTTCGGGTTGCATGTGAATTCGAGGTGGCACTCGAGCTTGCAATTCTTGGCAAAGGCAAAGGCTTGTAGCACCCTTTAGGCGCCGGCAAATTTGTCTCGAATTTTTCGGAGGTCAGCAGCTGAGGATGGAGTTCCACCATTCGCATATTCCGATTTGCTCAGAATGCTCGCAACGCTGCGCCATTTTGCGCGACCCTTATTTTTCCCCTCTTGTGCACTTAGGCCTGAAAAAGCATGGCGGTGGGGCAACAACGGCGCGGCCAAAGTGCAATCGAGCATGCAGGTGGGGTCGGTCATTGGCGGCGGGACGGTCGACAATTCAAACAAACTCATAGCCGGAACCGCGATTGGTGCGCCGGTTTTGTTTGGGCAAGCGGCTGCGATCCGATAGCGATTCCGACAGTGTAGCATGCCGTTCCGGCAAGCATTTGGATTTGGATGTCGACGTGTTTTGATTTGCATGTCGATCGCGCTGGGCAATTCGCGGCGCCGTGAAGAGAAATACGGAAAACAAACAAATAAAAAACGTGTGTTGAAGCGTGCGTATTGTAGTATGGTTCAGATTTTGCTTGCATTAGGGAACCGCGATTGGTGCGCCGGTTTTGTTTGGGCAAGCGGCTGCGATCCGATAGCGATTCCGACAGTGTAGCATGCCGTTCCGGCAAGCATTTGGATTTGGATGTCGACGTGTTTTGATTTGCATGTCGATCGCGCTGGGCAATTCGCGGCGCCGTGAAGAGAAATACGGAAAACAAACAAATAAAAAACGTGTGTTGAAGCGTGCGTATTGTAGTATGGTTCAGATTTTGCTTGCATTAGGTCTCAGCGGAATCGCGTTCCCAAGTCAGAATTTCATTTCTACGAGTCGTTAATCGTGGGGTCAAGTTTGCCGCCGATTTTCGCCGGGCGCCCGCCCAGTGATTTTGCGGGTGTTTGGGTGCCGGGATGTCCGAGCATGTTGGACGTGCCTAGCCATGCTGTACGTTAGCCCTAGAGCCTTGCAGCTCTATTGCTCTCCAACCCCTCCTGATAATTTTTGGCCGCAGGAGGGCGGGCCCCAGAACCGCCGCGCAACGGCGTGGAACTCGATGATTGGATCCGCGGATGGCAATGCCATGCGTCTTACAAACTGGAATCGGTTGCCTACGCGCCCCTGGTGCGTGCTCTTGCGGGCGGGGACGGAGTTCGCCGAGACGCTGCCACAACTGGGAAAGCACGTCTACGATCATGCACGGGCCCGTATGCGGGTACCTGGCTGACATTCCTTGCCCAACCACAGATATCACGACGCTATAAAACCCACATATGATGTGTGCAATCAGGCGACGGCTGGGCATCGGCGTACTGCGTGACGGGGAAGACCCACATGGACATTCAAAAATGACATCGAACCACAACGCCAGGCTCAACGTGAGACATACGTGGATGGTGTCAACTTGGGGACAAGTGCTTGCCGAAGCAGGCGCTATGATCCCAGACCGCAGCGTCGAACGACTCCTGCGGGTAACGCACGTGCCTGTGCCCCCAGCTGATCAACGACGATTGGATCTGATAGCACCTTGCCTGAATGTGGCGCGAGGTTTGCCGCTCTTCTGTGTCGTTAGCATCCTGTCGCTTCTCGCGAGGAACGGGATGCCGCGACCAGGGATCAGCAGTGGATCTCGTAAGCTTCTGGAGCAAGCCGAACGCGAAAACAACGAAACTGCTTGGGATGCGAAGTCTTCCGAAGATGAGGAAATCAAGCGGTGGAATTGGTGCCGGCCTTGGCGCGAGAGAAATGCAGACAAGTACCACTACGGATCAGAAGAGGCACTTCTCTGGGGTTACTGCGCAGATGGCGGGGGTTACTAGGCACTACCTTGCAACGATCCGTGGCGCATGCCGTTTTACATGAACATGCCGACCTACCTACCACGCAGATCGAACCTGAGTGCCCCATCGGTGAGCTGCCAGTGGTTGCGTAGGATACGGGGCGCGGCCGGTGCCTTTCCTCCTCCTCCTCCTCCTCCCTTCTCTTCTCCGTAGCCATTTTGGCTTAAGATGTTCGGTTCCCTCGGGGCCAAAACGGATGCCGCTAGTCCGCGGCAACTTTCAGCGACTTTCCGGGGCCATCGACCCTACCGCCACTGCGGTAGTCGGGCGCCCTTCAGGCAAGTGCACGCAGTTCCAAGCATGGCGCCGCGCGGGAAGAAGCAGGGCTACGTGTCTTGTTCTCGTTGCTATTATCGATTGACTTTCCACTATCATACCGAGCGCCGGCAATGCGGAGGGGGACTTCAACCAGCTGTGGGGCCAGAACACCTTCGCCCCACAGGCGCGTGGGCTCAAGGCTCTGGCGGGCCGAAGCCTCCATGGTGGAAAGAACGTTCCCAGACTCCGAGCCCCCTCGCCCAGGGACCGCCAGGGAATTGGAATATCGACCACGGGGCCCTCCAGAACGACGCTCCTTTCTCGCTGACGACCGAACTGTTGTTACAGTGCTTGGAGCGCAAGCTCCCTCCCAACACCACTGCGCAGTTTCAGGCGTTGGCAGCCGCAGTGCAGAAGCCAGATTTACCCAAGCCAGTGCCAGTCCGTCCAGCCCTCGCACGCGAACAACAGCTTCAGACAGCAGGAGTCGCAGCTCGGCGTGCACAAGAAGCTCTGGATAAGGCAGTGCGGCATGAATCAGAATGTGAGCAGTGGGTATTACGTGCTAAAGCAGATGTTGCAGAGTTGGCGCGCGAGGCCGCCATTGCTGACGCAGCCTACAAGCAACAGCTTCAGCAGCAGATGGGGACGACCACCGCGGCAAACGGTCAGCCCCAATGCGTCGAGAAGCCCAAGGCCGCGATCAACCTGTCAGCTTTGTTGGCAGCCACAGAGGATGCAGCTCTGTCGGAGTTGCTTCGCTTCGAAGACGGCGAATCCGTTGATATTTCGGATTGTGACTTGGACCCAGCAAAGATCAAACAATGGCAATCTTTCAAAGAAACACTCGCCAAATACATCAAAGGCATTATTGTTCGTGCAGTGGGACCTTTGGCTCAAGGATTGTCAGCCCGCAAACAGGAGTTCAAGGGCCTCAAAACCAGGATGTCGATCAGGAGGCGTAAGAGGGATATGGGCGCAGCTGCGGCAGGGAAAGATTCCGAAGATGCGCAGCAGGACCATGGCCAGGTTCCAGATTCAGACCCCGACGCAGCGGATGCCCACTCAGGAGCTGCTTCGAGCTCCTCTAATGGCCAAGGCGCAGCTTCGACGGCCTCAGCCGAGGCACCGCAGCCAGTGGAAGGACCACCAGAGGAGTCAATCAAGAAGGTCCTGGAGCGGGCGAGGAACAACAACGCGGAGGTCTTCGAGAGAGCCAAGGCGAGCGCTGGAGATGCGGGCGACCACAAGCCTGCAGTTTAGCACTGTCTGGCTTTACCCGAGGAAAGAGAATTCGACCAAAGAGCCCCCAGTGCATCGAATACTCATGTTACACAACCTTTTCTTGTGGGGTTCAAAAGCCAAGAAGCTGTTTTCTGATCGGGCAGCAGAGGTTATTATCACTCCAGAATCTCGCGTCCTCCAGGATGGCACGAATGACATTCTCAACTTTTTGGCGTTGAACAAGTATGCTGGCGTTGTTTCCCCCGCCTACAAAACTCGAGGCAGAGACAGAGCAGGCGGCATTGTCATAGGCATGCGCAGGCGCAACCATTCTCAGACATTCCGACGCCTCGCCGACAAAAAAGGAAGATACTATTGGTTTGGTTGGCTTGGTAGGCAAGTGGACCCCAGGCCCTCTTTGCGTTCGAGATATAGTTGCGCTGGAAAGGAGAACGAAGCACGCATCAATACTAACCGCGGGCGTTTATTCGACAGCGTCCGTGGGAATTTCCAGCGGCACCAGCGTTGAGAAGTTGCTCGCAGTCTCTGCCCTTTTAGCGAGGCGCACTGGCCAGTGGGCAATCTTCGGCGACTTCAACGCCACACCCAAGGAGATGAGCAGTTGGATTCAGAAGTGGTCGGCTGAAGTATTTTTCCAGAGGGTCCTGCGCGCGCGCCTGCGCGAGGTACAGGCCAGAGATTGATCGACTACTGTATTGCCTCCGAAGACTTCCGGGATTTGCATGTGTCTTCGCAGCTCACTTTTCCAGAAGAAGGAGATCATTATGGGATATCTTTCGATTTGAAGTTTTCAGCAGAAGCTAACATGCGTAGAGTTCTGGACCTCCCCCGCCTCTTCCAGCCCCCGCCGCCGAAGCGTCAGGTGGCCGATCCCGACAGCAAGCGCAGTCGGAAGAAGCTGGAGAGTGAGTCCAAGAAGGCCACGCGGACGGACACAAGTCTTCAGGGGGCGGGAAAGAAGGAATATGATGAATTGTTCTTTCCTGAAGACGAGGCCAAAAAAGTTGCGAGCTCAGAACCACTCCAGGGCATTCTGACCCCGTTCCCTGAGAGAGCTAGGAAACTTTTGATCATAGGTTTTTCCGACTACGATCAGGAAGCTCTGCAGGTTTTGCGGAGCACCACCGTCGCAGCGCGTGTTGAAGAGAAAGTTGAACCGATGGGGGCATATCTGAAGCAGATAAACGTGAGTCCACCGATTTGAATCAGTTGCGGGACAGGATCCCGGAGAATACGATGGAGAAGAGCGCGTGGTCGTCGCCGCCTACGTGGATATCCGAGTCGCTGGCGTTCAAGTACCAACCAGCTTCGCCCGCAACGCTCGGGATCAAATATGGACATCTTGTATCTTGCATGGAACAGTACCTTTGCAAGATTTTAGACATACCCGAAGCTACAGCTTGGCAGCGCTGCGGCCGAGCTGAACCACGTTCTTTCAAGACAATCGCAGTGGCTTTGCCCAGGTCCGCCAGATCACATGCCGACAGCTCGATTAGATGGCGGTTGCAAGTAGACAGTTGGTTGGGGGAGATGTTGAATATACGACAGCCTCTGAAAAGAACAGATATCATCGCGGGTAGAGATCGTTCGACACCGCGCAAACGAATCAATTTCCGGACCAAACATTTACAGCAAGCAGTTTCAGACATGCCCAATGTTGGCTGGGGCGCGGTTCTTTTGGAAGACCGGCCGGCGTGGGCGACCAGTCTACTGAACATTCACAACTTGACCTACGACGCTTTGGAGATTCTACAGGACAGCACGCGCAAGATTGCACGATCTCTGGAGAGGAAGTCGGCGTCAGCATCGTGCAAAAAGTTTCGAGATTGGATTTTGGTGAGCCTCGAGTCGTCCGTCGGCAGTTTGCATGAGTACGTCGAGCCCGAGGCCAGGGCGGAGAACGAGCTGAGGTATAACGACGTGAACGCAACTTCCTTTTGCGAGATGCTCGCAGCCAAGCGTGTCCAATGGCAGAAGACATGGACCTCCCCGAGCTTTTCACAGACGAAGGTCTTTGGCCTTCTACGGGAGGCGCATTCCCGCGCTCGAGAGGATCCCCTACCTCTTCTTACGCCAACTGACGTATCCCTCGCCATGGACAGTGTCAACTCGAAGAAGGCTTCAGGAGTTGAACAGATCGGTGGAGCTTTTAAGCACTTGCCGTCTCGAGGAGTGGGGGATTTTGTGCATATTCTCAATGCTTGCGAATCCCGCGGCACCTGGCCGTGGCAGATTATGACAGTGCCCATTGCTTTGCTGCGCAAAGGGCCCACGACGGACAGGCCGATAGGCCTAGTCCCAGACATCATTCGCTTGTGGAGCGCAGCTCGCAAAGTGTATCCGACTGAGTGGGTGGATCAAGCAGCAGGTAAATTGGGGCAAGGCAGTCAGAGGATCCTCGTCTTAGAGTCGGCCTGCTTCGAGCGTTCATGGGCGAGTCAGTGGGCGCAGGCCCTGGCCATGCCATCTCTTCTGCTCTTTTATGGGATGCCGGCGCCTTGTGCGACTCGCTCGAATTCGACGGACTCTTTGAGCAGGGCCTCGAGAAGCAGTTCCCCCCGCAGGTGCTCGTCTTGGAAGGCCTGGTCCATCTGACTTCCAGAATTTTCCGAGAGAGCCGCAGTTTCTCGGAGCCCGTGCAGCCCGCCAAGAATATTATCGCAGGAGCCCGTCGAGGTCTGGATTTTGGAAGATTTTATTTATACTCTGTATTGGAGTTTGTGTACAATAAATACTCACCAACTGTGGGGGTTTCTTCTTGGTTTGGCGATATTACCCGGAGTTGTTATGATTCAATAAAGTTCGCGACGCAGGCGTTAGTTAAAGCTGGATCAACTCTTGGGCGACTCTGCAAGAAAGCTCACCTGGCCATAGCATCCAAGCCAAAGTTAGTCTGCAGCAACCCTCAAGTGGCCCGTGAAGTCGCCCGCAAGTTAGCGCAACATAATATACGCATCACTGTTGGGCAAAAGGTGGTGGATTTGGGGGTGGATCGAGGTCGAGATATGAGAGCTAGACCTAAAGCTGCAATGCGTCGTCGGCAAGCGTGGCAACAAGTGAGAGCAGCAGGAAAAATAGCAGCTACTGGTCGTCGTGGTCGTGCAGCAGCTCGTCGAGTAATCCAGCAAGGTAGCCTGGCTAAACAAATACGATGCAACCGTCTATGATATGCCGCCGTCTTCAGCGCAAGCCTGGCGACGTGCGCTGCGCAAGACTCTTCCCAGCACGTGTAGAGGCCGCTGTCTGGACACGTTGCTACAGATCGAGCTGGGCGACAAGGATCCTGCAGTGGCACAGGTATGGAGATCAGTAGATTCTTGACTTAACATCATCACATGAGGAGCTCGAGCTCGTACTCTAGCCCTTCGAGATTGGGGCGCCCATCTCGCTCGAGCTCGAGCTCGACCGCAACGTCGTTGGAGGAAAGTTACTGGGCCCACAAGGGCCATTCTCAATACTCATTTGGACCTCAATTGGGTTCCCACGGGGCCTTGGGACTGGACGTCGGACCAAGGGGAACAGTTTGCGGCGACGGAGGAGATGCTGGATTCAAAAGTCTTCGACGTTAGCGATCTCAAGCGGGAGTTAGCCAGTTCTGCGAGGAGGAGGACATGGAGAAAAGCAGCAGGTCATCACGAGAGCGAGGACGTAGCAGCAGGAATATACCTCGAAGATATACGCAGACAGTTGAAGGCTGCTAGAGCAGCCGATCAGTACGCGTGGGCAGGATCTCTGCTCACTGTTTCCACGGGGGGCCAGTGGCCTCGCACCCGCATCAAGCAAGTTTGTCAATTGCCAGATGATTACTCTGAGCTATGTGACAGATGTGGGGAGGAGAAGGGGGATAACTTCCCCAGGATATGGGGATGTAAATGCAGCAAGGAGCTGCCCGCGGTCGAAGCGACCGGCTTTCTTCTGCCTCGAGCTTACACACAGCACGAGGCTCAGCCGTCCTTATGGCTGAGAGGCGTCACGCCTGCTGCTTGGACATCAATGACCCCTCCCCCGCTCGAGGAAGACGCCGAGTTTCACGCGCATGGCGAATTTCCAGTCTCCTCAGGCATCTTGGTTGGAACGGGTGACGCGTCTGGCGGGAAGCATGCGTCATCTGATCTTTTTCGGAGAGTTGCCTGGGCCTACGTAGTGTTCAGGCAGTTCGACATCTCCGAGCAGGAGCCACGACTAGAAGTGGCCAGACAAGTCTCAGGAGCTGCCTGGAACGAGCAGACTATACATGACGGGGAGTTGTTGGCGTTCTTGAGATTCCTGGAGGACTCCCCTTAAGGCCCCTACCTGGTCTATGTCACAGACAGTTCGTATGTTTCCCAAGGTTTCTTGAAGGTTGAGCACAACATGTTCCCATATACGTACAAAAACGAGTGGAAGAGAGGTCGAGCAGCCGTTGATCAACGGTCAGTCAGTGTCTTGACAATAGAATCGCACATGTCTGCTGACAGGGCCGCTCTGGGAGGCACGCCCGTTTTCGCATGTGTTGGTAATTATCTAGCGGACAAGCTCGCAGACGAAGTAGTAGGTAGGCATCAGTTAGCCCCAGGTGAGGTCGAAGCTGTTGAGTTCGGCCTCGCCTTGTCTAAGAGTATAAGAAACAGAGCCACCGACGTTTTCCTAAGTAGGTATGCCGAGCAATCTCAGGAAGTGGGCCCCGGGATACCGCGACGGCCTCGCCTAAAGCCGAAGCCGAGACCCAAAGCGCATGGCCCCAAGCCGATCCTCGGCCCAAAGATGGCCAGCAGTAAGCCTATAGTTTTTTTACACGCAGCGCACGAACATTGCAAAGTGCCATCCTGAAAACCAGAACGGGGTGAAACACCGGCCCAGCGAAGCCACCAGAGTGCGGTTCGAAAGAAGAGGAGGGGGAGGAGGAGGAGGAGGAGGAGGAGGAGGAGGAGGAGGAGGAGGAGGAGGGAGGAGGAGGAGGAGGAGGAGGAGGAGGAGGAGGAGGGAGGAGGAGGGGAGGAGGAGGAGGAGGAGGAGGAGGAGGAGGAGGACCGCTCCGATGACCAGTGGTCAGATTCCAAAAACCAGAGGCCTCCCATTGTGGGAGGGACGGGTGCGGGCCTCAAACTAAGCCCTTCATGAATTTCTTATCCAGAAAATTCTGTCCTGACGGAGTGCGCGACTGGCACTCCTTCTACAAATTCTGATTGCTGCGGGTTGCGTGGGACCCGCAACTCAAGCACAGGAATGTCCCCTCTGTATGACCACCATCTCGTGCGACGGGTGCAGGAACGAAGCCCCGAAGAACGCCCCTCGCACGGATTTCACGCCGTGGACAGGACCAGCCCAGGGCACGGCGGGCACACAAGGGGTTCTCATAAATTCTTGTGAGGGTTTTGCCCCGTGTGAATTGATAGAGACCACCGACAAACACTTGACGCATTGAAATCTATTACATGAGTAGCGTGGACGCATGCGAACTGAGCTGCTGAGACCTTCGGCGGAGCTCCTGTGGGGCCACGAAACGTGTGAGGGTGCGCTGAAATGAACAGGGGGGACGCATGCAAATTGCGTTGCTGCGACCTTGTGACCTGGGTCTGCCGAGCGGAATGGCGGTGACGCATGCGAAGTGTGCCACTGGGAGCTTCCGTGGAATGCCATGGGGCCACGAAGCGTGTGAGAGGTATGCCGAAATGGGTGGCCGGGACGCATACGAACTCTGCCATTACGGTTTTTCCGGCGGCGCTCCTATACGGCCACGGAACATGTGAGGGGTGTGCCGAAGTGGATGAGGACGCGCGCAAACTGTGCCATTGGCAGCTTTGGCGGAGTTCTTCTGGGGCCACGAAGCGTATGCGGGGACGCACGCGAACTGTGCCATTGCGACCTCCGGCGGTATTCTTATGGCCACGAATGGCGGGGGCGCGTGCGAACTGTGCGACTGGGACATCCGGCGGAGTTCCCATGGGACCATGAAATATGTGAGGGGTGTACCGAAATGAGTAGCGGGAACGTATGCGAACTGTGCCATTGGGGCCCTCGGCGGAAGTCCTATGGAGCCACGAAATGTGTGACGGGTGAGCCGAAATGCGTGGCGGGGAGGAATGCGAACTGTGGTACTTGGACGTTTGGCGGAGCTCCCATGGGCCACGAAACATGTGACAACGATGATGACGATGACTATGATGATGGTGATGATGTTGATGATGAGAAGAGAAGACGGGGAGGAGAAGGATGAGAAGACGCCGGGACCGTCTTCAAAACGAAGACCCAATAAGACAAATTGGTTGGGAACAAATATTGAAAAAAAAACACTAAAAATAAGTATGCCGGGAAAACAAGCAACATAATAACAACCAAAAGACAACGAATTGCAGAGAACACAACTGAAACCAATGTCTGTAGGTATTGAATCAAAGTGTCAAAACTGAACCCAATGTCGCAATTGCTGCACATATTTAGTAAAACCAATGTTCTTATTTTACGTATCCCATCTTAACGAACATTGAAATTGTTGTTTCTAAATACTGAAACCAATTCACATGAATTGAAATCGATGGATGTTTCCAATTATTGAACATTTTATTTGCAATAATTGAATCCAATGTATAATTATTG
>CAUYUJ010014648.1:20000-92500 GCA_963575745.1 Prorocentrum cordatum | reverse complement strand
GGCGCACCTCATGGATGGCGCAACCCGTGTGTGGTGCAACCTGTGAATGACGCAACCCCTCTGCGATGTAAAATATGGCCCAAGCGGCGAGCCCGCCCACGCCGCCGCCAGCACCACCTCCCCACATGTGCCCCACCTGGCAGAGGCAGGAGGTGGAGTGGGATGGGGCGGGGACAGCGAAGGAGGATGGAGCGGAAGGACGGAGGAAGAACTCCTCCTCCTCCTCCTCCTCCTCCTCCTCCTCCTCCTCCCCCAATCTTTTCTTGTATCCCATTCCTCCTAATCCTGCTTCTTCTTTTGCTCTTCCTCCATATCGTCCTCCCCCTCCTAGTTCATTCCTCCCCCCTCCTCCTTCACCCTGGTAGCGCGTTCGGTGAATCGCTGCGCGCCGTGTCTGGATATGACGGGAGGATGGGAAGGGGCGGAAGAGAACGATGTGAAGGGGCTGTTGGTTCAACGGTGAAATCATCAAATGCACGCAGTGTTTTCCATGCGCTGTTATGTACGCAGGGTGTCCTACGCAAAATATTATACGCTGTCTTCTACGCAGGCGCTTCCTACGATTTGCCTTCTACACAATGTTGTCGACGCAATGTTATCTACGCGTTTTTATTATATGCAGTGTGTCTTCATATCTTTACGCAGTGTCTTCTACGCTTGTGCTTTTGCGTCGTAATGCTTTCTGCGCTGTGTATCCTATGCGATGGTTTCTATGAGACGTGTTCGGGCGTAGCCCGAATGAGTTTCTAGCGAAGTAAACTGGCTGAGTTGAAATGAGCCGAGCTGAACTGACCTGAACCGAACTGAACTGAACAGACTGGTCGCACCCATTACGCGACGGTTGTGTTCTCGGCCGCCAAGGGCGCAACCCACGGCGCAACCGCCAGGGGACAGTTGTGTTCTCGGCCGCCGAGGGCGCAACCTATGGCGCAACCGATGGGAGACGGTTTTTATTCTCGGCCGCCGAAGGCGCAACCTATGGCGCAACCGATAGGAGACGGCTGTATTCTCAACCGCCGACGGCGCAACCTATGGCGGAACAGAAAGGAAACGGTTTTATTCCCCACATGTTTCGTGGGGTTCTGGTTTTCTTCCCTGCCGCGCCGCACCCGCGTCTCACACCTCCCCCCTCCCCTTCTCCTTCTCGCACCAGAGCGGGAGCACAGCACAGCACAGCACGGCACAGCACAGCTCACCGCACAGCAGCACAGCACAGCACAGCACAACGCCACACGGGGTGCGCTGGGGGTGGGGGCCCTATGCGCTGCGTGCAACGCATAGGGCCCCCACCCCCCCAGGGGTGCGCTGGGGGTGGGGGCCCTATGCGCTGCAGGCTCCCAGGGCGTGGCAGGCGTGGCATTTCCTCGACGCCACAGGGAGTGCGCTGGGGGTGGGGGCCCTATGCGCTACAGGCTCGCACGGCGTGGCAGGCGTGGCATGTCCTCGACGCCACAGGGGGTGCGCTGGGGGTGAGGGCCCTATGCGTTGCAGGCTCCCAGGGCGTGGCAGGCGTGGCATTTCCTCGACGCCACAGGGGGTGCGCTGGGGGTGAGGGCCCTTTGAGGAGGAGGACGGGGAGGTGGGGCAGCAGCAGCGGCAGCAGCCGCAACAGCTGCAGCAGCAGACGCAGCAACAGCAGCAGAAGCAGCAGCAGGAGGAGGAGGACACCGAGGAGGAGAAGGAGGAGCAGCAGCAGAAACACCGATGGTACACATGGGAAATAACATAGGTATGTGGGGTTCCTCGGTAGCGTAATTCTCAGCCACCGAGGGCGCAACCTATGGCGCAACGGATAGGAGACGGTTTTCGTCTCGGCCGCGGAGGGCGCAACCTATGGCGCAACCAATAGGAGACGGCTCCTATTGCGCAGCCGGTACGAGACGGTTTTATTCTCGGCCGCCGAGGGCGCAAAATATGGCGCAACCGGTGGGAAACGGTTTTAGTCTCGCCCGCCGAGGGCGCAAACTATGGCGCAACCGATAGGAGGCGGTTTTCTCTCGGCCGCCGAGGGCGCAACCTATGGCGCAACGATCGGAGATGGTTTTATTCTCGGCAAGCGAGGGCGCAACCTATGGCGCAACCGATAGGAAACTGTTTTTTTCTCGGCCACCGAGGCCGCAACCTATGTCGCAACGAATCGGAGACGGTTGTATTATCAGCCACCGAGGGCGCAACCTATGGCGCAACCGATAGGAGAAGGTTTTATTCTCGGCCGCCAAGGGCGCAACCTATGGCGCAACCCACAGGAGACGCTTTTATTCTCGGCCGCCGAGGGCGCAAACTATGGCGCAACCGATCGGAGATGGTTTGATTCTCGGCCGCCCAGGGCGCAACCTATGGCGCAACGCACAAGGGACGGTTCTATTCTCGGCCGCCGAGGGCGCAACCCACGGCGCAACCCACAGGAGACGGCTTTCTTCTCGGCAAACGAGGGCGCAACCTATGGCGCAACCGATAGGGGACAGTTGTATTCTCGGCCGCCGAAGGCGCAACCTATGGCGCAACCGATGGGAGGGGGTTTTATTCTCGGCCGCCGAAGGCGCAACCTATGGCGCAACCGATAGGAGACGGTTGTATTCTGAACCGCCGAGGGCGCAACCTATGGCGCAACCGATAGGAGACGGTTTTATTTTCGGCCGCGGGGGTGCCAGGAGAAGGATGATGAGCAGTAGGGGGAAAAGCAAAAACGAGGATGAGGCCCTGGACGAGGGCGACGACCAGGAGCCGGAGCAGGAGAAAGACGAGGAAGACGAGGAAGACGAGGATGATAAGGAGGAGGACGAGGAGGAGGAAGACGACTACGATCAGGATGGGGAGGAGGACCGGGAGGAATACGAGTAGTACGAGGAAGAAGTGTGGGCATTCGAATGCGTGAGGGGCTAGGCCCGATTTATGCTCGCCGTTTGGGCTGGCGGTGGGGCCCAAGCTGCGAGTTGTCTTGTGATTTCTTCGCTGTGTCTCTTACGCTGTCCTCTGCGCAGTTTCCTTTACGCTGTGCCTTCTACGGTGTGTCTTCTACGCAATGTTTTCTACACTGTGTCTTCTACGCAGCGTGCGTGCCATCACCTGCATATGTGTATCGGGTGTCTTCTGTACTGAATCTCCCGCGCTGTAATTCTACTCACTGTTTTTTATATGTGTCGTTTACGCTGTCATCTTCCACGCTGTCGTCTACACAATATTTTCTACGCAGATTTGCAAACGCAGTGCGCCCAACGTAAAATATCAGACAACATGCGTTCTTCGCAATGTGTTCCGACGTTGCATTGTTGAACGCAGGACATGTTACGCGGTGTCCTCACCTGCGTGCGCGTATTCAGAGTATTCCACGCTTTGTCTTCTACGCGATGTTATGTACGTGGTGTTTTCAACGCAATGTGTTTCATGTGGTCTCGTCACCTGCGTATGTGTACGCAATGTCTTCTATGCAATGCCTTCTACGCAACGTGTTCTACACACTGCATTCTACGCATCGCTTCCGGTGCCGTGTGCTCCACGCAATTATTTCTGCGCACTGTGTCACCACCTGTATATATTCACGAGGTGTCTTCTAGGCTGTGTCTTCTACGCTGTGACTTCTGCGCAGTGTTTTCTAGGCAATGTTTTACGCGATGTTTCCCACGCGCTGTTTTTGTTACCACATGTTTCTGCGCAGAGTCACTCGGCGAAATACCTTACACGCTGATTCTTCGGCGCGATGCGTTGTTCTTCGCAATGCTTTCTACACGAAGTGTCATGGCCTGCATCTGTTTACGCTGTCTTCTGCGTTGTGTCTTCTACGCCGTGTCTTCAACGCTGCGTCTTCTATGCTGTCTTCTACGCAATGTTTCCTATGCAGTGTTTTCAATGCAATTCTTTCTACGCGACGTTTTCTACGCAGTGTTTCTACGCAGATTTTTAGCGCATTGTGCTTCATTCGGCGAGATGTGTTGTTTGTACGCAGCGCTTTCTATGCAATGCTCGCTACGCTGTGTTCTACGCGGCGTTTTCTGCGCAGCGTGTTCCAAGCAATGCTTTCCGCGCGTTTCTACCCCAGCATGTTTCACGTCGTGCCCTCAACTTCATACCCGTACGGAAGGTATTATACGACATGTCTTCTACGGAGTGTTTTCAGCGCGACATGTTCTACACGGCGTTCTCTACGCTGTGTGTTCTACGCAACGTTTTCTACGCAGTGGTTTATGCACGGTGTTCTTCGCCGTACATGCATATGTAAACATATGCATGTATTAAAACCTAGTCATTTCACGCAAAAGCGTCGCGTAGAACGCATCGCGTAGACAACGCCGCGTAGAACACACCGCGCAGAACACACCTCGAACACACCGCGTAGAACGCACCGCGCAGAACGCACTGCGTAGAAAACACCGCATCCGCAACACTGCATAACACCCACCGCGTTGAAAACACCGCGTAGGAAACACTGCCTAGAAAACACTGCGAATAAAACCATGCGTGGAAACCACTGCGTAGAAAGCACGGCGTATGTTTTTGATTCATGGGTACGTTTTGCATGTCACTGTTAAGGCTACCCTTGTGAGGCACGGGGTTTGTAGGACAGGAGAGGGAAGGGGGGAAGGCACGACGCAGGGATGGGGGGGCAAGGGCGAAGACAAGGTGAGTCGAGAGAAGATGAGTGGTAGCGGGGGGGCAGCAGCTGGAGAAAGAAACCGCCCCGAAAGGACGAGGAGGCACATGAGAAACAAACAGCCGACTCAGAGACCTGGGCAAGACGGCGTTGACTAAAGGGGCCCTGGGACACACAAAGAAATAGACACAAATAATAGGATTCCCGATCTTTTCCAATATTTTCTGGGTTTTTGTCTTCCCCCCCACTTCCCATATTTTCCCATACTTTCTGAGGAATCGACGATGAATTGTGTCTGTGTGTTTTTCCCCTCCTGAGACTCAGAAGCCTGGGCAAGACGGCGTTGATGTCCCCCGGCAAGATCTGCTGTTGCTTCCGCCGGCGCAACCGCCCTCATCTTGCTCCTGCTGTCATTTGCGGTCCTTCCGCCCGCCCCCGGGGGCGAGAGAGCCAGCAGGAGGAGGAGGAGGAGGAGGAAGAGGAGGAGGAGGAGGAGGAGGAGGAGGAGGAGCCTGAGAGGGCAACCCTCGGCGCCTTCGCGGACAGGCCCTTTTTGTCATCCTGGTGCGGCTTCTTCCCCCGGGGGTCCGAAGCGGGCCTCGGGAAGTCGAGATCGAGGATCTGCTGTTGTGCTTCTCGGGTGGCGCCCGAGCTCCGGGAGGAGCCCCGCGGGCCCTCTCTGGAACGGCCCAATCGGGGGCAGCCAAGAGGGGGGCGTCCAAGAGAGGGGGGGTGTAAATCATGGCCGGAGGCATGTGCGCGGCCCAGGGGGTGGGGTGGGGGGCCAGGGACGTAATGAAATAAGAAGAGGCGCCGTGAAATCTGGGAACATATCATGGCCCACGCCATGATATCTCCCCCCCGCTGGTCATCACCCCCCTCTTGGCCGCTCCCGACCCAACCACGGGGTGCATTCGAAGTCTTGCCTTGGTGTGCCGTATGTTGGACACCGAGTCCCCCTGCGGCCCCAAGCGCGCCCAAATATACGAGGAACGCCGCAAGACACGCGGCAAGGTCTGGGCCTTCCCGGGCCCTCTCTGAAACCGCAGTGGCCCGCACTCCGGAAGTTGCAACACGAGCACGACGCAGCACGAAGCGACGGCTCCCACCCTCCTCCTCCTCCTCCTCCTCCTCCTCCTCCTCCTCCTCCTCCTCCTCCTCCTCCTCCTCCCCATCACACTCACACTCGCTCGAGCTCAGGCTCGCCCATGCTCAGGCTCACTCACACTCGGTCAAGACTTACTCACAATCAGGCTCACATTCAGACTCACTCTTACTCAAACTCATTCACACTCAGACTCATCCTTCTCGTCGTCGTCGTCGTCCTCCTCCTCCTCCTCCTCCTAGTTCATGCTGCTTCTGGGTCGCACCAGTGCGACCGATCGCCCCAGGCCACAAGCTGTCGCCCGAGCGCCAGAGATACCACCGCCTGGTGTCTTGGAGCGGCTTGCGAACAAGAAGGTGTACGAACACGGGCTCACCTGTGCCCTCGCGGCTTGCTTGGCTGGACCCCCTTCCTGGGGCACGGAGCGCGTCAGGGGCGGCGCCTGCGCACCGCCAGGGTGTCCAGGAGATCCGCGCGGACCTCCGGAAGCTGACGCCTGTGCTGATCGCGCCTGCAGTCCGACTCTCGCTGCGCGTGTCGCACCCCTGCCGGGGTGTCTATCGGGGGGAACGACAGGGGGGGACAGCAGAGGGTGGGGTAGAGAATCAGCTCACGTAGCCGATCTTCCCAGCGCCTCCGGGCTTGGAGGCGCCCATGTATCGAGGAATGGGCCCGGCGGCGGGGCCGAAACCAGCTGCATGCAGCAGATTTCGAACCCCCCCTCTTTCCCTGTCCCCTTTCGTTCGGCCCGAGTCTAACACATCCCTCTGCATCTGACTTCGACCTTGCGGGCGCGTGCTCGGAGCGAACGTCGGGCCGCTCTGGGCGAGACGGTGCTCCCGAGAGCGGGGAGGCACCCGCACTTCCTCCTCGGAGTGGGAGGGGGAGAGTGGGGGGGAGGACGCCCGACGGGATCCGGAGACGCAGGCGCAACATTTGCCTCAGGTGGGGCGTGTCCTCCTACAGGGGGATTTTGGACGAAGAACAAAAACTAATCCAAAAGTTCCCCAAAATAACAGAACATGATCAACAAATCGTCCCTGGACTATTTTTTTACTACTTTTGAATATTCCCCCTGTAGAGGGACAGGCCCGACTTAATTGACATTTGCCGTGCGGGCCCTCCCCAAAGGGCGGGGTGGGGGAAAAGGCTCAAAAGAGTGGGGACAAGAAAGGCCACCAGGGCCCGCGAGGGTCAATGGGTCCGCAGGGACGCCCGGCGCGCAGGGCTTGGCCGATCTGGGACGCGTGGTGGAGCCTTCCTGGAAGGCCCGGCGCTGACGGGGTCCGTCCCGGGGGTTCCACGCCGTGGTAAGACGAAGGCGGGAGGGTAAGCCTGGATGGGGCTGAATCGGAAATCTCTGAGACCTGGCAAGTCGGGAGGATGTGATACATCCTCCCGACCCGCCAGGGGAGGCTGATTCGGGAAACGCTACTTGCGTCAGGTCGAGCATGTCCCCCTACAGGCGGATGTTGGCAGAAAAAACATACCCCCACCAAACATATTCCAAAAATATTCAAAAATAGTAAAAAAATCATCCCCAGACTATTGTTTGACTACTCTTGCATATTCCTCCTGTAGAGGGACGCGTCCGACTTCATACTTGCGGCGATTCGCTGTTCGTTCGATCGAGCTGCTCTCAGGAAAGGCTCTGACCCTGGCGGCACCTCGGCCCAGGGACACTCAAGGGGCCCAGGGACACACAAACAAATACACACAAATCCCAGAATTCCTTGCATTTTCCCATATTTCATGGACTTTCGTCTTCCCCCCCACTGCCCATATTTTCCCATCTTTTCCTGGGAGTCGACGATTAATTGTGTCTGTATGTTTTTTCCCCTTCTGGCAACACCCCCGGCGTATCGGGCGTCGCCGCAAGTCCCGAGCGCTCTGGATTGCTCTGAGTGCACTCGGGAACGATCGGGCGCGATTCATCCTCGTCCTAGGCCTGCCTGAACATTCGATGCGAAACTCTCGCCCTTTTCAGGCTGTGCAACAATGTTGCAAGAAGGGAAGGCTCCCCAGGACAACAACGGACCGCAAGACCCCCAGAAACCGGACACGGACTTGGAATAGGAGGGGTCGGCAGGTCGTGCGCACGCCGTCATACTAATTGACCAATCACAGCAATTTTGCTTCGGATGCGCCTCCGAAGCCTGACGATGGCGCCAGGATGGCCGCAAAGGCCGCCCAAAGAGCCTTGAGCGCTCCGAAAGCCAATTGCTCGGGCTCCAAACGTCGAGAATGGCCACGCAAAGGCCCGCAAGGCTCCCAAGAGGCGCCAAGAGAGCGCCACGATGGCCACGAATTGGTTCCCCAATCGCCCCAAGTTGGCGCCCAAATGCTTACATTTCGCACCGATATGGCCGTTTTTGGAAGCTGCTTGGGCTGATTCCTACAACGATTTGACTGGTGCCCCCAATCCTTGATTCACTATCGCTCCTTGACTTCCATTATATCAACAGCTCGCCTGGGAATCGTTTCTGGATGGGCTGGTGGGGTGGGGATGCGCGAGGCAGCAGTTATTGGCACAGTATCACCGCAGCCAATGGCCAAGCTTCCTTTTGCAATTCAGCACGCCACAAGCAGAACAGCGTTTAAATTCTTAAGGGATGGGTTCAGACGCGTGTGTGAGTGTGTGTGTGTGCTCTGTGTGTGTGTGTGTGTGTGTGTGTGTGTGCTGTGTGTGTGTGCTGTGTGTGCGTGTGTGTGTGTGTGTGTGTGTGTGTGTGTGTGTGTGTGTGTGTGTGTGTGTAAGTGTGCGTGCGTGCGTGCGTGCGTGCGTGCGTGCGTGCGTGCGTGCGTGTGTGTGTGGTGTGTGTGCGTGTGTGTGTGTGTGTGTGTGTGTGTGTGTGTGCGTGCCATCTCTGGCCGACATAGACTCGAATGCCCTCCCCATCAGCAGCCACAGGCAGCCACCGAGCCAACGTCACATGTGAACATCTTTGAATGCCTATCAGCTATGTGGTTCATGCATGACCCAAGAGACACCAAGATGACCCTTGAAGCCCAAGGGAGCTCAAAAAGAACTCTCCAGCAGGGCCATGGGAAGCCAACCACGAATATTAGAACCGCGCATGCATATAAGCTCAGAAAGCAAGGCGGTCCTGAGCTGGCTTTGCAGAGCTTCTTCTCGATGGGTCGGTCGAATCCTGGCGCCCAAGACAGCCCAATATCCCAAACAGAGAAGGTCCCACGAGATCCCACATGAGTCCCAAATAAGTACGTCTCCGATGCCCGCCCGAGGCAATGCAATAACCATGCAGTGTTGCGACAAGCCACACTACATCGACGCGGCGCTGCTCGATGGCCCCAATATTGCCCTACCGAGCCCAAAGAGCTCGATGTAACCATCTTGCGCACACGCATACACATTGCTGCGTTAGCACCTTCGTGGGGGTCGCCGCGATGAACTATATAAATTTCGATGACATACAATCAACCTCCAAGGGCCAACCCGTTCGAAACGCCATCGAACCACGATTGTCACGATCTCTATTCAATCGCTTTTCATGTCGACGTACTTTCAGACCGGGTCTGCGGTGCATGTTTGGTTGCATTGGGGACTGGGTGCGTGGCGTTCGAGTACACTGCGCTCAAGACCAAGGCAGAATTCGAGAGCGGCTAGGGCTGGGCTTACGAGCCTGGGTGCGCTTGAAACTGCGTTTGTGTGATAAAGGTGTGTCGGATTGGGCTTGCGGCTTGCGCTGCTGGGGCGGGTCCGCACAGCCATGAGTCAATGGAATCTGACATCGTGCACAGATGCACCTGCAGAGCGGGGTACAGTCAACCCGTATACTAAGGATGCGCGGTAAGGATGCAAGGGCCTTGGAGTGCCACGTGAACGTTTTTCGAACGAGGTTGGCCAGCCAAAGCGGCCAAGGATAGACCGAGGAGGCAAGGATGCAAGGGTACCCTTGGGAAGGTTGCCCATCCTTACTATTCGGGTTGTTTGAAAGGATGATGTCCCAGACCTCTGCGCACGTGAACGGCCTTCGAACCGCTCGGTCTGAGTCTCGATTCTGGTCGCGCTCACTGCGTGCGCCCCTGTACTAAGCCACTGCGGAACCAGATCGGAAAGAGACGCGGCAACATGAATCGCTGTTGTAGCAAGAGGCCGAGCAAGAGCACCGATCGCCTTTTCACGCTGTCACGCGCCAGCAAAACCTCTATCACAGAACCCTCTATGAAGAGGACCTGGAGGCAACGTTCCTTCCACATGCACATGAGGTCCAGCCAAGGAAGCAGGGGAACCACAATTGAACGCAGCGTACTTCTCGCGCTCACGTCGGAGCTTGAATCAACCAGGCGGGTCTGCCAGTTCTAGGGCGGTGGCGTCGGACCAACTCACCCCAGCGTCTGGCCCGAGGCCCCTGAGTTACCAGGGTCCAGAAACACTTCACACATTCACCTAAAGAGAGCCGGATGCCTCCCCAATCCTCCCCAAACTGCTCAATTCCCTCTCCTGTCCCCGCTTCCTCACCGCCCCTCCCTTCCCCTTCCCTCCGTTTCACGCCCTCCACTCCCTTGCCATTTCCCTTGGACTCCTCTTCTGCTGCCCCACCACCTGCACGACAGTACTCATGCGGATCCCCCCTACGACTGGGAGACATCCATCGACCACGTCTGAATGAGCGTGATGACTTTCTCACTGAAATGGCCTCCAAAACCGCGGCCCACAGGGCTCACGGGCGAGCGGGATCAGGGAGACTCAAATTAAGAAATTTGCTTTGAGGACATTTCGACTTCGTCTTCCAGCAAATGCTCGTGGAGTCGAACCAAGCCCTTCGAAGTTCACTGTCTTGCATACCTGTCTCCAAATTACCTTGACAGACCTGGAGAGCGTGCTGCCGAGATGAGCTGCCAACACAATTGGTGAGGACTGCGGCGGGGCCATCCCACCCGCGACAAGGGCGACCACCCGTGCGCTGACGTCTCTCCGATGCCGATCTGGCGCGTGGTCGGACTCCCCAGACGTCTCCGCGCTCCCCCGCTCCGGGATCTCTCCACGGTGCCCAACACGAGCCCCCGAGCAGCTCCAGTGGCCCCCCGAAGCCCCCCCGCCGCGGCAGGGCCGCGCCAGGTCCGTCTCTACGTAGCTCCCCCGAGTGCGCTGGCGGATGTGCGCAGCAGCGCACCCGGATATCTGCTCCGCACACGTTGGTGGAGGTCGCACCGATACCCTCGTTACACTGGCCGAGCACTGCATCTCATCCAGCAAGCCGAGGGATCTCGGAGACAAGCGCAGCCACGTGCCCAATACGATGCTTGTTCAGGTCGCGATATCGCAGACACGCCAGGTCGCACATACCATCACCATGTTGCTTTCGCTTCTTCCCCTTCCTCCCTCTATCCCTTGCTCCCTAGCTCGTCGTCAATCTATCTGTCGGTTTTCATTGCTTGCCACCTCGTCCTTGCTCTTCTTGTATCCCTTCTCCGTTCCCATTCTCTTCCTCCTGCGTGCCCGTCCAGTTCTGACAGCACGGTGCGCTCCGGGCACACTCACTCCCGCAAGACTTTGGTGCGAGCGCGCGTCAGCCTGGCATGGAAAGACTGGAACAGAGATGGAATGTGAACGCTGCCACTTTGGAGGCCGCCCAACTGGGGCTGGAGCAAATGCTCTAAGATCGCCAATGCACCGCGATGCATCGGCGACGTCGGACTTGAGAAGCTCGGGATCCGGATCGCACCGCATTGTCAGCTGATGCAGCCCGATGTGGGCGACGTGCTGGCGTACTGGGCGGGTGCTCTGGCGGCCCGCCTGCGGCCGCCCGAGAGCCCGCCGCCGAGTAGGGGGGAGAGTGGAGGGAGGAGGGACGGAGAGGAGGGCGGCCTGATGGAGGGGCAGGGGGGAGGCAAGGAGAGGGAACGAGACGCAAGAAGCAGGGAACTGTCACGTGTGCAGTCGGTGCTGTGATCTTTTTCCTTCCCCGCGCGGGACAGCATGGGAGGAGATCACATCGCAGGGCATTGGGCGAGAATCGATGCGCAAGAGGTCCTCATACATGAGGGGAGTCGTCTGCACGAGGCGATCCCCTGTCGTTTCAGCTTTTCGCCACTCGGGATAGGGAATCGCTCTACCGCACAATCACGAGCCAGACGTCGGACGATCTCCCGCAGGGGCGCCGAGTGAACCCTGTGCGTGTGGCCCTCCTGCATGGGCAGGGGATCAGAAGCCAGGCCAGCCTCTTGGATGTTGGCAGGGGAGATAGGGTCTCGGGCGACGAAGGGAGCTGGTTAATGACTGGCGCCGCTGCAGCGGAGAGGCGGCGGAGGGAGGAGAAAAGCAACCTCCCAACCCTGGCAGATGGAAGGAGCGGGCGAGCAAGAGGAGGGCGATCGGACTCCTCCCCTTCCTCCTCCTCCTCCTCCTCCTCCTCCTCCTCCTCCTCCTCCTCCTCCTGGTCCTGCTGCTGCTGCTCCTCCTCCTCCTCCTGCTCCTGCTCCTCCTGCTCCTCAGCCCCTCTCTTCCTCCTCCTCCTCCTCCTCCCTCCCCTCCTCCTCCTCCTCCTCTTCCTCCTCTTCCTCCTCCTGGTCCTGCTGTTGCTCCTCCTCCTCCCCCTCCTGCTCCTGCTCCTCCTGCTCCTCAGGCCCTCCTCTTCCTTCTCCTCCTCCTCCTCCTCCTCCTCCTCCTCCATATGTTCCGTCCTTCCTTCCAACCCTCTTTCCTTCCTCACTCTCCTCCTCCTGCCCCTCCCCCGAAGCCCCCCCCCCCCACGCGCGCCTTTCAGCGGCCGCCTCCAAAACGGACCAGCAAACTGATCAATTGGTGAAGGTCAACACTGGCGCGGCCGCCGCGCGGGTGCACCGCCCGTCCACTCTATTCTCTCCTGTCCATATGTGTCTCTCAATGTCTCTAATTTTCCTCGCCATTCTTTTTCTCTCTCTCTCTCTCTCTCTTTCTCATTTTTCCTCGCTTATCATATGTGTGTGCTTTTCTGTGCTCTCTCTCTCTCTCATTTCCCCTCTCTCTCTCTCTCTCTCTTTCCCTTTCGATATCTATCCGTGGAGGTGGAAAACAAGGCCAGGCGGAGGAGGATAATGATGAGGTGGAGGAGGAGGAAAGAGGAGAAGGATACGTAGGAATACGACTCGGAATAGGAACACTAAAACTAATACTGGGGGTGGCAGGCAGGGAGAGGAGGAGGAGGAGGAGAAAAAGGAGGAGGAGGACGATGATAAGGAGGAAGAGGACGAGGAGGAGGAGGAGGAAGATGATAAAAATGGGGAGAATTATGCTAGATACTGGTGCTATGATTGGCGATCTTCTTGCCCGATAGAGCACAAACGAAACTACGTGTGTCAAACATGCGCGCAAGTCGGCCGACCTACGTGCCCCAGAACCAAAACAGCAGCGGGGAAAAAGGTTACCCGTGACAAGTATTTCAGGGGTATTCCGTTCCCGGCAGGGGCAGAGAGAACGATGCTACCGATCGAGTCTGGTGCTCAAGCGAATCTGATTGTGCCTCGTCGGCTCACGCCCGCAAGCCGGGCCTGACACATCGAGGCGAACGTTCGTTACATAGGGAAAGTTCTACTGACCACGCTTCTCATAAGAATGTGCGAAGGAAGCCGGATCAACAGGACTTTGGTGAAACACATAATCTGTCATTGACGTGTTCAACTCGCAACAGCCTGCTGCTCCACGGACACAGTTCTTCGACGCAGCTCCTCACTTGTGTGGCTCACTATGTCGCGTGTCGCGAACATAGTTCGCAGCATGGTGCTGCCTTTATTTCTTTCTCTGACGACTGTGCGGCTGGGATTAGAATGACATTGTCATGCAATCCCCTGCTGGAGTCGCCCGCAACCAAGATGGCTTGATGGTGAGTAGTTCGGTGACTTAGTCTGGCGAGTCGTCCGCGTTCTGGGTGAGATTCCTGTGGCGGGAGCTGGGCGCAGCCTTCTTGTGCCGCTCGTCGCTCAGCTTGACCGTGGCGCGGTCGTCACTGAGCTTCCCATTAAACGTGTCCAGGATGAGTTCCCGGCCGGTGCCCCCCTTCGTCGTGGGGTCGGCCATCATGTCCCGCGTATCGCACCAGAGCGTGTCTAAGCTGGTGCGGAGCTGACCTCATAGCCACCATCGGTGGCCTGCTATGCTGTTCTCTGGAGGCGGTCGAACAGGGTCCATGGCTAGTGCCGCGAAGACGGACATCCCGTCCACGACCAGGGTTGCTGGAACTGCGTGCCCTCCCTCCTCTCTCAGCTTCCTGGTCTCGTTGGCTGAGATTCGGTCCTGGATCAATTCGTGGAGCGCCAGGACGTAGGCCTGCAAACCATCATATGCGCCGCGTGCTGCGACCAGCTGGGAGCCGACCGAAGACCTGCACTCAAGTTTGTGTGAGCGGGTCACCTCGTCGAGCAAGTGGCAGACCTCGTTGGCGGTGCTGCGACACTTGCCCAAGCGAGTGTTGACGGCGCCTCGCACGCCGTACCTTTTCTCCTCCTCTTGAAGGGCCCGACGCTGCGAGCGCAGATTTGGCCGACGCATTCACTGGCAGGACAGGAAATGCCCGCCTGGATCTTCTGCATGACAAGGGCCACAGGAATGAGATGCATAACATGACGTATGGGCAGCTTGCTCTTGCCACTCTGCAATGCCACGATGCAGGCAGCGACGCGGTGTTGTGCGAGCAGGGCGCAAGCAGCTGCTCCCAACGGAGTGACGAAGAGGTCCGGTAGTTGACCTCCTGCTGGCTCGTCGGCCTTCGCCTTGGCCAAGTCGACGTGCCTGATCGGTATCCAGGCGTCGATGTACTCGTCCAGGTCGAGCGTCGCGGCGCCGTCGGCGCTGCGGTGCTGGTGAAAACCGCAACTGGTGAAGTCGTCGTAATCGCCCTTGAGATCTTGCAGAAGACGCTCTCGATGTGGCCGATAAGCCGGTCGACGTGCTCCATTTTTTCCAGCGGTTTTCAGATCGTCATCAACGTGCTTCGACAACATGAAGGCGCCGGGCACCTCGTGCTTGTTCCGAGCTCCGGGCCCCGCCAGGCGCGCGTGGCGTTGCGCTCGGGTGAGCACGCGGCCCAGGCGAGCATCGTGGAGACGGCTCGGGGTGCGTCCTTGCAACTCGTGCCCGGCTTGATGCAGCGAGTGCGCTCGGTCCTCTTGTCGAACGAACTCGTGGCCAGGCACCTGCCTGGAGATGGCTGCGATGCTGGGTGGCAAGGTGAGATTCGCCTCGCTCGGTGTCACCTTGTTACTGCATCTCGGCATCGGTCATGCCCTGCAGGAGGGCCTCCTCGGCGTCCGCGGCGACTTAGACGCAGATTGGGCGACGCGACCTCTCCGAGGACAGCGCGCGGTGCGAGGCGCGCCTCGCTGTCCCCGCGGACGTCTCCAGCGCGGCGGCGCCCATGCCGCGGGCGCCCCTGAGCGCCGCGCGGCACCGGGTGATCCGCGCGATCTTGCCGCCGGGGCCCTTCCGGTGCTTCTATGTGAAGACGTGCCTGGGACCCATGACGTTTCGGGCGCCCATGAGGGGTCGCCGTTCGAAACATGTGCACTTGGCCCAGATGGTGAGCTCCTCGAAGACGGGGGCTGCCACTTCCTTGGGCAACGTGGGCGCGTCCTCCTCGGAGAGGAGATCGGCGTCGCTCTTGATGGCCGCGGTCTTGGCGGCGGCGTGCGCATTTAGCGCTGCTGTCCAATATGCACCAGCAGAACAATTGCCGAGCGCTTCGTCGTTGGAGCTCCGGAATATTTCGCGCGCCCCGCGAGGTGCTACTCCGCGCGTCCCTTGTTGGTCCCCCTCCTCCTCCTCCTCCTCCTCCTCCTCCTCCTCTTCAATCTCCTCTTGCGTGGCGTTGTCGTCGTGGGCGGCCCCGCGCGGGTAGTGGCGACGCAGCGCGTGGTTGCCCTGGAGCTGGCGCTGCGTCTCGAGGCGCCGGGGCCACTCGCGTGGGCGGCGGCCGAGACGGGCTGCGGCGTGCTCGACAGCAGCGAAGGGTCATGTGCTGGCTGTCGTCGCTCTCCATAGTTGCCGCGTCGGATCTTCTGCCCCTTCGACTTCGCGCCAAGCTGCCGACGTCGCCTGCTGGGCGTGGCCGGAGAAATCGCTGCCAGTCTCTTCTGGCACGGCCGGCCGCGCTGATGGGGCTCGCCCCTCAGTGGTGCACGCAGCGTTATCTGGGGTGTCGACGACATACCCATCGAACGCTCCACTGGAAATGTTGTGGTGCGTCTGCTGCTATGAGCGTGTCGTCACCCAAGGCGACCTGGGTGGTGCGAGCGTCCTTCCACTGCTCGCCGATGAGCGCGCGGGCGTCGAACTGAACGCCGTCGACTGAATGGCGCCTGGGCTCTGAGAGGCCCGCCAGATGACTCGGCCGCGGGAGCAGCCCGGCCAGCCGCCCACATTTTTTTGGCCGAGCAGTAGACGCGTGGAACGGACGTCTGGCAGCGAACGCATCTGCGTGATACATGGCGTAGAGCTTCGTGGATGCTGGGGGTTGCCGCATCTGCGAGGTGATCTGTGCACCCCTTGCGTCCTCCCAGTGGCCAGAGGTCCTTATGCCTGATCCTGGTTGATGTGCTCTACGAAATCCTCCACTCGGTCCCGGGCCAGGCCAGCTCGCGCCAATCGGGTGCCAACGTCGTCGAAGACGGCGCCGGTGAAGGACTCGGCGTTCTGCAACCTACGACCTCGCAACGAGCTGGGTCGACAGACGCGACGGTCTCGGGGCCCGCCCGGCTTGATGCGTCCTTCGTGCTCGAAGGCCTGTGGAACCCCACCTGGTCGCTAACGTTGAAGCGGCCTTCTCCGGACTCTGTCGCGCGCGCCCCGAGGGCGCGGCTGACGCGGGAGATGGGCGCGGCCTCGATCACGGGTTGCAATGCGATCTCTCGGACTCGCCACAGCAATCGGCCGGGCTGCGCTTCCTCGCCAGCAGAGGAAGGCTGGCGCCGGCAACGGAGTCGCCGGATGCCTCGCCCGCATCGTAGGCGGCTGCTTCCCGACGACGACTTTGCGTGGTCTTCCGCCGTCAACGTGGGTGCGGCTCTTGCCGAGCTAGCGTAGAGTCGAAGTTGGATGTAGTGCCATCGCGCTCTAGCTGCTTCTCTACGGCGCGGAATGCATGGTGTAATATAGCCCCGCGTCGCGCGATGGGGCGGGCGCGCTGTCGCGGAGCTCTGATATCCACCTGGATTCCTCGCCGTGCCATCTCCCCCGCGTAGCGTTGAGGTCGCGCCGCCCTCGCCGTCCATGATGAAAGTCTCCGTCGCGCCGAACAGCTGGGTCCACGGTCGGTCGATGGCGGTAATCAGCGTCGAACCGCGCTTTGCATCGGTATCCTAATCGTTGCGCCACCTTGGGGCGCAGCAGGTCAAGTGCATGATCGTGCGATACTTGTAGTGGGAGATGTCGCCTACGACGTGCTGGTTGAATCGTGTCGAGACGGGGGGTGCAGGGGTGGTCTCGCGCGCTGGCGGTTGCCATGCACGGCGCCCCCTACAGACGTTGACTACTTTGGGGATGAGGTCGAGGATGGCTTGGGGGATTTTGTCTGCGCGTGGCGCTCGTGCCATCTCCTCCTTGGTTGCGTGCCACCGCAGGGGGTGCAGCTTGCGCAGCTCTCGCGTGCGCGTCGAAAGCGAGCCCTCGCGCATTGCTCGCGGTGACGCGGTGACGGTCGAAGCGAATGCAATCGGAAAGAACCGAGTTTCCAAGCGATGCGTCGGTGGCTCGTCGTGCTGTTCGCCTCGGCGCCGCCCTTGTCACCGGGCTGGTTCGCAGTCTCGGCCCGGTGGCGCAGTCGCCCGAACGAGAGCGCTGCGGCCCAGCAGCGCAGTTGCTGGAACCGCTACCCCGAACCCCGGCGCTGGGCGACGAGCGGGCTCCTGATGTCGCTGATCGCGGTGGTGGCAGAACAGATTCGTCGGCTGCTCCCAAAACGGCTCCTCCAGTTAGATGGGCGTGCTGATCGCCAGAGTGGCATGGTTCTCCAGGTCGTGCTGGTGCTCGTGGGTGTTAGCCTGCGCGTGGGCGCGGCCGTGCGTGGGGGCCCGCGAAGCTTCGCTCGCTGAACTCGTGTGTGTGCGCGTGTGTGCAGGGTGATCGCGCTCCTTCTTCTCGCGGCAGCCTGGGCACTCCCCGTGGATGGGAGCACTGTGCGGGCATCGGCGCGCGGCTGGGCCCCGGGGAGTGCAGGGGCGAATCCGCCCGTATTTTGCGCTTGCGCGCCTCGAGCGTGTAGCGCGCGCGCTCGGCGGCCATCTCGCTCCGGATCTCAACCCCAGAGGCTCCAGAGGCCACTGCTGCAAAGGCTGCCGCGGGGGCGTCGCATTCACAGACGTAGTTCGCGAGATGCGAGCGCCTAGGGCCGCGATGTAAATCCACAGTGGCCTGAGCAAGACAATCGGGCAACTTCCAAGGCCAAATCGTTGCGTCGAAACTGTGGCCCTCGACGTGGGCGTGCCTGTGCCTGTTCGGGCACTTGGGGGTGCTGCGCTGCTCGCTGCTTTCCGGGATGTTGGTGACAAAACCTGTGGGTTTCCTTCAGATACCACCATGGCGACAACGGAGTCACAGCATGCACTGGCCGAAGACGACCTCGTCCACGCCACGTGCTACAAACGCGTCTGGCCACGGCGTCTCGGAGAACGGCCGCGATGGATCGGGCTGCTCGTTGACGAAATAGCCGCCCGACTTGAATTCTAGCTGTGCTACGTGGACGCAGAACCGTCTGCGTAGGGCCGCGTCCTGGTTAGAGTGCAGCCACGTGTCGTACTTTAGCTTGTAGTTGTACGTCGCCCAATGATCGCACGGCCAGCAAGTCGGAGCCATAATGGCCAATAGGGGCTGGTGCTGTCGCATCTGCCGCTCTACGGCTCGCTGCTGGTCCTCGTCGTTGAAGTCGCAGCCGGTGACCAAGTCGACATTTCCAACCGATCTGACGTGGCGCCAGACAGCAAGCTGGCTAGTCCAGGCATCCCCGCCACAAATCTCGATGTTGACGCCGTAGTTGGATTTGGCGAGGTAGGTGAGGAGGTGGTGCATGGTGTCGATCTCGGCTGTGACGTCACTTGGGAACTCGTCAGGTGGCGACCTGACACCGGGGCCGACGATCCTTAGAATCACCATGCCGGCAACACTGAGGTGAAATTGTCATGTAGTTCGGCCTTGTCGTATTCGTCGGCGTGACCCGGCTCGCCGATGGCTGGGATGAGTCCCGCGAGGTCCGAGCCGCAATCGTCGTAGTGGTCCTCGACAATTTGTTAGCGGAGTCGGCGTTGGCAACATAGTTGCCCGACGCCTCCCGTGCCGGTCGGCACCCAGCGATAGAGGGACCATTTTGAATGATTTGTTTAGTGCCGTGGCTGTCGGCGTTATCCTCAAAACGCACTGTTCTAGGTGATCCTTTGCTGTGGTCGTGGGTGTGCTGGTCCTGTCGAGAGCCCGCGCTCGCCATGCGAGCAGGCCCCGTTTCCTTCGTTGCTTGCGTCTTCAGGGCGTGCTGCTGGGAGTCATGGTCCTGGATGTGCTGTTTGGAGTCCTGAGTGATGTCCTGCGTGGAGTCAAGCTTGCCAGTCGTCGGTGTGTGGTCGTCCAGGCATCGGTATGCTCCTCCAGCTTGATGCCGCATCAGAACAGCTAATTGCATATGGGTGCCCCGACAGCTGCACTGTGCGCGAATGGGGCCGTGCAGCCACCCCTGGCGGCCCCCCTGTGGGTGTTGAAATTCAGACCTTGCTTGTAGCATCACCACAACCTGCTCTGACAGCGCCGAACGCCGAACCACCGAACAGGCAAACCGCTTGAGGCATCTCCACAATCTGGGAACAAACGGGTGCTGAAAATAGCGTTTCCGTCTCGCTTGGAACATCCTCACAATCTGCTCAGAAAACATCGAAGTCCAGTCCAAACCACCAAACACGCACACCGCTTGAAACATCCCCACGCTCCAGGCGCGAACGGGGCCGTGCAACCACCCCTGGCAGCTTCACTTCGGGTGCTGCAACCAGCGTCTCGCTTGAGACATCCTCACAATATGGGTGTGAGGCGAGCGTGAGTGTAGGTGGTCTGTGTGGGCGCGTCTGACTGTGAGTGCGCCTGACTGTGGGCGAACTGGAATGGGAGTGCTTCTGGGTGTGCGAGGAGGGTCTGACTGTGACTGTGTTTGAATGTATCTGCCTATGAGAGTACATGAGTCGGGATGAGTCTGGATGTTGAGTCTGAGTATGACTGAGTCTTAGTCTGTGTCTGAATGCGAATGAATTTGAATCTGAGCCAACCCGAGTGCGAGTGAGTCTGAGCTCGAGTCGGGAGAGGGATGAGAGAGGCGGGCAAAGGGAAAAGGAGACGCCACACTCATTACTAGGCGCGCGCATCCCCATATGTGTATCTCGATTCCTGGCACGTCCCGCTGTGAGCGTCCGGCGGTCAGTGTCAGGAGGAGGAGGAGGAGGAGGAGGAGGAGGAGGAGGAGGAGGAGGAGGAGGTCGAGGAGGAGGAGGAGGAGGAGGAGGAGCGGGCCCGAGACGACGGCGGCGGCGGCTACGATGAAGGACGGCGACGACGACAACTCACAGACTGGCAAGGGGTGAGTGGGCCCCCTCCTCTCTCCTTCCTCGACGCACTCCCTCCCTTCTCGAACGAAGGAGGGATTGCAAAAAAAACAAGGATTGCAAAAACATAGATTGCAAACAACCAAAAGTTTTTTTGCAAACCAAGGTTTTTTTTGCAATCCTTCCCTCCTCCCTTCTCTCTCTCTCTCTCCCTCTCTTCCTGCGTCCTCCTCCTTCCTCCTCGCTCCTCCTCCGTCCCCTCTCCTCCGTCCTGGCGGCCGTCCTTCTCCCCACATCGAAAGGATCACGTGGCTTTGCACCGGCAGGGGTCAAAGGTGCAACACCGAGCACCTCGCTCGATGCATCCCCGCCTGGGGTGCTGAAGCCAGCGCCTCGCTCGAGACATCCTCACAAGTTGCTCTGAAAGCACCGAAGTTCAAGCTACCGAACAAGCAGACCGCATAGTTAAGACATCCCCACGATCTGGGCGCGAACGGGGTCGTGCAACCAACCCTTGCGGCTGTGCCTTGAAGTGCTGAAGCCAACGCCTCGCTCGAGTTATACGCACAGTCTGCTCCGTCCGCACCCAAATCCAAACCACTAAACAGGGGAACCGCCTGACACATCCCGATGCGAGCGAACCTGAGTGCGAGTGAGGCTGAATGTGAGCGAACCTGAGTGCGTGTGAGTCTAAGTGCGAGTGAAGAGAGGGATGAGACAGGATGAAAGAAGGAGGGGGTGGGAGAAGCAGGCGTCACACTAATAACAATAACCCCATTCTTAGGATACGGGGAGCAACAAAAAAGCATACTGAGGATATGGGAGAACCATACACACAACCTTTCGAAAGCCCACCCCAATTTCGTGGATCGGAAATGGACCCGCCTCCTGGCGCGCGGAGCGCGGCAAGGGCGGCGCCGGAGGTGCCGCCAGGGAAGTCCAGCGCAGATCCAGGAGATCCGCGTGGTCCTTCGAACGCGCATGTGTGTGGTGTGTGTGTGTGTAGTTCTTTCTTCTTGGATTTGCCCCACTCGCTGGATCCTCTGAGATGGCACGCACCGAGCGACGGCCGTCGGATGGGAGGAGCCGAGGAGGAGGCCGGACCGCGGCCGACGACGCCGAGCAGGGCGCCCTTTGAGACAGCCCGAGGAGGGCGGCGGCGCTCCTGCGGAGGCGGCCGCGGAGGCCGCTCTCGCGAGCCGGGACCTGCCCGGCGTGGTCCAGCGAGTGGCCTTCCGGGTGGCACCTCGGGCGCGGACGGCGGGCGACGGAGGACGCCGGGCGAGGGCGAGCGGGTGCGGGCCAGCGAGGGTCCACTCGGGCCAAGCAACGGAAACCACCGCGGTGCACTCTCCTGGGCCTTCATAGGGGCCACGCTGCAGGCCTCCTGGGCGATCTCGGGGGCCTCCCGCGCCGTCCTGAGACGTCGGAACGCCGAGAAGAAGCAAATGCCAAAAAGTCTTTCAAGCACCTGCGGGGAAGTGAAGGACTTTGGCCTCTTTTCGGGCCCTCCTGGAGGACCTCCTGGAGGCCTCCTGGGCCGTCGAATGGGACCGTGCGTCGGATCGGGCGGCCTCGGCGCGGAATCGGCATCGGCCGGCGGGGCCGGGGATGCACAGGCACGCCATGCAGACCTCGATCCACACCAGATCGTCAGAGGATCGGCATCGCATCCGATCGGGCCGGGCAGAACCAAGGCAGTCAAGACTGACAGCAAGGATGCGCGATCGGGATGCAAGCCCCGTGGACGCCCGTGCCCGAGCTTTTCGAGCGGGGCGCAGCCATCGAGAGTGATTCAGGACAGACCGAAGAGGCACGGATGCGAGGGTACCATTGGGACGTCGCTGGAAGAAGAACAACCTACATAAAGAAACATAAACTTGTGGCGCTCCGCGCGGGTTCCTTGGATCTGCACTGGGCCCCCCGAGCGCGCCGGGGGCGGCGCTGGGTGCGCCGCCAGGGCGCTCCAGCGCAGGAACTAGAAATCCGCGCGGAGCGCCAACACGTGTAGGTTTATGCAGTGCTTTCTCCCTCGGATCGCTCATCCTTGCTAGCTGCTTCGACTGCACCGAACTTGATCGATCGGATCGAAGCGGACCTTGCTGTGCTCTGTCTGCCCGGCGCCCTTCTCTTGCGGGCGGTGCCCGGGGCCTCCTGGCCCGAGGTGGCCCCAGATTTTTGTCCAGGGAGGCCCCCAGGTGGCCTTCGGACGCCTCCCACGAAAAGGAGCCCCTGAGCCACCAAAACAGGGCTGGGCCCAAACGTTGATTTTCGTGTTGGTTTCGTTTCGTGCTTCGCTTTGCTCTACCCGTTTTCCTGTACCTCCCTCCCGCAACAAAAAACCTGCACACCGCCGAAGTCCAGCAAAACAGCGTTCAGGTCCAGCCCTGTCAGACGCCTCCCACGAAAGGGGCCCATGCGCCACCAGAACGGGTGGAAAGCCGGGGCTTCCTTGGGCCGAGGGCGCCGCCGTTAGCATCAGAGCGTCTGCCACGTCCCCAACGCAATGCCCTGGTGACCCGTTCTGCTCCTGCAGCCCTTGTCTGCGCTGGCACGGCGCCGCCACAGCGAAAGCGGCTGTCGTGGCACTGATGGGGGTTCTTTGCCGGGGCGCTGGACTGCTCCTTGTCGTGTGACTTGGTGCGAACCTTGGTACCGACGCCACTGCGGGAAGGTCGTTGATTTCGAGATTGTCGTGGGGTGTGCTGCGAAGCTCAAGTTCAGTGTCTCGTGGGCGATCGTTTGCAATGGGCCATTGTTGGATGGTCCTTCTGGTCGCAGTGTTCTTGAAGTGTTCGGCGCCGTCGCTCTCGAGACTGCGAAACAACTTGTTCTGTAGAGCCATATTGCAGAAGGTCGGTGAAATGCCTTCTTGTCGCGCGATTTGTGCTGGTGAACCCACTTGCTGCCTGTCCGGCGCCAAGGTGCTCGCTCTGCTGATGAAAAGCGAATGGATGAGGGAACCTCCTCCTCAAGTTTACGATCCTCCTCCTCTTCGGCGCAGTCTCGAGCAAGGAGATCATTGCACTCATCGCGCAGGCGCACGCCATTTCGCTTCCATCCTTGCAGCTACCGCCCACCCGATGCTAGATATATGGCATGCGGAGTACACTTTTAAACAACAATGATCCGAGCCCTGTGCCATCTCGCGATCCACACGGCGAGTGTACGCATCGTGATCCAACTCTGTACTAAGTCTCTATCGCGCTGCGTACGCTTCAGACAACCATGCAATACGAGATTCCCGGTAAGCACCCAGGCACTCGTGTTCCGAACAAACTGCTGCTCTCCAAGCACGCGTGATAAAGCTAAGCTCGCACGCGTGCCCCGCGACTCTACGTGCGCGCAACACCCGTTGCTTAAGAGGACCACGAATATGCCCCAGCAGTACGTAGACGTACCCATCAACACTCACTGCGCGCAACAATTTGCATACAATGCGCCGAAGCTCGTCGTCAAATGACACGCACAATCGTCAAAGTGCGGCAAACAAGCTGTTGCACGTCTTGCATCTGCTTCAACCACAGCACATGCTGCAAACACTTGGCTGACCGCAGAAAGGTATAACGCCAGGGCGCCTTTTGATGGATGCATTCGGCCAGAGCATACATGCACTACTCAACGCGCAACCAATATGGCAATCTGTAATGCACGCGCGCTGCGCTGACTCGTCTGGCGCCGGTGCACCGGCTTTCAATCACAAATGCTTGTCGGCTGTGCACTGATCTAGTCTTTTAATCAGCGAACCACAGAGGTAATTCCGACCGGCCGGTGTGCAACCGCATCCTGCGAGGAGCGGCGCGATAGCTGCCACATAATAGAGTTGCGATGGGCCAGCAGGCAGCCGTGCGACGATGCTGCCGTTGAGACCCGCGGAGGGACGTCGCAGCGTCGACGGAGGGGGCAAACCAGAGGGAGAATACCGACGCGGCCTGGCAGGCGCGGCTCCCCGAGCTGGGTCGGAGAGGGGCACGGCCCGCGGCCTCCGCCGCTGCGCCTCACACGAAGAAGCCGGAGGAGTTAATGACGAAGTAGGTGCCCGAGAGCACGGCGAGCTCTGGCACCAACTTCACGGCGTTCGCGCCGAAGCCCGCGTACAACGCGCGCCACCCGCCCTCCGCCCACACCCGCTCGGCGCATCCTCGCAGCGTCCTCGGCACCCCTTCCGAGCGAGGCTCCGAACACGTGTGCTGCCACCTGCGCCGCACCGTGTCGAGCGGATAGGTCACGGCCTGCCCTGCGAAGCCCGATGCGGCCCCGACCATCAGATTCCAAGGATAGAGGTGCGTGGGTGCCGCGTCCCGGACCAGGACTGGCAGGTCGGTGCCAAAGTCGACGTTTTGGGCCAGGATGTGTAGAAGGAAGAAAAACGCCATAAACATAAACTTTTGGCGCTCCGCGCGGATTGCTTGGATCCGCGCTGGACTCCCCTCCCTGGCGCGCGGAGCGCGCCGGGGGCGGCGCCGCCAGGGGCCGCCGGGGGGGCCCGGCGCGGATCCAAGAAATCCGCGCGGAGCGCCACAAGTGTATGTTCATGGCGTTTCTTCTTCTTCGAATGTGGTCCACCCTCGGCAGCGGCGCCTCTGTAAGAACGTATTTCTTGAAGGCAGATCTGCCTTTAACGAATACGTTCTTTGTCCCCACATCCAAAGGATGCGGTTCTTGTCATTACTGTGACCGCGCGCACTCTTCTCTCACACACACCCTCCTCCCTTCTCCTCCTCCTCCTCCTCCTCCTCCTCCTCCTCCTCCTGATGACAATAAGAGTATTATGGCGTTTGGAGGATGTCTCGTGCGAGGCGTTGGCGATGATGATGGTGATTATGGTGGTGATGATGAAGACGATGATGATGATGGTGATGGTGATGATGATGCTGATGCTGATGCTGATGCTGATGCTGATGATGTTGATGTTGATGTTGATGTTGATGTTGATGTTGATGATGATGATGATGATGATGATGATGATGATGATGATGATGATGATGATGATGATGATGATAATGATGCTGCTGCTGCTGTTGCTGTTGCTGCTGCTGCTGCTGCTGCTGATGATGATGATGATGATGATGATGATGATGATGATGATGATGATGATGATGATGATGATGATGATGGCGGGGCAAATTCTGAGGATGTCTCGAGCGAGGCGTGGGTTTCAGCACTCCTAAGGGGGGGCCGCCACGGGTATCTCACGGCCGCCATTCGCGCCAAAATGGCGGGGATGTCTCGAGCGGTTTGCCTGATTGCATGCCCAAGATCCTCCGCTTTCGAAGCAGATGCTGAGGATGTCTCGAGCGAGGCGCTCGTTTTCAAGTCCATGCGGGGACAGAAGGTGAGGATGTCTCGATCGGTTTGCCTGTTTTGGTGGCCAGACTCGTGGGCACGGATCCTCGCCGTGATGCCACAGGAGGCTCCAGCAGGCTCCAAGAGGCCCCAGGAGGCAACAGGAGGTCCCAGGAGGCATCAGGAAGCCCCAGGAAGACTCGAGAGGCCACAGGATGCCCCAATAGGCTCCAGGAGGCCCCAGGAAGCTCCAGAAGGCCTCAGGAGGCTCCATGATGCTTCAGGAGGCCACAGGAAGCCACAGGAGGTCCCAGGAGGCCACAAGAAGCGCCAGGAGGCACCAGGAGGCCCCGGAAGGCACCAGGAGGCCCCGGAAGGCACCAGGAGGCCCCGGAAGGCACCAGGAGGCCCCAGGAGCAGGAGGCCTCAGAAGGCCACAGGAGTGGCTCCAATCCCATGTGTTGTACGTATGCTCCTGTAGATTGTGCCTCCCCTGGGGCACGAGTCCTTGGTGTTATACGTATGTTTCTATACATTGTCCTTCTCCTGCGTATCCAATCCCAAGTGTTTTACATATGTTCCTATAGATTGGGCCTCCCCTGGGGCACAACACCTTGGTGATTTACGTGTGTTCCTATAGATTGCCCTTCTCCTGTGGCTCCAATCCGCAGTGTTTTATGTACGTCTGTTCCTATCTATTGGGCCTCTCCTGAGACACGAATCCTCCCCAGGAGGCCCCACGAGGCTCCAGGAGGCTCAAGGAGGCCCCAGGAGGCCACACGAGGCTCCAGGAGGCTCCAGGAAGCCCCCGAGCCCCAGGAAGCCCCAAGAGGCTCCAGGAGGCCCCAAGAGGCTCCAGGAGGCCACAGGAAGCCCCAGGGAGGCCCCAGGCTCATGCGCACAGACTCACTCGTACTACTGAGGCTCATTCACACTCCAACTCATTCACTGTTAGATTCACTCCCAGTCTATCAATACTCAAACCTGTTTATATTCGAAGTCTCCTGCGCCTAGGCACCCACAGCGGAAAGGTCCATGCAAATAGATGCACGTGTGAGAAGCTCCACGCACTGAATAATTTTGAAGGCAGATCTGCCTTCAAAAATATGTTCTTTTGGGCCAGGATGTGGTCCACCCTCGGCAGCGGCGCCTGGCCCATGCGGCTCAGCGCCAGTGGCGCCAACAGGTCGTGCACGGCCGTCGCCACCGCCACGAAGGGCAGGGCCGTGAGCAGGCAGAGAGGCAGGCCCCGGTACAGGCCCAGCGCGCCATGGTGGCGGTATGCCAAGGCTGCGAAGTGGAAGAAGCCCCTGAGCTTGCGCTGATAGAAGAAGAAACAACTCCATAAACATAAACTTTTGGCGCTCCGCGCGGATTTCTTAGACCCGCGCCGGGCACCCCTGGCGGCCTCCGGCGGCGCCGCCCCTGGCGCGCCCCGCGCGCCAGCGAGGGGGGTCCAGCGCGGATCCGAGGAATCCGCGCGGAGCGCCAAAAGCTTATGTTCATGGCGTTTTTTCCTCCTCGGGCTGAGGCGCGGTGTCCGCGGCCAGGCACGTGTACGCCACGTCGAACGGGTAGGCGAGGAGCAGCGCCCCTGCCCCCGCCGCGTAGAGGAACGCGCAGCGCCGGCCGTACGCGGAGAGGCCCGTGTACTGCCGGTCGCCCCCGGGCATGGCCCACATCTGCGTGGTCCGCAGCGCCCCGAGCCGAAGCGCTCCGCCCGCGCACACGCCCGCGATGTGCGCCCCCGAGCCCCGCCAGAGCGCTCGTCCGCCCTGCTGGGCGACCACCTGGCGCAGAGCGGGGAGCGCGCCGGGCGGCAGGCGCCCCACCTGCAGGCACACCTTGACCCGCTCCAGCGGCGCCGAGGCCACCTTGGAGATGACCCGTGCGCTGCCGTGGGCGAGCACCGACGAGAAGAACTGCCGGCGCTCCGCCTTCTTGTCGGCCGCCGCCATGGCGACAGGAGCATATTTGTGTTCTCGAGCCAGGAGCGGCTACGTTCCGGGCGGTCCTGAGAGGTGGGGCGATGTCGACACTTGTGCAAGGTGACTTTCTTGGCTGTTCCAGCTCCACCCGATCCTTCTCCTAATGCTGCTCCCTCTGAGCTCCATCCACAACAGGGCGCGCGCGCGTACCTGGAGAAGCAGTCCTTTGGGCCTCCACCTCGTCCTCCTCCAAGGCCTGCGGCGCCCTTCCCTCGCAGAGGCAGTGGAGGGAGGGTAGCACAATTCGATGGCAATCAGCTCTGGTGACCACTTGCGGCGAGTTCGCGCCGTGCCGGCCTGCGAGCTCGTCTCTGACGCTGCGCGGATCGCTCAGCCTTGCACGATCGCGGCTTTCGGATGGCGCGAATCGTTCGGCACTGGCTGGTTCCAGGCCACTGGCGGCGGGCACGCTTGAACGTCCACGCTGGGGTTGCCGCCGCGTCGACGCGGCGCGAACCGAGCGCACGTCTGCTGCCAGTGCTGGGAGGGAGAACTCCCGTAGATCGTCCAACGAGAGCAGGGCTCAACTTGAACGAGACATCTGCGTCCAACAATCCGCCTCAGCAAGGGCTCCTCACTTCGCGCTTCGCGCTGCGCGAAGCGCGAACAACTTCGCGCTCTCGCGCCGCCCCGAAAGGGGAGAAGAGGAGGACGAGGAGGAGGGGGAGGAGGAATGAGGCCCGCGAAGCGCGAAGCGCGACTCACTTCGCGCCTTCGTGGGAGCCCTTGCTCATGACCTGCAGTGTTCCACGGAGGTCCTGTAGACAAAAAGCGAGCAGCTAACAACTGATCGTGTTCCTGCAGTGGCCTCTCGTGCTCTGGGAGGGCGGAGCGCGGATGGCCATGAGGCCAGCGAGGTGGACCTCCCCAAACAGTGAGTCTGAGCAATTACGCGGTGTACACGTCGGTCGGAAGAGGTAGATAGAAACATTATCCCAGTGCGACCCTACCTAGGAGTTGGAGCCCCCAGGAAAGCAGCATTAGTAGTAACAGTAAAGCTAAGCTAAAGCTAAGCTAAAGCTAAGCTACAGCTAAGCAAAAGCTAAGCAAACGCTAAGCTAAGGCTAAGCTAAAGCTAAGCTGAAGCTAATCTAAAACTAAGCTAACACTAAGCTAAAGCTAAGCTAAAGCTGAGCTAAATCTAAGCTAAGGCTAAGCTAAGGCTAAGCTGAAGCTAAGCTAAAGCTAAGCGAAAGCTAAGCTAAGGCTAAGCTAAAGCCAAGCTACATCTAAGCTAAAGCTCAGCTAAAGCTAAGCGAAAACCAAGCTACAGCTAAGCTAAAGCTAAGCTAAAATTAATCTAAAGCTAAGCTAAAGCTAAGCTAAAGCTAAGCTAAAGCTAAGCTAACGTTAAGCTAAATCTAAGCTAAAGCTAAGCGAAATCTAAGCTAAAGCTAAAACTAAAGCTCCCAAGGGACTGGGGGAACCGCGGGGCGGATCCTGGGGGAACCGCCTGGGGCGGTTTCCACTGCCCGGCCCCTTACGCTTACAGGGTAAGAACCCTTCTAGGCAGAGCCTAGGTAGGGAATGAAGTAGGAAGGCGGATTAAGTTGATTGGGTCCAGGCCCCCCCAGGGAATAACAAAGCACAGCAAAAGCGCGTCGATTCTTGAAGAAGGAAGGCGCTTGAAATAGATTTGGATCTGAGAATCAAAAAATACCTGCTTGCAACGCCCGGCGTGTAATCTAGAGGGTGCAGCTTCTGATTTAAAAGAGACTTGGAGACGCCAGCTTCAATGCTCGAGCGAGCATCCCACCGACCACCCTGCGACTGATGGGCAACATTCAGCTGGCGCAGTGGCGTGAGGACCCGTATCTTGCAGGTTACGTCTCGGGGAGGCGAGTGATGACGTGTTGACGTGGTGACGACATCGGCGACGACGACAAGGATGATGATGTTGATGGCGATGATGACGGTGCCGACGACGACGATGACGATGGTGACGAGTGTGATGATGGCGGCAACGATGGTTTATATGACTGTGGCAATAACGACGCTGACGACGACGATGATGATGGTGCTGGTGCGGATGTTGAGCGAATGCATGCACAAGAGCTCTAACACATTTTGCATCGGATACCAACCACGTGCATTTGTTGTTCAACACTTTTGCACGGATTTTGAACTGTGCGCAACCGTGTGGCCCGCATGGTGTTTTGTGGCACAACTCCAATGGACATGCACTTGTAAGGTCAAAGCGAGGACTCCGCTCAGTCTTATTTGGCAAGGATGAGGGGAGGGTGGAAAAGGAGCCTGGCTGGACTGGTACTAGTTCGTCCTTTGGATGACAAGTAGTGTATAATTCTTATAGAATGACATTGCGCGGAAAAAGGGGGGTCGTTCAATGGTTTTCCTTAGGTTTTGCATTGTTTCTGGGGTAATCGTCTTCTCGAGCTTCCGACGCTCCAACTCGGCCCAAGAGGCTCGGTAGACTGCCCCCAACTGCCTCAAAGGCCCCTAAGAGGGCCCGAGGACGGCCCAAGATCGCCCCAAGATGGCCCCCGGAGAGGCAACGAGGGAGAACGCGAACCGAACATCTTATCTTCCCCCCCCCAAGAAGCCCCCCAAAGGCCACAAGAAACCCAGAAACGGCCGCAAAGAGGCCCCCAAGAAGCCCCCCAAATGCCTCCAATTGGCCCGAAAGAGGCCCCAAAACGGGCATCAAAACGCTTCGACACTGCCTCCAAGAGGCCCCGCCAGGCTTCCAAACAGCTCCCAAGCCGCCCACAAGAGTCCCCAAATAATGCCCAAGACGCCCACGACGCCTCAACCGTGGACTCCCCGCCTCTTCTGGGGATCGGCGGAATGGCGTACGCCTCTTGATAAATATGGAAAGACCATACGCAGAAGGGGGTCGTTCAATCGATCCTCGGCATCTGGGTAGAACGTACTGTATGATGCCTTATGGGAAGAGTGAAGAAGTACAACTCCAAGAACTGCTCCAGCCAACTCAATGAGGCAACGAAAGGAGCCCCAAAAACGAGCCGGCGCGCTCGGACGGAACTTCTTCATGGCAGAAGCGCGGGCCACGGAGTGATCGCCGCACGCGAGCCGAGCCGGCACCTCTAGGGGGGAGCCTCCTGGCAAAAACCTCGGCAACGCGAAGTGCTCCAGCACGCGAATCGTCACGCTCGGAAGGAGCTTCCCAAACACCCGAGTGCTCTAATGTTTACGATGCGTAGGCCCCGGAGGTCTGGACCACTTCCCTGGGGCCGGTTTTCCGTGAGCCCGGCCAACTCCTAACCGATCCCCTAACCCTCCTTCGCGGAATCCTCCAGTTCGGGGGAGGCGGACGCGTTCGTCGGCCAGGCGGCAGGAGCCACGCCCGCGCAAGAAGATCAGAACGTGGCGGGAGAGGGTTCCGATGACCCGTCAGCCCGCAGAGCAGCTGCTCACGCAGCGGCGAAGGAGGAGGACGACGACGATCCAAAATTTTGAGCATGAGTTGGCAGGAGAGGGCCCTAGTGGACTTTCACAGAGCAAATGCACACTCAAAGGAGCCCAACGCGCAAGCGGAGGAGGGGAAGAAGGAGGAGGAGGGAGAAGGAGGAGGAGGAGGAGGAGGAGGAGGAGGAGGAGGAAGACGAGGTAGGTAGAGGAGGAGGAGGAGGAGGAGGAGGAGGAGGAGGAGGAGGAGGAGGAGGAGGAAGACGAGGAGGCGGAAGAGAATGACGACGACGGCGACAACGACGACGACGACGTCGACGAACACGAGGAGGATGAGGATGAGGATGAGGATGAGGAGGAGGAGAAGGAGGAGGAGGAGGAGGTGTAGGAGGAGGAGGAGGAGGTGAAGGCGGAGGGGGGAGAAGGATGACGAACACGACTACGAGGAAGAGCTCGAGGAGCGGCGCCACCCCGCCTTCCGGGCATCTCCTCATCCCCCCATGCTTCCTCTTCCTCCTCCTCCTCCTCCTCCTCCTCCTTCTGCTCTCTCCCCCTCCGCCTTTTCTTCGTGTGATGGCGACGAAGTGACCACGGACGCTGGCCGGCAAGGAGGGCTCATCACGACACGACACACGATGATTCATTACCGCTCCCGTGCCTCTGCGGGGTAGCCCGGCAGGGCCCAACGGTCCGCATCTTGGCGGGATCAGTGGGAGCACCCCGCTGGAGGAAGAGGAGGAGGAGAAGGAGGAGGAGGAGGAGGAGGAGGAGGAGGAGGGAGGAGGAGGAGGGAGGAGGAACTGAATTCGATTGGATTCGCAAACCTTTAATGCCAATATCTTCTTCCTCGAGTGTGCTCTACTCTGCGATGCTGACATATCAAAAGCGCGCAACCAATAGCGTACAGCTGGGCATGCTGGCGGAGGCTTCAGAATGGCTCACGACATGTTGTCTCAGCCCCGAATCCGACAGGGCCCTGTCTAGCTCAGAAGCGTCTCCAGGGATGTTTGCAACTCGCGTTCCATGAGCGCGGCTGGGGCCCTGCCGAACTCCCTCTGGACCCCCTATCTGCATCGTGGCCTCCACGATCATTTTCCGAAAGATGCGATCCCTGAAGGCCATCTTAACCCTGCGTGAGTCTTTCTGATACATGTTATTCTGGCGGCAGAACAGCACGAGCTCGCACTTCTGTGGCGCTGAATAGCCCCCGTACTCCCCGAACGCCGCGCAAAGCTCTTCGGCCGTCCTGGCTCCGACTGCGTCTCCTTATCCGACCAGGGCTTCCATTATGCCCCCATGGCCCAGATGTGCGGGGGGGCCAGAGCGTGATCTTTTCCCGCGGCCTTTACCTGGTCGGCGTAGGCGGAGGTCTGCTGGCTCATGTTGGCGACGAGGGCGTGGTCCGCGGGAACGATGAACGCGTCGAGAACTACCCCTGCCAAGTTTCGCTGTGTCTGGGCGAGACTCAATCGTAGTTTCATCATGAGGCACAACACCTTTTGTTGTCGGGTCGTTGGCGGATTTCTTCAGGGTCTCAGAGGTTTTCTTGGGATCTTCTTCTGGCGTAGTCTTCGTCTTCTTGGGTCCTTTGGGTTGCCGTCTCGATTTCCAGATCCTCCCTGCGCGCCCGCCTCCAGGAGGGCTGGCGTGATGTGAACTGGGTAGCGGCCGATGGAGGTGCGAATTACGAGCGTGTCGCTGCGATTGGAGACTCCAGTCGAAGACTACGGAGCAGATTGAACATGTCCGTTCCTCGCGTTCAACTGGTTCCCAAGACGTTTGAACACGGCCAAGGGCACATCGACCATATCCGTAATGATGCTTAAGATTTTGCGAGCGTTGTGAACATATCTGAAGTAGCTCAGACAGTTAGGGCATTGATTAGTAGTGACTCCTGTATGTAGAACATACGTCATCCTATGCCCATTAGCCTGGTGGCCCATGAGGGCCCTGTCGGTGTCGAATTTGAATCCACATGGGGTCCCGTCAGAGGCTTCGATCGCACGCGTATAAATATATTCACGCGGTTCTTCTCGGGAAAGTAGATTAGGAAATAAAGTCGCCCATTTGTTATAATCCAAAAATGCAGCAGCCCTTGGCACAGGACGGTCTATCTTCGGGAACTCATCGTAGGCCTCGCTATTGGGGCCCAAGAGGTCAGACCAAGAGTACCCACTCTTCTCCCAAATAAAAAAAAAACCTCGGTCCCGCTGATCCCTCGTCGGACATGCGTGCCCGCGGATTCGCTGTGCTGCTGAGCTGCCCACTTGACTGTACAATGGGCTCCTCGTCATCGAGGTGACCGGAGATCGCTGCAATGGTCTGGCTGTGGGCCTGGCGGTGCTGCGGCGTGCTCTGCAGCCACTTGACGCGTCGCGCGGCCAACTCGCCGTGCGCTGGCAAGATCCTCTGGCGAAGGAGCAATCCTGAATTACGAAGTGATCTGGCGTGTGGGCCGTCGTAGGTAGTGGCTTGTCCTCTCATCGAAACTCTCAGGTACTTCACGGTGACGGAATTCTTATGGTGAAAACGCGAGCGCTCCCAAACCGGTGACGCCGCTCTCTACGACCTTGCCCGAACAAAATTCACGTTCGAGGCGTGGAGTCCTTGTTCGTGCGAAAAACTCAGAGAACAGACGAGCCTGGTCGCATTGAGAGAGGCCTGAACTCTAGCTCCGTGGCGTTGGAACCATTCATGCGGTGCCTGGCGCCTAATGTCGTGCATTCGCGCGGACCACTCCGTAGTCCATTGGGCACTGTTCTTGGCATCATCTGTTGTTTATGTTGGGCCCAAGACAAGGGATTTGTTGTTTCATGTTCTGGCGGAAGTGCCATTTCTCCAGGATCGCGTTCATTTGATGGCCCCCCTCGCAGAGCCTCAGATACCGAAGCTGTTCGCAGAACACGCCGCCTGGATAGATTATCTGCAGGACCTACCATGGGGCCGCCCAGGGGCTGGGTCCCGAAGGCGCTGTGAACGTAGATGGGGTCCCGTCGGCCACGCGGATCACGTTGTAGCACTTGCCAAAGACTCCCGCAAACTGGCGCGGAACCTCACGTGAGCCTTGGAGCTCCACTTTTTTTTTTTTTTTTTTTTGTCAAGAAGGCCTCGGGCTCGACTGAGATCAGGACTGCGCTGTTGATCAAACGCTGGTCGGCGAAGTCTGAGAGTCTTCGTGAATCATGGGTTCTGATTGTATCAAAAGCATTTGCCATGTCCTGTATTTCGCCTACATGGGGGATATGCACCCTTCGCAGTGACCCACCCACTCTGAGCTGGACGAGAATGGCACCCACTCTGCGTCGATATCTCAAGCATCCGCGCCAATGCCCCGCGACTGGATTTTCGAACATCTCACCTCTATCACCGTAGCTGCGCCGCACTGCATACCCATATTCCCAGAACTAATCAGAAAGATGAACAATTCGTTGGCTCAAGATTTTGGTCTCTTGCCACTCGCCTGATCAAGATGAACGCCTTCCGTCGTGCTTGACTTCGTCGGAAGTTGGCCCACCTGCAGAGACCGCGTAGTAATGTGTTCCAATTCCTCTCTGGCGAGGGCAAGTCCTTCGGCGGGAAGCAGCGCGTGATCTCGTCCATCTGGGGCGCGTCGTTCAGGTCGGCCGTCGGGGTTGGGGCCAGCCAGGGTCGGATCCATGTCCTTCTCGCGGCTGGTGCCATACCCAGCGCAAAATCTCGGGTTGCGCTGCTTGGAGAGGTGCCCTGGTTTGAGGATCATCGGCTGTCGAGGGTTCACTCCATGATGGTCCACCATTGCGCCGTTTGGCTTTGCGAAGCTTCCAAATCATCTATCTGGTCATCACTTCGGCGTTCAGCTCTGCTCCATTATTTCGCATGCGAACGAGTGCCTCCTCCTCGAGGAAGCTGCTCAACATCTGCTTCAGGTTGGGCATGAATTCGGCTTCCATGCCTCCTTCGGGGCCCGGGCGTTCAAGGTGGCCCCGTAGTTCGTCAAAAATGGGGCGGTAGGCAGTGATGGTGTTATATGTTTTGTTCTTCGCATCAGTGGATCTGCCTGATAGAAGTCTAGCAGTCTCGTGAACTTCGGCCTGTTGTCCTGCTGCCCGAGCCTCTCGTAATTCATCGCGAAGTCGATTTCGATGCCGGGCTCGTCGGCGCCGCCCCCACTGTCTTAGTCAATAGTTGAGGCGCCTGGTATTCTGAAGGATTCCCAAACGTTCCTCCGTGTAGTCTGGGGCGGCACCGTGCATCGAACAGTGTTCCGCATCTTATCAATGTAGAAGCTGTCGCTGTTGTGCTAGTTCCAGTCTGTATTGCTGAAGTCTGTGTTCTGCCGAATCAACTGGGCGGACGACCGCGCCAAAATGCTTCAGTCCAATATCTTGCACAGTGGCCGCCCGCTTATCATTTGAGGGAGTTTCTGTGGAACTCACGTCATCCTCACCCCCGGCGCGAAGAGCACGAGCCCAGAGCGGCCTCCGGCACCGTTTCCGGACAGATCCGGCGGATCCGCGGACGAATCCCAAACCGGCGCCCTCGCTTGAGACATCCCCACAAAACGGGCCCCGGGGGAAGTGCCCACAGGAGCCCAGAGCGGCCTCCGGCACCGTTTCCGGACAGATCCGGCGGATCCGCGGACGAATCCCAAACCGGCGCCCTCGCTTGAGACATCCCCACAAAACGGGCCCCGGGGGAGGTGCCCACAGGAGCCCAGAGCGGCCTCCGGCACCGTTTCCGGACAGATCCGGCGGATCCGCGGACGAATCCCAAACCGGCGCCCTCGCTTGAGACATCCCCACAAAACGGGCCCCGGGGGAGGTGCCCACAGGAGCCCAGAGCGGCCTCCGGCACCGTTTCCGGACAGATCCGGCGGATCCGCGGACGAATCCCAAACCGGCGCCCTCGCTTGAGACATCCCCACAAAACGGGCCCCGGGGGAGGTGCCCACAGGAGCCCAGAGCGGCCTCCGGCACCGTTTCCGGACAGATCCGGCGGATCCGCGGACGAATCCCAAACCGGCGCCCTCGCTTGAGACATCCCCACAAAACGGGCCCCGGGGGAGGTGCCCACAGGAGCCCAGAGCGGCCTCCGGCACCGTTTCCGGACAGATCCGGCGGATCCGCGGACGAATCCCAAACCGGCGCCCTCGCTTGAGACATCCCCACAAAACGGGCCCCAGGGGAGGACGAATCCCAAACCGGCGCCCTCGCTTGAGACATCCCCACAAAACGGGCCCCGGGGGAGGTGCCCACAGGAGCCCAGAGCGGCCTCCGGCACCGTTTCCGGACAGATCCGGCGGATCCGCGGACGAATCCCAAACCGGCGCCCTCGCTTGAGACATCCCCACAAAACGGGCCCCGGGGGAGACCGAATCCCAAACGCGCCCCGGGGGACGACGAATCCCAAGACGGACGACCTGACTGCATAACACGCCTGGATATGCCGACGGGGGCGAAGGAGGAGGAGGAGGAGGAGGAGGAGGAGGAGGAGGAGGAGGAGGAGGAGGAGGAGGAGGGGGCAGGCGAGGGAGCCCCGGCCCTGGGGGAGGGGCCCTGAGGGAGCCCTGATGGGCTTCCGGCACCATGGAGAGGTCCTGTGGGGCGGCCGCCCCTTCTTCTCTCGGTCGTTTCCCTCTCGCCCAGAAGCGCGCGCCCCTTCTTCTATATATACAGAAACTCCCGATCAACCGCAGAGCGGCGGATGTTAATCGTAGCCAGTGTGTGTGTGTGTGTGTGCGTGTGTGATTGATTCCCCGCGCAGTCCGCGAAGGAGTGGGCCTAATCCTGCATGGCTCCTTGCAGGTCTCGATGGGGTTCGTCCCTGTCAAAACCTGTTTGGAAAGCGTCCGCTAGTTTTCGGTGGTCCCATCTGGGACGTTGTTGCGTTGGGATCAACACGGGGAATTCGTGGAAGAACTCCAGGATCACGGGTGGGTGGTCTCTCGGGGTGCTCTTCGGGACGAGCTGTAGGGCACGGCCTGCTCTCCAAACAACTCTGCATTGTTGAACTCCTGGCCCGAGGCCCTTGGGAACCGCGAAAATGTCCAGAGTGGATTTGTTACCTTGAGGGCCGAAGTATGTGGGTCCTGCCGCCGTCGAGACAGTCCCTGGGGCCATCGCGTCAAGACCCATGAGCATTTCCGATAATATGTTGCCCGAGATGCCAGTTTTCTTCAGGTGATAAAAAGGGGACCATCTGGTGCTCGTCGGGGCCCATTGGGGTGCCATCTTGCCATAACCCGAAGCCCGAGTTGATATCCAACCCAATAACCGGGGTGCTCCTAGTTTGGCGTCGTTCAACCCTTTGCCGGAGATGTTTCATCACAATTATGGCCGCAGTTTTCTGGGCTTGCAGCTTTCGTCCGTCAGCGTGTTGTGAGGGAGGGTAGGCGCACATCGCCATTAAGTCCAGGAGGCCCGTTTTGATCCTGACTTCTCCGAAACGTCCCGCGATTTCAGGAGGTCCAAGTACAATCGAATAGTTATGTTCAGCTCGAAGTCGTCGTCATGAAATGATAGATCCCCGCGCTATTGTTACTGAGAGGGGCCCTTTTCCATCCAAATTGTATGGCAGTGAACTTGCTACCTACATTCTCAATGTGGTACTCACGTCCCTCCAACTCCCGTATGCATGTTCCTGGCACCGTGAGAATATCACAGCCAAGTTCAGCACATACCACGGAAGCCCTGCCCGTGGAGCAAAGAGGGCGAGCGGGCTGTACGCGGCGGCCCGAAGAAGGCTGCACATCCCCACGAGTCCCCCGAATAGGCTCGCAGCACACATCAGCGGCCCAACATGGCAGGCACGAGGTCTCGACCGCTGGAAAGGGGGGCGAACTTGGGGTCGCCTCAATCGCATTTGCGTTGCGCGTGTCTGAGGCTAGGAGGAGTTGGAGGAGTTGGAGGAGGAGGAGTTGGAGGAGGAGGAGGAGGAGGAGGAGGAGGAGGAGGAGGAGGAGGAGGGGGAGGAGTGCCATCACCATCCGTGCACGGGCCGCGCAGGCGGCTCCCACCCAGCATTTGGGGGGGGGCGCCAGGCAGAACCGCGCGGCGAGAGCCCCCGAAGCTGCCCAGCCCAAACCCGCACGCAAACAGCACCACGCAGGGGGGAGGGAGGGAGGGTGACACGAAGGGTGATGAGGGAGAAGTAGCGTCAAGAGGGTAGGGAGGGATCACGCGGAGGAGGGCAACGAGAACATAGGAAGCCGAAAGAAGATGAGGACGCACAGAATAATGTGACAATGCCTGGGATTTCGAAAATACTCGGGACACATATTCGGCACGATCGCTCCTGAATGTAAAACTTCGCATGCAACCCAACCGGCCAACCCTGGTTGGGGTGATTATTCCCACAAGCTGTACTGTTAGCCAGCGTGGCCCCCAAACAGTGATTTCTTGCAATGTATGCGGTGCAATCTACGTGATGCAATTAATTTGACGCAAAACAATGCAAAGCAACGTACAGCAATGCAGAACAATGTAGAACAGTGCGAATTGATGCAAGGCACTGCCGAACAATGCACGGCTACCAAAAACAGTACAAAACAATGCAAAGCAATGCAACGCAAATCAATGCACTGCAAAGCAATGCAATGCAAAGTAATGTAAAGCAGTGCCAAGCAATGCAACGCAATGCAACGCAACACACAGCAATGTAACTCAACGAAGCGCAACGTAACGCAGCGTAGAGCAATGCAAAGCCAAACAATGCACAGTCCTGCAAAGCCATGCAAAGCCATGCAACACAATGCAAACACGTGAAACACCATGCAGTGCCATGCACATGCAACGCAATACAGCGCAATGCGAAACAATGCAAAGCAATGCAATGCAATTCGATTGCAATGCAATGCAATGCATTGGCAATGCAATGCGCTTGCAACACAATGTAAAACAATGCAATGCAACGCGACTGCAATGCAAAATTGTGCAATGCGACTGCAAAGCAAAGCAGTGCAATGCGATGGCAATGCACCGGGCGGGGGAGGGTGCACCTGGGCGGCGGCGACGGGCGGGAACGGGGCTGCTGAGGCGGATCCGGGACCTGTATTCGATTGAGCCTATGCGATGCGAGTGTGCGGGAGCCCATGGGATCCAGTAGGAGACACCAGGAATCCGAGGGGACACATCGGAGCCCAAGCAACAACTGCCGAAAATTCGGAGACCATGGTCGGCAATAGGGGCCGCCCCATGAATCCGCAAGAACCCATACGGTCGGCCCGTAGTGCAAGGATGCGCGATAAGGATGCAAGGGCCTTGGACGCCCTCTTCGAAGCTTTGGCCAACGAAAGTGGCTCAGCATGGGCCGAGGAGGCAAGGATGTCAAGGTACCCTTGGGAACGCCGGTTAGATCCAGTCTGTAGATCAAAAAAACGAAACCCTCGGTTTACACGGGGGGGGCCATACACAACCATACGAAGCCCACCCACTAGGACCCACGCGCCCACCGGAGAACATGCAGAAGACAGGGCCAATGGGGCGGGACGCCATCAACGCTCATATGAAACCAGACCACCGGGATGCAAACGTCCACTGGAAGAAGTAGGGGTACGGTGCGGCGGGAGGCCGCATACTTCCATGCTAAGGGTAGCCATCCAAGCGCCCACCAGAATAAGTGCGGGATACGGCCAGGGGGGCCAAGAGGCCATCGGCATCCGCAGGAGGGCAAGCCATAGGACTGCAAGCGCACGAGAGAAAAGGGGGGAGAGGGGGGGCAGCCTCTCGGACATCCACGGGCCCACAGAAAATATGGGAGACAGGGTCAGCGGGGCAGGAAGGCGTGAGCAGTGAACACGCATAGGAAACTAAGCCGCTGGAGTCCGATCATCCGGCGACAAAAGTGTGTGACACAGGGCCACTTCATTCAAGAACCCCTCAGTGCAAGCACTCCTAGGGGAACCAGCATCCATAGGACGGCGAGTTACATGGATCCAAGCACCCACCCAAACAAATGCGGGAGACAGGATCAGTGGCACGGGAAGTCATAGGCATCCATAGGAAGCCAAGCCATAGGGATCCAAACACCCGACGGGAAATGTTCCAGAGAAAGGAACAGTTCAATATTACACCAGAGAGAAACCATAACCAGTGGATTTCCTGCAATCCTACCAGCCCTTTGGGCGTAAGTGGTCTTGGCAGGTTCCTCTTCCAACCCCCTTCTTCCCCTTCGGGGATGGGGTTTATCACTCTTCCTTATTGATATACACCCCCTCCTTCAGGCGACAGGCGTCCAACCAAGAACGATGAGGACACCATGACGACCCGCCCCCCACCGTCCCGGTCAAAAAACAATACAAACCGCACTCTGCCTCCACATTTGGAGCATGCGCGGCCAACCCGATGCGGCCCCCCCACCATCCCTGTCAAAAAACAGTATAAAGTACACTTCGGGGCAAAGTCTTGAGTCATGTTCGTGAGGCCAGCGATCACTTTGTATTGTGTTTGAAAAGGACGGCGGGGGGGTAGCATATTCCTTGCTGCGCGCAGGGCAGCCGTCACTGACAAAAAAAACAATACAACATGCACCTCGCGGCTAAATCTGGATCATGCGCGGCCATCCCGCGATCACTGTCAAATTGTTTTTGACAGGGACCGCGGGGGTGGTGGCGCGTGGCCTGCTGTGCGCAGGCCCACCAGACACAATGATGTGCATTGGTTTTCGATAAAGATGTTGGGGGCCGACATGTTTCCCGACGTGTGCTGTCACGTGCGCAGGCGCACCTGACGCACTCTGCGCGTGCCCCGAACGTGGCGCACTTGGCGCGGCTGGAGTGTGCGGCACACCTGGCGCACTCGGAGCACGTGGCGCATCCGGCGCACCAGACGTGCCTGGCACGCTCGGGCCCCAGGGGTGCCTGGCGCGCGTGGCGCCCCTGGCACGCATGGCGCACCTCCCCCAAGCGTCGCGCATCCGGGGTCGGCTTTGGTTCCCACTAGCTGTCCATCCAAAGACGACCGCTGAACATGCCCAGGCTCGGGTGTTACTTCTGTGTTGGGAGGGCGGGTGGGAGTGAGCTAGACGGCTTGCGGGCGTGTGGGTAGCTTGACCCCTCCCCCTACCCCTCCCCTGGACCTGGACGGGGCCGGTCGCGAGGTGTCAGAGGGTACTATTTCGCCCGAGACGGTTCCAAGAAGGCCTCAGAGTGCGCAAGATGACCTCCAAGATAGCTCCAGATAGCCTAAGATGCCTCAAGATGGCTCCCAGGATGCTCCAAGAGGCCCCAAGAACGCTCCAAGACGGCTCCAAGAGGCCTCCGAGACCTCCAAGGAGGCCCCCAAGAGGCCAACACCATTTAAAAACCTATTGAAAATCAGTGAATTTTGCATCGTCGCCCGTTCACTTTCGACAGCCTTTCGAGGCCTCAAGATGGCTCCGAGATGGCCCAAGGTGGCTCAAGAGTGGCCCAAGAGAACCCCAAGACGGCCCCAAGAGCGCCCAAGCGCGCTCCAAGAGGGTTCCAAGAGAGGCCCATGAGGGGATTTCAGGGGCTCCCGAGGGGGGAGGCTAATTGCCATCATCCCCTTCTTTGATCGATGTCGTCCAAGATAGTCCCAAGAGCGCCTCGAAAGCCCGCAAGAGAGACCCAAGAGGGCCTCAAGAGGCGCCAAGGAGGCCCCAAGAGGCGCCCAGGAGACCTCCTAGAGGCTCCCGAGAGGCCCCAAGAGGCTCCCCGAGGTACGCAAGAGGCCCCCAGGACCGCCAAGAGGCCCCCAAGACGCCCCAAGAAGCCCCCAAGCTCGCCATTGTCCTCCTCCTCCTCCTCCTCCTCCTCCTCCTCCTCCTCCTCCTTTTCCTCCAGTGTATCCTCCTCCTCTTCCTCGTCCTCCTCCTCTTCCTCCTCTTCCTCCTCTTCCTCCTCTTCCTCCTCTTCCTCCTCCTCCTCCCTCATCCCCCTCGTCCTTCTTCCCCGCTTTTCCTCATTCGGCAGGTCCGCGAAGGCGCATACGGTTCGCTCCTGGGTCTGCGCAGGCTGATCCAAGACTTCAGTTTGACGGCTTCCCGAAGTGTTGATCCACCGCATGCTCCTCCACTCCCTGATCAAGGCATTCGCCTGGTCATCATTTGTGGATGGGCTGGTGGGGATACTTTTTTGATCTGCGGCCCACAGGACGGTTCCAGAGGGCGGGTCAATGAGGTCGTCTGGGGCACAGAGCCAGATAATTGCGACTCCAGCCGTCACTGTCGACAGCCGACCGCACCTGCAAGCATGCTCGCAGTTGCACATGCACAGAAACGAACTGAATTCAAGGAGACGCATCTTAGCGTCGACAGGTGGGAACGGGCGCGGGAAGACTGCGAGGAACCGCCGAAACGGCGCCAGCACAACACGACGAAGCAAGCAAGATAATTGCCAGCGGGCCAAAAGCCAACGCCGGAATGCACATGCGAGGAACAAAATGAACCTCATTAAGCCGCTCCAAAACGGCAGCCACCGACTGACAGCGGGGCGTCGCACAGTGGCGCCAGCACCCGGCAGACCGGACGGCGAAGGGCAAGGCACAGCGGGCAAATGCAACCCTGGCACGCCCGCCCGTGAAAGTGCAGCGAAGGCGAGCAGAATGGGGGCAAGGCCTCACTCACGGAGCACCTCATGTGCTCGATGCTGGCTGGCATCGCAGAGCCAGACACCAGCGGACCAGACGCCCAGTCGAGTAGAAACACATGCACAAGGGGGGAACGTCACGTGGGCCAGTACGCTATCACCAGCCGTCGGCTGTGCACTGCCGGTGGGCGAAAGACGGGGCGCCAGACCGGCGAGCACGTCCCTGTCAGACTGCGCCCCAGGTGCCGGAGGCCGGTGTGGGCCGACCTGCCAGTGCCAAGATGAGCGCACCCTATTGCGTGAGGTAGCCAGCGGAAGGCGCGTGCTTGGTGGGGGGGGAACGCCACAGGGCAAGGTCACCAGTCGTCGGATGTGCGTCGTTTTTTTTGGGGGCCAAAATGGCTACAGACTTGAGCCAGGCTACGGACGCTGGTGGGGATGTTTTTTTTGATCTGCGGCCCGCAAGGAAGAGTCCAGAGGGCGTGTCAATCAGGCTGACTGGGCACAGAGCCAGATAATTCGTGCAACAGGCAGAACATATGGGGGAAAACGGGCAGACAAGCAACAAACCAAGAGAAGCAGAGCACCAGCCGTGGGACAGCAGCGGTAGGCGACGTTGCGCCAGCACCAGGAAACGGGCGCAGAGCGAGAGATGGAGGGACGAGAGAGGAAGAGGAAAAACAGGTTGCCTCACTCACGGAGCACCAGGTGCTCGCCGGCGAGCCGACTCTGGCCCAATCAAGGTGGGCACCTCGAGAATCCTGAGAGGCAGCCGCCATCCTTAACAACAAGGATGCACGTCGCGCAAACCACGTCACAACCACCAGTGCCCAGTGTTCCGCCAGGGGGGAACTGCAGGTAGGAGTGCACCACCTGTCCAGCGCAGCGGCAGGATGTCGATGGCGACAGCGAGCGCGAACCTCTCCCAGAGGAAGAAGCAAAGGTCCGCAACGCCAGGGGGGATACGTCGGCCAAGGAAGACACGGACCTGCCACAGGATGCGCCACATGACCGGGAAGTCGTACTCCAGGGCGACGGCGCCGAATAGCGGAACGGCCAAGTCGTGGGGGGGCCGGGCCTGCCAAAGATAAACCACTTGTGCAGGGATATGCCAAACCAGAACCACCGAAGGTGGTGGCCGAAGACCCAGCCGGCGCTGTCAAGGGGGGGGCAGCCGCTGGGCAAGAGCACCAGCCTCCAGAAGGCGCCAAGTGGAGCGTAAGGGGTGGGCCTATGGCTGAAGCCCCCGCCATCCCAGGCGAGCGCAGCACCAGTACGCAGTGCTGAGAGGGAAGCGCCTCATCCCCAGGAGGTGGCCCAAAAGTATTAGGCCAGAGCCACGCTGCACGTCGTCGGCACCCCTCAGCAATCGTCGAGGGCGACAGGGGGGGAAGAGAGGAGGCGCAACCGATAGCCGCAGAACATCTGAATACATGGAGAAAGAGACGGGTGGTAACGCCGCCAGTCGAGGACCCAACGCGTGAAGTCGGCGTGTCGTTGGCGTGTGGCGCCGTCTCGTGGGGGGGAAACGTCGCATGGGCAAGGCCGTCGGACGTCGGGGGTGTGGAGCGCATGGGGGGGCCTTCGGCCTGCCGCCCCAGCCATCCAAAGTGAGCGCCCCAGCGGGCGACGCGGGCACGTGTCCCTGCGAACAATGCCAAAGTGAGCCGTGGGCAGGGTTATTGCAGCCAAACCGCACGGGCTAAGAGCCCACGGAGTACCGTGGGGGTCTAAGCGCAGTGAGAATGTGCACCCCACTCCCAAGGGGTAGCACGTGTATTAAGGCCGGGGCCTGTCACTGCGATGAAACGAGCCCCCTTCGTGAAGGGGCTGCCCACGGCCGATGCGGCCCGGGGGGGTCATCCGCCCGCGATGCTTCGCCTCGCCCGATGCTTGCCTGTGGGCAGCCAAGGGACTTACGAGGACCATGGTGGCCCCTGCCTGCGTGGAGCGAGTCTTGTGACCGTCGCGCGTCGTCGGCCAGTAGCCGCAGTCGTCGAGGGCGTCAGGGGGGAAGGGGGGAAGGCGCAGCCGATAGCCGCATAACATTTGAATACATGGGGGAGAGGTAGCCAGATGCTGGCACCGTCTGTCGAGGACCCAACACGCGCAGTCGGTGCGTCGCCGGCGTGCGGCGCCGCCTGGTGGGGGGGGGGAACGCCATCAGCGCGGGGCTGTCGGACGTCGTGGGTGCGGAGCGTATGGGGGGGGGGGGGCTTAGGCCTGCCGCCCGGCCGTCCGAAGTGTGCGCCCTAGCGGGCGAATCGGGCTCATGTCCTCGTGAACAAAGCCAAAGTGAGCTGTGGGTGGGATTATTGCAGCCATACCACATGGGCAAAGGGCCCACGAAGACCCGTGGGGGCCTATACGCAGTGTGAGTTGTGCACCTCACTCCCAGGAGGTGTCGCGGGTATCAAGGCTGGTGCCTCACTGCGGTGAAACGAGCCCCCTTAGTCACGGGGCAGCTCTTGGTCAATGTGGCCCGCGGGGGTCTTCCGTCCGTGGCATCGTGCCCTCACCGATTGCGTGCCTGTGGGCCGCGAAGGGGCGCTCGAGGACCATGGGGCTGCCGACCCATTGGGCCCCGCATGGCGCGTCGGGGGCCCATGTGGCCCACAGGGTCAGCGCGATGGATGCCACTTTGTATAGTGTTGTGGAAGCTGTGCCCAGCTGACCGAGGTCGTCGTCCTCAAGAAAGCACGCGTTGCGCTCCGAGACAGGCTGGGCGGCAGCACGGAGTATCGCCATGAACGGGGGGAGGTGGGCAGAGCCGCGGCCTGGAGCTTCGTGAATGGGAAATGGGGCTCGAGCCGTAGACGAGCACTGAGAAGCGCCCAATGGGGAGCAGGGGGGGCAGGACAGGGAACGGGTGCAGGACCCTTGGCCGCGTGGCCCTCGATGACGGGGCCTGCCTTTCCTGGGCCTGGAGAAGAGACATCGCGCCATGGCTAGACCCTTCGGCGTCACTTGCGGTCGAAGTCCCGACCGCGCTGTCGCTTGTCGGCGTAGTGCGCGTCTTCTCTAGGGGCAGTCCTTTTCTCCCTGGTCCTCCAATCTGAGCCGGCCCATGTGCTTTGCCGCCGGTTCCACCCCTCCCAAGACTGCCATGGGTTCCATGGGGCGGCTGAGCTGGATGCGCCAATCTGCGGGGCAACCCTGTAATCGGTATACGCCGGTGGGGCACCTGTGGCCTCTCTAGGCTTGCTCCATGGGTACCGCCGGCCATCTCCACTGGGCTCGCCTGGGGTGTTTGCGTGGCGTCTCTGCCCCCGTGGGGCACTGAGGGGGGTGCTGGCGCGACGTTGCTGCTGACGGCCCATGGGTACGGGCGGCCGTCACTACTGCGGCCCTTGGGGCTCGCGTCCTGGTGTCGCGCTGTAACAGAAGCCGATGCTCCTCCATGACTGTTGGCCACTCCACGTGGAGCCGGCGCTCGACGTCCATCTTGTAGGCATCGTAGCCTGCTTCTTCCCATACCAGAAGAAAATCTTCGCATAGTTGTACCGTGTTCTTCTTGGGGTCGGATTTGATGTTGACCCATGGGCCCCCGTGCCTGCTGCCTGCCTTACAAGCCCAGGCGGTCCATATCCCGTTGAATGTGCCTCCCGGCGTCTTCTGGAGCCTGATGATCTTATCTGAGGCTGGTTCGTCAACTTTAGTATCAGCCTCGTAGATTGGCTTCATGTGCATGGGGAGTCCGCCCAAGGGATCATCTGGGCGCGCGAGTGGGAGGGATGCTGCCTGGGGGTCGGGTCGTCGGTCCGAGCTGCGACTCTGCCAAGGCGAGCTAAGTGGCGGGCGGGCATCGCGATCAAGTGTGGCGTCCTCGGATATAGAGGGTGGTCGGCGCTCTGTCTTGCTCCCCGCCCCCCTTGGATCTCTGCCGTCTCCGATCTCTTCCTGGAGTGAACGGGAGTAGGCACTAGCGAAAGGCGCCCAGGCAACTGACTCGACCCTTTGCGGAGGCTGGGTCCACAGGACTGGCGGACTGTGGGAAGCCTCGCTGTCGCTTGGGTCTGGGACGTCGGCCTCAACTGCCTGTTGTGTGGGACTCGCGATCATGGAGACGGTCCTGTCTGGTGGGATTCCCGGAGCCTGTCCTTCTGTATCCGATTCTTTGTTGGACTCGTCCCAGTCGACTTCGTGTTCGCCGCTGCCGCTTCCGTATCTGCGTGGGGATGATGGCGCTTCCCCTATTTCTCCGTCCGACTGTGCCGGCGCAGCGGGTTGCTGGAAGGGGGGCGTAGTCAGAGGGGCGATCAGATGAAGCTGCCGGGGGCTTGCTGCGCCAGACCGCCGCGGGGGATCCGTCATCCTCCTCGCCGCTGGTCCTCCCAACATTGCGCTCGCCGGCAAGGACGTCTATTGTTCCTACTGAGAGGTCGTCCTTCATTCGAGATAGGAAGTGGTTTGGCGCATCCAACGGCTGGCGCTGGGGGCACTGTCCTTTCTGGTTGTCGAGTTTGTCGGCAAAGGACCGCCATGCCTCCTGGTACTTCTGGTTCCTCTCCACCAGGTGCGTAATGACATTGGCCGCTGCGGCCCTCTGTCCGTCCCAGGGGATGAGGGGGGGGGGTGACCATTCCCGGGGATCTCGCCCCCGTAGATGGAGTCCAGGAAGCGCACCAGGTGCTCGAGAGACCATCCCGACTCGTCCGTCACATCACCCACTACTTCCCTGCCCCAGCGCTGCGTGTGGCCCGCCCAAAGGATGTAGACCATGTGGTTCCACTCAATCAGAAACTTGACCAGCTCGCGAACGGGGCCACGCGACTGCTCTCCAGCGAGGCGGTGGGTGGAGTATGTGGGTAGTAGGGGTGTCTTAGGTGGTGGGAGAGCTGGTAGAGTGTACCTGTGGGTACCTCCGTCGTCAGGGTCTCCCTCCGGACGCGAGGCGCGCCCTGGTTGGCTGTCGGGTGTTGTCGTCGGTGGGTTGGGGCCAGTGGCTGGCGCTGGGCTGATTGGGGAGAGATGAGCTGACATGTCGTAGATGCCCCATTCCTCCGAAATTTCGCTACTGGCGGGTCGGCGGTGGGTTGGCGTGAGCCTCCGTGAAGCGGGCCGGGGCTGCGGGCAGAGACCTGCCCATTCCTGTTGCCTATGCCCTCGTGAACGTCCCCTGAGGGTATCAGCTCCCTGAGCTCCCCACCCGAGTCGCCCTGGCCCCTGGGGCGACCGCCGAGGACGTTCATCTGCTCCTCGTCAGTTGGCCTAAGCGGGACTGGATCCGTGAAGGGGTTTGCTTGTGCAGAAGCGAAGCCCTCTCCCCCCGTAGTCCTGGTGCCGCCTAGGGCCGATCCACTCTGTCCAACAGCGCCTGGAGAGAAGGAAATTGGGCGTCCCGCAGTGGGCATGGGGGCGGTGGGGGTGAGAGAGGCGGTTGGGTTAGACAGGAGGGCTTCGTGCCCACGGTCATCGCGTCCAGGGGGGCGACGGAAGGTCGCAGCGTCGGAATGCATTCTGCCAACGTTCTCACGACCACCCCCCATGGGGGTTGCTCCCTGATGCATTCTTCCCCTTCACACCGTTCCCTGGGCTGAACACCGCGGGCGTTCCTCTGCCCGTCGCAGTCCGTTCCAGGGAAGCGACGGAAGGTCGCAAGATCTGTGTGAACTGTGGGGGTGGACGCGTTACCCCCTCCTCCAATGCTGCGCCTGCCGCTCTCAGGCCCCTGAGGGTGGCCTAGTGCGGCATCAGCGTCGATGTGCGCGCCATAACCTGAGGGCCCGTCTTCCATGCTCAAAGCGCTGCGGAGAGCAGCTTCGCTCGGCGCGGCCGCATCCAGGGAGGGGGGCACGGCGGAGTGAGGGCAAAAGCATCTAAGATGCGCGACGGTGCCAAGGCGACGCGACTGCCCGTCTCCCCCCACTTCGCCTTCGTGGGCGCCTGCTGGGGGCGTCGGGTCCATGCTCTCCCCATCCACGCCGCCGGGGTCCCTGCGCCGGGAGCCGATGGCACCTCTCTGCTCGTCGCCGAACTGTCTGAGAGGAACAGGATCCGTGGGGGGATAAACTGCTTCAGGAGTGGGGCCGTTGGCCCCCGTGAACCTAGTATCGCCATGGGCGGTCCCGTTATGCCCGGCGCTGCCTGGAGAAAGGGAGATTGGGCGCCCAGCAGTGGGCATAGGAAGAGTGGGGGTAAGAGAAGGGTAGCTAGGCGGGAGGGCCTCATGCCTGCCATTATGAACTCCAGGGTGGCGACGGAAGGTCGCGCTGTCAGTTTGAAACAGAGGGCTGAACGTATCAACCCCGTCTACCGCTGCGCGTCCGCCGATATCAACTCCAGGGTAGCGACGGAAGGTCGCAACTTCGGTGTGCATCACAGGGTTGAGGGAATCAGCCCCTCCTTCCGATTGGTTGGGGGCCATCGGTCCTCGTGTGCACGAAGCATCGACTGAAGCGCTCCCATTCCAGGGAGCAGGGGGCGACGGTTATACCGGCGGGATGGTGTCCTGAGATCCAGGGCGAGTATGTCCTGAGTCATTCAGTCCACTGGTCCCGAGGCCGACATCGGGTGATGCGGCCCTCGCCCCCGCGGGGATGACAGGATTATCGTCGATCGATCGCTCGCCATCAGGCCGGTCATCCATGGGGCGGCGGCCCTGATCCGATCTGAGCCGCGGGCCGCTGAGCCCGTCTGCGCGGCGGCGCGGCTGCAGCAATGGCCGGCGCGCCCAGGGGCCGGTGGGGATCCAGGGCCGCGGGCCCACGACGCTGCGTCTGGGCGCCCCCTTGAGCGGCGGGAGACTGCCCCGGAGAGGGCAGGCCCACCAGACGGCCTTGAGCCGAAAGGCTACGGACTGGTGGGGATACGCGAAACGTCAAGAATTTTCGAACGCACTCCACGCTTGCCCTCTCTCTCTTTCTCTTTCTCTTTGTTTCTACCTTTTCTGGATTCCTTTTTTCTCCCTGTTGAAACTGATGTTGTTATACGTGCGTATGCATTTATGTACTTGCATACGTGAATTTTCTGTTTACTTCCATGCCCTCACACCTCGATCCACATTCTTTTGTCTCATACCTACTTTAGGCTTTACTCATCTATGTACATCAACATATGTATCATTATATCCGCCACCATGCCTCTGGTACGAAGTGAAGTGCCCCAAGGCTCATGCAGCACTGAGAGGGCTGTACTGCTGCGGCTGCAGCCCGAACTATAATTCTTTAGGGGCCTGGGCCAATCGTTTCCCAAGCTTTCCCGGGGTCCGCCGGAATCGCTCGCGTCGGCCTACCTCGTCCCGGAGGGCCCCGACATGAGCCCAGATGGCTCCAAGAGGCCCCCCAAATTGTTAAAGAAGGCCCCAAGTCGCCCCAAAATCGCTCCAAGACGCCCAAGATGGCCTCAAGATGGTCCAAGGGGCCTCCAAGACGCCACAAGACGCATCTCAGAAGCCCACTAAGAGGGCCCCAAGCGGCACACATCAGTTATCATCATGAGGTGTTGGAAGAAAATTGTCGTTCTCGCCTGTTCGGCTTTCCGACGCTCCAAGACGGCCCAGGAGGCCCCCAAGACCACCCCAAGGCGGCCAAAGAGGCCTCCAAGAGGGCCCCCAAACGAGAAGAGGCTGATCTGGAACCGGAGCCGGTCGCGCCGGTCGCGCCGGTCGCGCCGGTTGCGCCGGTCGCGCCGGTCGCGCCGGTCGCGCCGGTCGCGCCGGTCGCGCCGGTTGCGCCGGCTGCGCCGGTCGCGCCGGTTGCGCCGGTCGCGCCGGTCGCGCCGGTCGCGCCGGTCGCGCCGGTCGCGCCGGCTGCGCCAGCTGCGCCGGTCGCGCCGGTTGCGCCGGTTGCGCCGGTCGCGCCGGTCGCGCCGGTCGCGCTGGTTGCGCCGGCTGCGCCGGCTGCGCCAGCGGCGCCGGCTGCGCCAGCGGCGCGTCGATTGTGATATCAACACAGACATCACAGTCGTCATGTCGCTCTCCCGTCGTGTCCCGTGGGTGGTGTCATGATCTCGTGGCGTGGCGTGGCGTGGTGTGGGGTACGGTGTGATGTGGCGTGATGTTGTGTGGCGTGGTGTGTGGTGTGGTGTGTGCGTGTGTGTGGTGTGGTGTGGTGTGTTGTGGTGTGTGTGTGTGTGTGCGTGTGTGTGTGCGGTGCGGTGTGGTGCGGTGCGGTGCGGTGCGGTGCGGCGTGGTGTAGTGTGTAAGTGAGGTCGGTTGCGACACCATCACAGAGATCGCACTTGCCATGTAGGTGCCCCATGGGAGGTGTCATGAGGACGTGATGTCGTGATGTCGTGCCTTTCTGCGGGGGGGATGCCCGGGCAGACTCCTGCCGGCCTTAGTCAAAATGAAGAACACGAGAGGCCGCGGGGGCAGGAATGGAGGAGGGGGAAAGGAGGGCCGAGAGCGAGGATACCACATCAGGAGCAACCTTTTTGACATCGGATCTCGAATGTGTGCGTCGCGAGCTACGCCTCGTAGTCGCCGACGCATCGCCGGGCCGGCCCGTCGGCTGCGCCGGCGCGCACCGCCGCGGGAGGAGCAAGAGGAAACGATGCGGTACTGCGTGCGGAAGTCGCATGCAGAAGGCGCTGGAAAAGTCCCCGGCCGCACCCCGCCCTGCAGCGGATGGCGCGCGGAAGCGTCGAGTAAACAGAAAAACTGCGTCAGCAGCCCGGGTGTGCGTGCAACCCCGGGTGCCTTTCTGCGAACGCAGCGGCGGGGAAAACGACATGCTTGAGCAGCTCGGGCGTGCGTGTAATCCCGAGTGCCTTTCTGCGGGAGCATGCCCGTGGAGACTTCTGCCGGCCCTCGTCAAAATTAAACGCGAGAGGCCGCGGGGGCAGGAATGGAGGAGGGGGAAAGGAGGGCCGAGAGCGAGGAAACCACATTAGGAGCAACCTTTTTGACATCGGATCTCGAATGTGTGCGTCGCGAGCTACGCCTCGTAGTCGCCGACGCCTCGTAGTCGCCGACTCGAAGATAGAACAAGAAGGAGAGAGGTAAATCAACGTACACCTCACAACAATGCCGTGACCCCCCAACATATCGTGGCCAACGATTGTGAAAACCGCTCTTACCAATCTCATCAGGGCGAGGCATGCAAGATATTTGAGGCACCAGACGGTATCGATACCGATGCTTCATGGCCCTCTCCTGGGGTGCCTTCTGACCAGACTCCCGAGGCGAATCCAGCGGTGGCGACGAGGGCCTCCCAGGAGGCCCAACGAGGCGCAAACGAGGCAAGGGTAGCGGTATGTGTGTCTGGAGAACCTGGGGCGGATCGGGAAAGGAGACGCTGCCATGAGCTCTCGGTGGCACGGAGGGCGTGGCCCTGCAGGTAGGGGTGACCTTTGGTGTGCAGCTTGGGGGGGGGGCTGCGGGGGAGGGAGGGGGCCAGATCCAAGCGCGTGGGCCAGTGCCTGAGGGAGCCCTGGTGGGCCCGCACCAAAGGTCAATTTGGCGAAGGGTCGCTCTCACGCGCAGCTGAATCTTGGTCCTGCAGGATCTGCCTCGTGGCAGCCCAACGCGCTGGGACAGCGCAGTAGAACATGATCGACCCACGAACCCGGAAAGGAATATAGAAATGTAAGGCATTGTAACATTTCAAAGACACCTGATTGGGCGACGGGCACATGCAATGCTAAATGTATCGATGATGATGTACTGTGCCGAGGGCTGTGCTGTGCTACGCCGTGCTGAACTGCGATGTGCCATGCCGCGATTGTTTTCTATATAGCGTTGTGGATCGAGTCCTCCCTGGCATCCGAGTCCTCACCGAACTGATCTGGAGCGTAAGCTCGAGCTGCTCAGGATGGTAGCTGCCCCAGAATTAATCGACAGAGGGAACATGCCAAGAGGACGCGCCGCGGAACGTCCCAAGGGACGCGCCAGGCGACGTGCCAGGGGACGTGCCATGGGGACGCACCGTGGGACGTGCCAAGGGGACGCGCTACGGAACGTGCCAATGGACGTGCCGAGGGACGTGCCATGGGACGCGCCGCGCGACGTGCCAGGTGGACTCGCCACGGAACGCGCCAAGGAACGTGCCAAAGTGTATAGTTGAGTGTATCGATATTGATGTACCGTGCCGACGGCTGTGCTGTGCTGGGCCGTGCTGAACTGCGATGCGTCATGCCGCGATTGTGCTCTCTCTCTCTCTCGTGCCAAAGTGTATAGTTGAGTGTATCGATATTGATGTACCGTGCCGACGGCTGTGCTGTGCTGGGCCGTGCTGAACTGCGATGCGTCATGCCGCGATTGTGCTCTCTCTCTCTCTCTCTCTCTCTCTCTCTATAGATATAGATATAGCGTTGTGGATCGAGTCCTCCCTGGCATCCGAGTCCTCACCGAACTGATCTGGATCGTAAGCTCGAGCTGCCTGAGCAGATGGTAGCTGCCCCAGAACTAATCGACAGAGGGAACATGCCAAGAGGACGCGCCGCGGAACGTCCCAAGGGACGCGCCAGGGACGTGCCAGGGGACGTGCCATGGGCACGCACCGTGGGACGTGCCAAGGGGACGCGCTACGGAACGTGCCAATGGACGTGCACCGCGCGACGTGCCAGGGGGACTCGCCACGGGACGCTCCGCGGAACGTGCCAAGCAACATGCCAGGCTGCAATGCTAAAGGTATCGATATTGATGTACCGTGCCGAGGGCTGTGCTGTGCCTGGGCGACCTGGACACGTGAAAACACGCGTTTCGCTCAAGACGTTGTCAGCACATCCTCATGCTAGACATCCGCTTGGGCAACCTGGACACGTGCAAACAAAGCGTCTCGCTCGAGACATCCTCAACAAATGCTCATGTTAGACATCCGCCTGGGCGACCTGGACACGTGAAAACAAGCCTCTGGTTCGAGACATCCTCAACAAATCCTCATGCTAGACATCTGTCTGGGCCACCTGGAGGCGTGAAACCAAGCGTCTCGCTCGAGGCATCCTCAAGACCAGGGCACGAATCCACTTGAGAGATCCTCAGAATTCAGGCCCCCAGGAGAGGACAATCTATAACACAAAACAAGCGTTTCGCTCGAGACATCCTCAACAAATTCTGAAAAACAAGCGTTTCGCTCGAGACATCCTCAAATCCCACCAGCCCTTTGGGCGTGAGTGGTTCAGCGAGCTCTCTCTGTCCTCAACCCCCCTTCTTCCCCTTCGGGGAGGGGTTTACCCCTCCCCCTACCCCCTCCCCCTGGGCCTGGAGGGGGTGTTCCGCGGGTCGCCGGGGGGGTCTTTTTCGACTCCTCGGAGGGCTAAAAAACGACACCCCTCACGAGGATTCTGGCCCCGACGGGGGGACGGAGATAAGGTACCCTCCTCTTCCTTGAAGCCAAAAACATTGATTTTACTACGGTTTTGGCTCCATTTGGCCCTTCTGAGGGGGCAGCGCTCATGCAAGCTCCCCCCTCCCGTCAAGGCAATATTATTGATTTTACTAAGGTTTTGGGCTCATTTTGCCCTTCCGAGGGAGCAGCGCTCATTAAAGCTCCCCTCTTCTTGGATCCATGCCCTCCAAGATGGCCCCCCGAAGCGCCCAGGAGGCACCAAGAGGCCCCAAGATGGCCCCAAGAGGCCCCCCGGAGGCCCCCAACCGGGCGCGCCGGGCGCGCCGGTCGCGCCGGTCGCGCCGGTCGTGCTGATCGTGCCGGTCGCGCCGGTCGCGCCGGTGCCGGTCGCGCCGGTCGAGCCGGTTGTGCCGGTCGCGCCGGTCGCGCCGGTCGCGCCGGGTGCGCCGGTCGCGCCGGTCGCGCCGGTCGCGCCGGTCGCCGGTGCCGGTCGCGCCGGTCGCGCCGGTCGCGCCGGTGCCGGTCGCGCCGGTTGCGCCGGTCGCGCCGGTCGCGCCGGTCGCAATCGCGCTGGTCGCGCCGGTGCCGGTCGCGCCGGTCGCGCCGGTCGCGCCGGTTGGTTCTAGTTCGGTCCCCTTTGCCCCAAACGGCCTAAGAGCTCCACGACGGCCCACGAGGGGCCCAAACGGCCCAAGAAGATACCAAAACAGTCCCAATACGGGCCCAAGAGAGGAAACAACACGAACCGAACATCCGAGCCTTCCGCCCCAACGGGCCCCCAGGAGGCCCCAAGAGGCGCCCAAGAGGCCCCAAGAGGCCCCCAAGAGGCCCCCAAGAGGCCCCAAGAGGTCCCCAAGAAGCCCACAAGAGGGAGCTGCGTTTTTTTTCCGGGTTGAAACAATTTTTTTCGGGTTGGCGCGCTGCGGAGGCCCCAACCCCCCCAAAAAACCCAACCCCAAAACAAACCGAATGGCGAGTTTTTTATGGGTTGGGAGGGTTTTTTTCGGGTTGAACAAGTTTTTTTGTGTGTTGAATTTTTTTTCGGGTTGTAATGTTTTTTTTTTTCGGATTGGGCCGGGAAAATTCAAGGATTCAGGGAACGAGCTCACGTAGTGCCTCGTCGTCGTCTTCGTCCTCGTCGTCGTCGTGGGCCTCGGGAACGATCACTGTTGAGGGCCTCGCAGAGGAGGTCGCTGTTTCGGAAGACGAGATAACGCTGTACCATCTAATCGAGCGCATGGGCGATCCGGAGAAAGGCATCGACGTGGATCGCCCGCCATGCACGCAGTGCGGTCGTCCAGTCGACAGCTGCAAAAATTCTTCCATTGTGGGTGCTCAACCTCTTGTGCTGCTTGCGCTGAACCGCACCGAGGTCGCAGTCCGCGACTTTGCTCGACCAGCAGGGTGGGAAGAAGGCAGGGGGCAGGTTGTTCGCCAATCGATGGGGAGGAACATGTCGTTCCAGGGGGGGAAGAATCGCCTCCGCGTGGTCCCGAATCAGATTCTCGAATTTGGGTCGCAGTATTTTCTGCGCAGCGTGGTCGTTCACAAGGGCGGCACTTCAGAGTCGGGCCATTACGTTTGCTACGTTCGGCACGAGTTGGACTGCAGCTGCTTTCGTCACGACGACGGTCAGTGCGACGCAGTTCATGCTGCTTCCCCGGACGAGATCGTGCAAGACGGGCGGCTGTTCCTCTATTCCAAGGAGCCCCCCCGGACTAGTTCCTCGAGTTCTTCGACAACCATCGATTCCTGCAGGTCATGGAGACCCCGTCGTGGAAGGAGCGGCACCGCTGCCAGGGAGCAGGTCCCGCGCCGTTGACGCCGCCGGAGCTCGCGAGTGCCGACGTCCAGTGCAGACGCAAAATCCGAAGATGCCGAGCAACTTGCCCGACGCGCAGGATCGGACAACGATGCTACCAGATTACGGCCCGGACAGACTCCAGAGCGACACTGCCAAACTACTGGATGTGTAGACGGCGAAGCGCCGGGAAGGAGTACACGCGGCACAGAAGGCGGTGGCGCAATTTCTCTTGACGCTGCCGCAATGGATGCACGGCTTCGGCAAGCCGGAGACGTTGCAGACCATTGGCCGCCGGTTTTATGGATTTGTGCAGTCTGTGTTGAAGGACAAAGTGAATTCAACGGCTGCGATGGAAATTCGCCAATACCTCGGGAATTGCATGTTCTACCCGTTCTTGGTGCTGATGGAGGCGACGGCGAAAGCAACTGCCTTGCCAGCCGTCTTCTTGCAGGACTGCGCTGGGGTCGTCATGATGACCGCCGTCAACAAGGAGTGCGAGATCCACATGGGGCGGTACAAATGCAGAAACCGCTGGTGGAATGTGTGCACGGCGAACGTCGGAGACGGGAAGTCCGAAGCCGTGGACATGCCCATGGAGTGCATGATCGAGGCGATGGGCGACGTCGGCGGGCAGTACATTGTGGGGGCCCAAGCAGATCGGTACCAGTACCAGCAAGGAAGAACGAATGCGTCCGCAGTGGACCGCTTCCGCTTCTGCGACGGATATATTGCCATCGTTTGCTCGGAGGCGTCTCGCATTCTCGCGCCGGGCCAGGCAAAGGGGCACCCCGTCGACGAGGGCAAGTACATCGACATTACGAAGTTCCTGGACGCAGCACACGGCGCTGAGTTCAGCCACTAAAACATGCGGCAACGGGAAGCTTTTGCGAAGCAGGCGGCGAAGAAGCGCAAGCACCCGCATGATGCAGCCACGCCCCCCGCGGGCGTTCACATGAAGAAGACGAACATGCACGTGATACTCATGCAGCAGGAGGTCATTTTCATGGATTGGTGGTGTCAAATAGCGGAGGAATTTTCAGTGGGAGCTCCGCGGCGTTGCATGCATTCCTTCGCGGCCGTTGCGGAGCGCGCTCAGATGATGCACAAGAACTTGCATCTCGACATGACGGTGCCTTTTCTGACTCAGCTGTACTCTGCTCTTGCGCAGCGTGGGCCCGAAAGTGGTGGGGAAGCTGGACCATTTGAAAATTCAATGTTCTGGCGTGCAGGACAAGGTCGTGGAGGACGTCGACGAGATCCTGCAAATGTTCAAAAACGAGATGCTCATCAGCAGGAAGTGCATGAAGGAAGGGCTACCGAAAGGCATGTATTGGCTTAACACGATACTCATGTCGAACCACTTGTTGGAACAATTGTGCCCGGCTGTCTTCGAGCACTTCGCCATGGATCCAGTGTGCGCGGAGAGGTTGAATGGGAAAATTTCAAAGGTGTCCACGTCAATCTCGGACGGGGCCTTCGTGGCCTCGGTGAATGCCGTGTGCCGGACATATTTGTACGGCCTAGCCGTTTTCGCAGCGTCAATCGAAAAGAAAGTCTGGCTCGGGCGCCGCGCGGAGCCGGAGGAAATGTCGGAGCAGACACGCCTTCTGGTGCGCGTGCTGCGCTCCACGCCGAACTCCTCCATCACGCTGGCTACCATTATCTAATGGCCTTGGGCCCATCCTGCCACCGTGCCCGAGTCTTGAATCAGAAGGTTCTGGAGTGTTCGTTGGGATCTAGTGGTTGGTCTCGCGTGGGCCTCGTGGAAACAGTTTTGAGGCTGGTGCGGTTGTTTTGGGGCTTCTTGGCGCTTCTTTTGGGTCCTTTAGGGTATCTTTTTGGGGCTCTCTTGGGGGCCTCCTGGGGTCTCTGGTGAGCTTTCTGACGGCCTCTGAGTTTCCTGGCAGCTTCAGAGAGCCGAGAGCTCGCAATGTCCGTTCGGGCTTTCCGACTTTGTTCGTTCTTTAAGCCCTTGGGAGCCTCTTGGGCCGTCTGCGACGCCTCTTGGGCCGTCTTGGGGGCCTCTTGGGCCGTCTCTTGAGCGCCTCGTGGGCCGAGGGGGAGCCGTGCCTCTGGGCCCGTCTTGAGGATTCCTGGCGCTCGAAAAAGCGAGGCGAGAACACGCGAGAAGCCCCGAGAGAGTTCGGATGAGAGGCCCCGAACTCGGTAGGAATCCTCAGGAATGACGGCTGAGGCCCAGGGGATTGGGCACGGGACCCGAGGACACGCCCACTCCGTGCCTCGCAGCACGGTGGCGGACATCGATAGACTTGCGGCTGCAGCGCGCGCTGCGGTCGGCCCCAGAGTCGCACGAGCACGAGGAGGCGCTGAGGGTAGCTCAGCGCGTGCTCACAGGTTTGCAGGAGATGGGTTTCGGTGTCCTGGGCACGATGGAAGATGGGAGTCGTATCCTCAGAAAGTATGACCTTTCGAGTCTCGGTGCCAGTCAGTGGACGTTTCTGAGGGGCCACAGGATACCAGCCTGGCTCTTTGGGGAGCCGGCGAACGGCCACCCCTCAGACTGTCGCGAAGCGCCCCGCAAGGACGGCGCGGTCGAGACGGCGGCGGATGCGAGAGAGCAGAAGGGCAGCAAGCCTGCTTCGAAGATAAGAGAAACGTCGCTAGGGGCTGGCAAGTGCGCCGCGGCAGCGCCAGAGGCGCCGCGCCGAAGCAGCGTGGCCAAACTGATTTCGAGCGAGGCGGGTGCTCCTGCGCTGCCGCCTCCGCCTGTGTCGAGCGAGCCGCCCGTTCTGAAGATGGTAGAAGGGTGCCCTCGCGTCCTGCTGCCGCGTGACCGCCCACGACGAAGGAGGCCCGCGACCGCGTGTACGGAACGATGCAGGTGCTACGGGCGACTGCCGAAGTGAAGGATGTGAAGCCCATTGATACGTCGAGGTGCTTCCGGGTGAAGGCCACTTGCAGAGGTACTTGGGTTGTTGCTTGCCCAGTTATTTGGAATGTCGAACGCTTCGCGTACGCCGCCAACCCATGTGAGTTTATTTTAAGTGGAAGGACCCCAGTTAGACAAGGACCGCCGCGCTCGTCGGGGGCTGAGAACAATCCCCCAAACGTACCCCCGAAATAGAGTCAGAGCGCGTCCGATTTCTGGAGCCAGACTGGAATCCGCATGAAGCTTGGGGGCGCGCTAAGCGCCCGGTGTGGCCAGGGGGGGGCCGATCGAATCGCTCGCAGGGTCCGCTCCATTCGCGTCGGGGAAGGGGGAGGTGGCGCAGGAGTTCCTGCGTTTGAAAACGGTGGCCAGATGAGTTGCGCCCGACCGCTAGCGCCCCGGTAGGGGCGGCGGACTACACGTACTTCAAGTTTCCGGAAGTGTGCCTAGACGCCCGCGCCGAGCTGCTCGTGCAAGTCCACGAGCACAACCACAGTGCGGATGCAGACGCTAACTCCGGCAAGATATGGGGCCCAAGCGTCGAGGCGGCAGCGCAGAGATGGATGCGGGAGGTAGCGAAACCGTTGCGTCAAGGTCTGCGAACGTATTTACTCGTTCAGAAATTCAAAAACCTTCCGCGCATCGACAGGGTTGGCGGCTGGCTGAAAAGATTTCAGCTGAAACTGAAGGCAGAGGAAACGAAAGGTGGAGAGGACGTAGAGAAAGCAGCAGGCGCTGGCATTTTGAATTTCGCAGAGGCGAAGACTTTGGAAGAATGGAGAAACCCCAAAAAGATTGCACCGACCACTTTGCATATTCGAATCCCACCAGTTCCAACCATGGCGGGGCGACTGTGCATCTGCTTCAGTTGCGACAAGATGGTGGAGGCGCTGACGCGGCATGACGACTTCGAGCTGCACTTGGGCGTGGACGTGAAGCAGGGGGCAATGTCGGGGCAGGCGGGCGTAGCCACGATCAGCTTGCAGGCAAAACACAAGCTCTGCGGCACCACGTTCTCGAAGGGAAACGGCGCGGTCCAAGGGCGAGTGCAGGGCAGGGCGCACACGACGCGCGGAGTGCCGCTCCTGCAGGGTATCTTTCACACAGAAGAGGCTCAGAATTTAATCGATTTCTTCCTGGGGATCGTGCGCGACACCGCCGTCCGTGACCGATCCTTGCGAAATTGCGTCGTCGCAGTGCACAGTGATTACGCGCCTGGCATTAAGGCTGCAAGGAAAGTTGTGTTCCCGAAGTCTCAACCTGCGAAAGACAAATTCCATTTCGCCCAACACACAAGCTTGAAGACGACAGCAAGCGGAACTCTCGCGAAGAAGATGAAGCATCGCAGGCCTGCTGGCCAGGCGGGCATCTAGGAGCTCACCAACCTGGGTTGGACTGTGGCAGCCCTCAACGCATTGCGGCGGGTCCCCACGCTGGACTGCGCTTCCATGTTGTATGAGGGCTTCCTGGCGCTTAGAGCATGAGTTCGACGAGCAGGAAGCCACCGCCTACTTGGGCCCGGACAGTCGCGGCCCGCAGACGTAATCACTCGCGCGACAGCGCGGGAAATGAGAGGAGTACAACCTGCGATGCTACAGCGAGGACGGGTCCACGACAATGTTGTTCTGCCCGAACTGGTCGGGCATGGGCGTGCTGACGGCCAGCTACGAGGGGGGCTCTGTGGAGCCGATGCATTCACCTTGGGAGAAAGCTCGGAAGGGCGCAACATCTTGAGACCAATCCTCGTCTCCGCTGGGACAGCCTTGGCCCCGCTGTCCGACCTGCCTGCTAAGACGGGGATAGACGCTTGTCTGTCGGGTGGAGCGGCATCCTGTCTGCCTAGGCGGGGATGCGCGCTCTCTCCGTCGGGGTGGGCGGCATCCGCCCCCACCTGGAGGGAGCGCGGCTGGGGGCCCGAAGGAAACCTGACCCGCTGGGGATGGGGGTGAGTCTGACGATGCTGAAGGAGGTCGCAGCACTGGCCCTCAAGATCCTACAGCACATGCAATACCTGCACGACAGTTCTTGCGGGACGTGGCATCCGTGGGGCGAGGGCCCCGACGACAAGATGCAGCTGCGCCCGCCCGCGTCGGACCCCGCACATTTGAACGGGGCATCTCTGATCGCTGCCGGCAGATCTCATGCTCAGGCAGGCGTCGCAGACGGAGAAAGTGCACGGTGTGGTTCTGGAGGGGTCAGGAAAAGCGCCCAAGCACTTCGACGTCAACGTGATGCAAGTTGTCGCGGTGGTCATGAACGTGAAGAAGAAGCTCGTGGTGGGATGCCGAGCATGGGGCAGGTGCATTGTTCTCCTCTGGTCTTGGGTTGCAGCATCGCCTCGAGGCGGCTGGCGTCCTAACAAAATGCAGTCTGCCATCGGACAGGAAGCAGAAATATCTCGGCACGCGAGCGGGCCGCGTGAGCGCCGTGCTCAACGACATTGCTTACGTCATACTTTCCTCTGATACCCGCATTTTCCGCGCCTGCGCGCGCGGCGCTGCGCGCGCGTGCAAATCGTTCTGTCGCCGCGCTGGGTGCGAGCGCGTGGAGTATGTGTCGATGCTCGCGCTGCGCTTGCAGAAGCAGCCAAAGTGCCCGAACCCTCAGGAGCTGCCAGGGGCGCGACCGAGGGGCCGGAAGCGCGGCTCGGTTCTGGTTGTGCCCCAGAAGACCGCAGGCAAGGAGCGCAAAGTGGAGTGATGCGAGAAAAGAAATGGCGCGGGGTGCCGCCTGGCAAAGCCAGAGCGATGCACAGTGTCAGTCATGCGCTTGCCGTGCATTTGTTTTGCCGCAGGATACTGGAAAAATGCTTGCGTCAAGCGGCGTCGTTGAGGATGCAGAACCCAACCGCCAGAGCTCCCGCTCGCCAATTCCTCGTCGCCGATTCCCGCTCGCCGGAGCCCCTGTTCGCCGGAGTCTTCGTTCGCCAGGTTCCCGTCCACCAGAATCCTCGTTGGTGGGGAATCCTCGTTCGCCAGTTCCCCGTTCGCCGGCTCCCGTTCGGTGCCCGGCATGGGCTCTGGTCTCCCAGGTCTGACCGCGGTGTGGCCCCTGGATCCTTTGGCGGTTGTCGCGCGTTTTGGCCCCAGAGGGTTCGTGGCCGTTGGGCGGGGGCCCGGCCCTCATGCGTGCGCGCGGACGGGGCGAAATAGAAGAGGATGCGACGGACGCCTGGCGGCGTCCTCCCGTTGCCCAACGCAATCGAGATGATGCGCACATGCCATCCTCCGTAGCATCGGGCTCAAGCCAGACGGTGCGCCGCGCACCTGGGCGGGGTCGATGCCCGGGTGCGTTGCCCAACTATTGTACGAATGTGAGCCGAGGTTTCTGGTGCGGCAGAAAATATTCGAACGGGCGGGGTTCGACCGTCTGAAGCTCTTGCGCCGGCTGTGGACCTCGCCGCCCGCGCCTGCAAATCTGAATATCTTGGAATGCGAGGCTGACCCTGTAGCAGACGCTGTGGGGCACTTTGTGATACGCCGTGCGCTCGGCACAGTGGATCCCCTGAGCCAATGGCTAGTGACGCGCGAGGTGGTTCTTCTGCAGCAGCGATGGGCCAAGTTGGCTCGAGTGGAGCACGATCGAGCCTTGACTGTGCTGGGTGCCACCCTCGGCGAGGAGCGCCCAGGACTGTCCACGTGCCAGCTGCCGTTTACACAGGTGCCACCGCGCTGGGTGACGGAGCGCCGCGTGGGGCTCAAGCGCGGCGTGGCCCACGCGGCGGGCTGCGACACTCGCGCCCTGGCGTCGCATCTGTTCGACGCGCGCCTGCGCGGTTCGATGCGGGACGCCGCCCGGGCGATGCAGAGCCAGGAGCGCCGCCCCCCGCTGGAAATTGCGACGCCGCTGCTGGAGAGGTTACGGCGCCATGCCGAAGGTCTTCTGACGCCGCCCCCTGCGACCTCGCCCAGATTGCGGAACCGGCCTATGGTGGTCTTCTGACGCCGCCCCCTGCGACCTCGCCCAGAGTGTGGAATTTGGAGGACATGAGGACGTCTCCCCCCCCACGCATGCAGCGCGTGATCCTCCGCCAGCGCGCAGGGCGGCGGTTGCGATTCCAGGGCCTGCTGCAGTTGCGGCTCTTCTTGCGGAAGGCCGTGCTGGACCTCCCTAGCGCGCTGCGGTGGTTCGAGACGGAGCTGCGTCGCGACGGGCACGTCGCCGAGGAAGTCTTCGAGAGGGAGCGCCGCTGCCAAGTAGAGCACGCCTGCGGCGCCCGCGGCCACGGGCGCCGCGCGCATCCGTTCGGGTGCGCCAGCATCCAGAGGTTCCCGCTCCCTGAATCCGGCCAAGTCCATGGCTGCCCGTTTCAGCGCGGGCACGAGAGCCCGTATAACCTCGCCACATTGCTCGGGCATTGGGGCTTGGCGCAAGAGGGGGTCGACGCCGTAGTCCGTGCGGCGCGAGAAGGGCCTCCCTCTCGCGCTTGCGCGTTTTTTTCCGGCGCGGCGCACCCGTGGACGAGCTGGGGTCGACGTGGAGCCGTCGGTCATTCAAACGGTTACCTTGGGCGCAGCAGGATGGCGTGGGCCACGCGCTGGGGTCGCCCCCCTCTGGCACTGCCGCGCCGTGACCAACGCGCGATGCCGGCTTTGTGAAGCTGGCTGGGGCAAGTCTTCGCGAACCTCCAGGCCCGCCCTGTCCAACCCGCCTTGCTCTGACAGCGCTATGATTCCCTTATCAAAGAAACGTCCACCCATCTGCTGCGCTCGTCGTATGCAGCGCCTATGCGGTGCCAGGAACGAACCCCCGCTTCCCTGGCGCCGTTCATCCAACTTGTCCTGCCCCACATATTATGCCTGCTCTTTCTTTTCCTTGTTATCCTTTGTGTTTTCCACCCCCTCCTCCGCGCCCTCATCCAGCCGTGGGGGCGAGGAAACCCTTCCATGAGACCCACAGAGCCTCGGTCCTTCAGGTCCGAAGTGTGAACCTCGGCATGAACCTCAACATGAGTTATGGTTCCTCTCTGGAGATCGGGCGCGCGACTCATCGGGGCCTGTTAGAGCATCTTTGGAGCCATCTTGAAGCATCTCGACTATCTAGAGCAATATTGGACGTTATCTGCGGCTCTCTGCGGCTCTCTTGAGGCCGTCTTGGGCGAAAAGGGGCACTCTGACACCTCGCGGGGCGCCCCGCCCAGGTCCAGGGGAGGGGGGGGGAAGAGGGGCAACCCCCTCCCCAGAGGAAACTTCCAAGACCACCCGCGCGCTACAGGGTCGGTGGGATTGACACGGCAGGTTTCGCGTCTAGTCGACGCGGGGCGCGGTGGACCGCCCACTCCCCCCACCCCCTCCCCTCTCCAAGGCAACGATGGCGCTGGCGGAGCCGTTCAAGGTTGATCACTCCTCCGGATAGCCGTTCAAGGTTGTACATCCCCCTGGGGAGCTGGCGAGGGGGCGGGGGGGGGAGGGCGGAGTCGGACGGGCGGGACATTAAAGCATGACGCATTTACACAGTATGACGCATGTGCCAAGTGGCGCGCGTGGAACCCTCACGGGCGAAAGGCGGGTCGGGCGGGCGGATCGCGCGGCGGGCGGGCGGCGGGTCGGGCGGGCGGGACGGTAAGTACGACGCCTCTACACATTATGACGCATGTACGAGGTGGCACGCGTGGAACCCTCACGGGCGAAAAGCGGGCCGGGCAGGCGGGGCCCTAACGGGCAGGCGGGTCAGGCGGCGGGCGAGACCCTAACGGGCGGGCGGGCGGCGGGTCGGGCGGGCGGGACATTAAAGTATGGCGCAGATGCAAAGTATGACGCATGTGCCAGGTGGCGCGCGTGGAACCATCACGGTCGGGCTGCGGGTCGGGCGGGCGGGACATTAAAGTAGGACGCGTGTGCACATCATGACGCATGTGCCAGGTCGCACGCTTAGAACCCTGACGGGTAGGCGGCGGGTCCGGCAAGCGGGAACCTGACGGCCGGGCGGGTCGGGCGCCGGGCAGGGCCCTGACGGGCGGGGTCGGGCGGGCAGGACATTAAAGTATGTCGCATTTACCCATTATATGACGCATGTACCAAATGGCATGCGTGGGACCCAGACGGTCGTGCGGCGGTTCGGGCAGGCGGGAACCCTGACGGGCGGGCGGCTCGGGCGGCGAACGGGCGGCGGGTCGGGCGGGCGGGACATTAAAGTATGACGCATTTACACATTATGACGCATGTACCAGGTGGCACGCGTGGAACCCTAACGGGCGAAAGGCGGGTCGGGACGGCGGAACTCTAACGGGCGGACGGGTTAGGCGGCGACTGGGGCCCGAGGTACCTGGCCCTAATGCCCTGTCAGACGAACCCACGAACCTAACCCTAATGCCCTGTGTCTGACCCGCTCGCCGAAGCCCTCACCCTGGCACACGAACCCGATCCCTGTAACGCTGACCCTGGCACCTCAAGCCCAACCCTCCCCCCCAGTTCTGACTCTAACGGAATCAACCGAACACCCGAAACCGAACGCTGAAACCCGAGCCCCAACGCCGAATCGTAATACCCAAACACGAACAACCTGACCCGAACACCCGAGCCCGAACATCGAAATACCAACCCGAACACCCGGAGTCCAGGTAACCCCACCCAAATGCCCGAGGGCCGAAAGCAGCAAAACCCGGAAGCCCTCGACCCCGAAGGCCCGAGCAGCCGAAGGCCCGAATGCCCGAACACTCGGAAACCCGAAGACTCTAATACCCAACTCGAGCAACCCAGCCCGAGAAAACACCCTCACAACCTGCAGAACAACCCGACCCCCAAAAATACCCTCCCAACTCACATGAAAACCCGGCCAGCCCGAAAACACAAACAAACGCGTAGGTTTTTTGTTTTGTTTTCCGAGTGGAGGCATTTCTTTTTGTTTTTTGGTTGGAGCCGAAAACCCCCAAAACCCTTTCAACCTGAAAAAAACAGCTCCACAAGAGGCCCCAAGAGGCCCCTGAACGCCCCCCCCAGCACGTCTCAAGACTGCGCCCAAGAAGCCCCCGAGAGGCCCCCCACGAGATCCCCACGAACATCCAATAGGCTCTACACTCGCAGCCAAGGCACGGTGGCGGGATAGGCTGACGACCATTAGATATTGACATTCTGAACGTCGCCGTACTACTTGGTTCCTCGGTTCGATATATGGTCGGGTTGCGACGGCTATGGCGGGCGATCGTTTGTGAGTTTCGAGGTTAGAGCTACCACGGCCTGTCAGGAGGCCTCTTGGGGGCCTCTCGGGGCCTATTGGCGCATCCTGGGTGCCTGCTGGCGGTCTCGGGGGCCTTATTGGGGCGGAGGGCTCGAAATCTACATTCGAGTTCCCCTCTTGAACCCCTGGGGGGCATTCTGAAGGCCCTCTTGGACTGCATTCTGGTTGTGATCGAACGGGTGCAGGGTAATTGCGAAGAGACGCACAAACATCGCTACCTAACGTCTTAACAAATAAGCCAAAATGATTCACAAACGACTTCTTCCTTATCAGGACCCGGAGATCTCAGATGAACAGATGGGTTCCAGGACAGCTTGCGGAATCGACGAGGCGTTGGTGACCCTCGAATGCATGGTCGGGGCATCTCTGGAGTGGAATCTTCCGCTATGGGCGTTAAGCTTGGACCTTCGCAAGGCCTTCGACAAACTCGAGCACAAAGCCCTACTGGTCTCGCTGACAGAGCTTGGGTTGCCAGACAAGTGTATGATCCTGCTGAAATGCATCTATTCTGATCAGGTGAGCTGTCGACGGCACTTCGTTTTCAATCTGCCGCGGAGTAGACAAGGGGACATATTAAGCCCCCTTCTGTTCAACGCAACAACCGAAGTCGTCACGCGCCGGTGGAAGGTGCGCTTGAGTGCTGAGCATGGTTTCCAGCTTTCTGGCGACGCCTCTGACAGGCTGACGAACGTCCGTTTCGCCGATGATCTCATACTCTTTGCGAAGTCCTCGTGCGAGGTCGAGAAGATGACCGCGCTGCTTGTGGAGGAATTTGCAAAAGCTGGTCTTGTGGCAAATTGATCGGAAACGAAGCTTGTGACGACGGATGCCGCAATATCCTCTGGGTCAACGCCGCTGCTGGTAGACATCGCGGACATGTTCGTGGAAATCATCAAGGCACGTTCTTGCCACAAGTATCTTGGAAATTATTTGCCGGGAGATCTGACCCTGCGGGGGCAGAGAAATATTGATCATCGTCTGTCGTGTGCGTGGATGCGTTTCCATGAGCTGCACCACACCTTCCTCAACCACAAGATTCCGGTCAAATTGCGCCTACGATTGTTCGACACCGTCGTCAGCCCAACAGTCTTGTACAATTTTTCAACACCCCGCTCACAGTAGCGCAGTTGGAGAGACTCGATGGAGTACAACGGAAAATGATGAGACGCATCGTGGGCTGGGTGCGACACGATGAGGAGGACTGGCTTACCACAGGGCATCGCGTGAAAGAAATATTGAATTCTGCGTTGGACATCACTCGCGTGGCGGTCTGGAGCCAGGCGCGAGGCAAACAAAGGCGAAGACTGATCGAGAAGGTCGCAAAGCAGCCGGCAGGCATCGTCAGTCGCGTGTATCACTGGTCGATTCGGCCAACAGTGTCTGGTCATGTGGCCTACAGGAGGCCGGGCCGCCCGGCGTGCTAGTGGACGGACGGCATCTGAATGACGGCATTCGCGCGCGCGCGCGTGTGGGTGTGTTGTGGTGTTGTGTCCTGTTGTGTTGTGTTGTGTGTGTGTTGTGATGTGTTGTTGTTTGTGTTGTGCTGTTCTGTGTTGGGGTGTGGTGAGTGTGTTGTAGGTGTGCTTGCGTGTTGCAAGATACCTGTGCATGCTATTTTCCTCCCGTGTCCTGCGCAGGAACGGCCTTGTGGCCGTGCGGGATCTGCTCTGCTGCTAAACGGGGCATCAATGTGCGTTCCCTTGATGGTGAAACGATATGGCCAGCGAGTGTAAACGTGTAGGCTGTCTCTCCATGCTGGCTCACACAAAAGCACTGCCATAGGACTATCACGTCAAATGGCCGTCGGGCCAACGCATGACACCAACGACACATCAGGCCAAACTTTTTTTTACGAAGATCCGATGCAAGCGAACTCGCGAAAGCTCCTACATACAGCAACAGTCGAGGTCCGCCCCGACTCCTTGGATCTGGAGCTGGACCCCCCTCCCCTCCCTGGCGCGCGGAGCGCACCAGGGGCGGCGCTGATGGCGCCGCCAGGGGGGGGCCGAAACCCAAAAGAGAACGAACACAACCTTCCAAGGAAGCAACTCGTCGCCATGCAAGTCTCGCCTTGCCGGGCCCGTCTGTCGTGCGGTGGTTACCATGGCGCGTCGCTGGCGTGGACAGCGACGGCGGGGAGGCCCCGTGAGGTGCGGCGCGTGCGAAGGCCAACCAGCCTCGGTTGTCACCCTGGCAATGCGCCAGATTCGGGCCCAACATGCTCGGCACCTCCCTACGCTCTGGCAGAGCTTCTCTGAGCGCAGGGCAACGGAAGCCGAACGTAACACGGGGCGCAGGCTGCCAACAAAAAACTCGGGAGCTGGCTCAAGGGGGGGGGGGGGGGCATTCACCTGGAATCGGAGACGCATCGCCGATAGATCGGCGATCTGCCATCCGCTGCGAAACCACGTGCTCCTGGGCGGGGGTGGGCCATCGGGCACCCTGTCGGCGGTGCACGGACTCTGGGGCGGTCGGCGCGTTCGCCCCCTGAGCCTACCCGCCCTCATCGTTGCCACCGGCTCTTGCTTCGGCTTCTCGGCGTGCACCGAGATGGGGCGGGGACGAGTGCGAGTGCAGCCACTGGGGCCTGATGGGGCCACGAAGCGTTGTGCTGGGCGGGGGAGGCGCCCGCGAACACAGCCACTCAGGCCTTCGGTGTGGGCTCCCCCTGGGGCCTCGAAACGCTCGATTGGATGGGGGAGACGCGTGCGAACACCGCCGCTGACGCCTTCGGTGGAGCTCCCTATGGGGCCACGATGCGCTGTACTGGGTGGGAAGCGCATGCGAACACCGCCATTGAAGCATTCGGTGGAGCTCCCTATGGGGCCACGAAACTTGTGAGGAGTGTGCCAAAGTGGATGGGGGCGGCATGCGAATCATGCCACTGGGGCCTTTGGTGGAGCTCCCCATGGGGCCACGAAGCGTGTGAGGGGTTTGCCAAAGTGGAGGGGTGGGCATGCAAATTATGCCACTGGAGCCTTCGGTGGAGCTCCTTATTGGGCCACGAAGCGTGTGAGGAGTGTGCCAAAGTGGAGGGGGCGGCGGCATGCGAGTCATGTCACTGCGACCTTCGGTGGAGCTCCCTGTGGGGCCACGAAACGTGTGAGGGGTGTGCCAGAGTGAGGGGGAGGGACGGAAGGAGGGAGGAGCGGGAGGCGGAGGAGAAGAGAGGAGAGGAGGAGGACGCGGGGCACCGTCTCTTCAAAACGAGGGCCCAACACCACGGGATGGTTGGGACAAATCCGCTATAAACTTGTTGGTTCTCTGCGAAGGCAACCAATGCCTCTCATATTGCCGCTTGCTTTGCAATCGAGGCCCGCCGCTTCTGCGTAACCGATGAGCGTGGGGGGCAGGGTGACTTTGGCCAATGCGATTGAACTGCAGACGATTTTGACGAGCCGAAGCCTGCGCCACGGCTGCTACGTTGAGAGGCCGCGACACGCGCTTCCAGCCGCCTCAGAGTCAACGGGACTCGGGACGTGCCCAGCAACTAGATGCATCGATATGCGCTCTCGTGGCGACACGACAACAACTGCTGTGGCTGCGCACGAGTATACTCGATATAATCAGCAAGTCACACCCGTCGCCTGAGCGCGCGGACAGTCAGTCAGTCAGTCAGCCATGCTCACACGCAGGCAACCTGCGTGATAAAAATACAATTTTCGGCAGCACTGTCTGGCTGCCGCAGTGGAGGCGCAAATGAAACGAGCACGATGTGCCCGACATGGCCGACACAGTGGGCGTCACGGTGGCCCAGACAGTGGCCAACGCAATGCTGATGCCTCCTCGTGAATCTCTTGCTCGTCCTCGTCCTCCTTCTAAGCCTTCTCTCCTCCTCCTCCTCCTTCTCCTCCTCCTCCTCCTCCTCCTCCTCCTCCTCCTCCTCCCCGTCCTCCTCCTCCTCCTCCCCCTCCTCCTCCTCCTCTCCCTCCTCCTCCTCCTCCTCCTCCTCTCCTCTCCTCCTCCCTCCTCCCCTCCTCCTCCCCCTCCTCCTCCTCCTCCCTCCTCCTCCTCCTCCTCCTCCTCCTCCTCCTCCTCCTCCTCCTCCTCCCCCTCCTCCTCCCCCTCCTCCTCCTCCTCCTCCTCCTCCTCCTCCTCCTCCTCCTCCTCCTCCCTCTACCAAGTCATCCTGGAACTTTGCGCCCACGGCGGCTGCACAACACGAGAGGGGTGGCGGCTGCGGGCTTCGGACCAGAAGATACATGTTCCGTGAGCCAGGGCGCCCCCGCCGAGTGCAACTTCGGGGGCGGCCACGAGGGGGGCGTCCAAGAGGAAGGGGCCCTGGGCCACGCAAGTAAATACACACAGATGACAGGATTCACCCTCTATTTTTTCCCGTATCTACTGGGTTTCTGTCTTCCCCCCCACTGCCAGTAGTTTCCCAGATTTTCCAGAGAATCGACGATTAATTGTGTCTGTGTGTCTTTTCTCCTCCTGATAACAAGGGGGGGGCAAATCATGGCCGGCGGCATGTGCGCGGCCCAGGGGAGGGGGGGCCAGGGACGTAATGAAGTAAGAAGAGACGCCATGAAATCTGTGGAAACATCATCGCCCACGCCATGATACCCACCCCCCCTAATCATCACCCCCTCTTGGCCGCCCCCGACAAATGGAAGATGCCGTGTGTTGATGTAATGGCCGGGGGTTAGGTGCTTCTCAGCGTTCCCTGGTGACTTGTTTCTTGATCCAGCGCGCGCACGGTGAGGCCGCCCGCCCCCGAAAGGCTGGCCCGCAGTGCCCTCGGGCTGACCGCGCAGCCCTGGTCGGGAAGCCTGGATCGATCGCCAGCCAGCGCCGCCTTCAGGCAGCCTCCGAAGAAGGGGCTGCTCGAGTCGACGTGCCCGACTGGCGATTGTGGAGAAAGGGGCGGCCGTGGCGAATCCTGCGAGGAGGCGCTGGAGCTGGGCGAGATCTCGCGCACCGACACCACGCCGCCGAAGCGCACCTTCCCGACGCCACGCTCCAGCGCGGGCCCCGCGGCTGGCGATGACGCGTCGTGGCGCCCCGCGGCGCCCGCGCTGCCGCGCTAGGGCGGCGAGGACGCGCCGTGGGCGCCCCCGGGCGGCCGCTTGTCGGCGTGCCGGCCGGTCTGGTCGCCAACGGGCTCCGACTCCCGGTGCCGCCGCGCGCGGGGGGAGAGGAACCGGCTGGTCCTCTTGGAGCCCATCGGGGCAATGCTCCTGCCCCCGGCGAGGGCGCCCGCGGGCAGGAGCGGCATGGGGCACGAACGCGCTCGCGGCAAGGCTCCCCGCGGACGGCGGGGTCGATCTGTCGGGTCCGCGGGCGCGCTGCCGCCTTGGGCCAAAATGGCTACGGAGGCCCTCTTGGGTGCTTGTTGGGCCATCTTGGGGCACTCTTGGGCCTTCTTGGGGTGATCTGGACGGCATCTTGGGCCGTCTTGGACACAGTGAAAACCGAAAAGTCGCATATGCTAGAAATGCATGGTTTCTTTTGGGAATGAAGCGATGTTGCTCCTTGGAGCGCTGTTGGGAGGGCTCTTGGAGGCCTATCGGGGCGTCTCTGAGGCCTCTTGGACCGATCGCTCGGCGACTCGGGGCCCTCTCGGACCGTCTGAAAGGCCTCTTGGAGCCTTCTTGATCCCTCTTGGCCCGTCTTGGGGCCCTCTTTGGGCTCTCTGGGGCAGTCTGGGGCTCTCCTGGGGCGCTCGCGACCCCGCCTCCCCGCCGGGCTGGAAATCAAAGCGGATTCGTTTTCTATGTAGATTGGTGTTCAGTGCTTTGAACAGCTACACACTGGTATGCATGTATGGTTGTATGTATGCATGTTATGTATGCATGCATGCATGCATGCATGCATGCATGCATGCATCCATGTGTGTATGCATGTATGTCTGAATGTATGTATGCCGGTATGTATGTCTGTCTGTATGTACGTATGTACGTACGTACGTATGTATGTATGTACGTATGTATGTATGTATTGTATTGTATTGTAGTGCATTGTATTGTATAGTATTGCAATGCATTGTATTGTATTGTATGGTATTGTATTGTATTGTATTGTATTGTAGTGTATGCATATATGTACGTATGTGTGTATATATGTATGTATGTATGTCTGTATGTATGCACGCATGCATGTTTGTATGTATGTCTGTACGCATGCATGTATGCGTGCATGCATCCATGTACACATGTACGTGTGTATGGTTGTATTTACGTCTGCACGTATGTATGTATGCATGTGTGTATGTATGCATGTGTGTATGCATGTATGTAGGTATATGTGTATGTATGTGTAGATGTATACATGTATGCAATGCAACATATATATACATACCAGTTATTGTGCGTGGCTGTGCACACCTGTGTATGTATGGTGGTATATATACATCTTCAGATATCGAGATATGTCTATCTTTCTCTCCCTACCAAACTTCGACCACGCTCCATGAGTTGCACTCCGCGGCAATACCATGTACCCTGACGATCTGACCTCCCCAGTCGTATTACAATCTTATACATCATAACCTTCGCAAATCCTCTCGACCTCTACCTCTCTCCTTTGATCGCCCCGTGTATCCGTCTCTGTGTATATACAATGCGTTACATAGAATGCCCATATGTTGCTACCACGCTTGCTCTAATACCCTCGGGGATTGATGTACCCTCTGCTCTCTAACCTCTATTGTTTGATCTCTCTGTTGAACTATGCGTTCTGCTCGCTGATCTGTGTTTTCTACACTCTACATCATAAGGTCTCATTCTGATGACCCGAGTCGCGCAGAACGCCAATGACAACTCGAGAACCTAAACAACACACCGAACCATGAACCCTGGACCCGGAGTCGGAAGCCGAAAGGCACGCCCACCGAAATCGGCCCCGAAACCAAAACAACGAACTTTGGAACCGGGCCGCCCAACGAAACCGGTCCCGCCGTTTTCGCTCACAGTTGCAGTTTCTAATAGGACGTCTTCAGCGAAAGCACTGATTAGAGGACGGCTCTCTGTTCCCACTCTCTACTCTATATCTCTCGATTAGTCTGCTTGCGT
>CAUYUJ010014648.1:0-17500 GCA_963575745.1 Prorocentrum cordatum | reverse complement strand
GTCGAGAAAGCTCACGCCTGATCTGCCCTACGCCATGGCCCGCATGGACGCCTCGCTCGGGAACCACCCCCTGCGCACGTGTCGAGAAAGTGCCACGCCTGCGATGCCCCGCGCCATGGCCCGCATGGACGCCTCGCTCGGGGACGACCCCCTGCGCACCCCCTATGCTGTCGAGAAGGTGCCACGCCTGCTATGCCCTGCGCCATGGCCCGCATAGACGCCGCGCTCGGGGACCACCCCCTGCGCACCCCTATGGTGTCGAGAAAATGCCACGCCTGCTATGCCCTGCGCCATGGCCCGCATAGACGCCGTGCTCGGGGACCATCCCCTGCGCACACCCTATGGTGTCGACAAATCCACACGCCTGCTGTGTCCTACACGACCGTCGTGCTGTGCTGTGTCGTGCTGTGCTGAGCTGAGCTGTGCTGTGCTGAGGTGCTATGCTGTGCTGTGCAGTGCTGTGCTGAGCTGTGTTATGCTGAGCTAAGCTGTGCTGTGCTGAACTGTGCTGCGCTGTGTGAGAAGGAGAAGGAGGAGTGAGGGTCGCGGGTGCGACGCGGCAGGGATGAAACTTAGCCTGGCGAAGGACCCAGCCATATGCAGCTGCGAGTACCGCACGGATATGAGACGAAGGAGGGGGCACGCAAACTAGGCCCCTCTTCTCATAGGCACCGCGCCACTGGGGCCTTCGGTGGAGCTCCCTATGGGGCCACGAAACGTGTGAAGGGTGTGCCGAAATGGGTGGTGGGGAGGCATGCGGACCCTGCCACTGGGGCCTTCGGTGGAGCTCCCTATGGGGCCACGAAACGTGTGAGGGGTGTGCCGAAATGGGTGGTGGGGAGGCATGCGAACGCAGCCACTGGGGCCTTCGGTGGAGCTCCCTATGGGGCCACGAAACGTGTGAGGGGTGTGCCGAAATGGGTGGTGGGGAGCCACTGGGGGCCTTCGGTGGAGCTCCCTATGGGGCCACGAAACGTATGAGGGGTGTGCCGAAATGGGTGGTGGGGACGCATGCGAACGCAACCACTGGGGCCCCTTCGGTGGAGCTCCCTATGGGGCCACGAAACGTGTGAGGGGTGGGCCGAAATGGGCGAGGGGCGGCATGCCAACTCTGCCACTGGGGCCTTCGGTGGAGCTCATTATGGGGCCACGAAACGTGTCAAGGGTGTGTCGACATGGGTGGCGCGGACGCATGCGAACCCTGCCACTGGGGCCGTCGGTGGAACTCCCAATGGGGCCACGAAACGTGTGAGGGGTGTGCAAAAGTGGGTGGGGGCGGCATGCGAACCCTGCCACGGGGGCCTTCGGTAGAGCACCCTATGGGGCCACGAAATGCGTGAGGGGTGTGCCAAAGTGGGGTGGGGGCGGCATGCGAACCCTGCCACTGGGGCCGTCGGTGGAGCTCCCTATGGGGCCACGAAACGTGTGAGGGGTGTGCCAAAGTGAGATGGGGGCGGCATGCGAACCCTGCCACTGGGGCCTTCGGTGGAGCTCCCTATGAGGCCACGAAACGTGTGAGGGGTGTGCCAAAGTGGGGCGGGGGCGGCATGCGAACCCTGCCACTGGGGCCTTCGGTGGAGCTACCTATGGGGCCACGAAACGCGTGAGGGGTGTGCCAAAGTGAGGTGGGGGCGGCATGCGAACCCTGCCACTGGGGCCTTCGGTGGAGCTACCTATGGGGCCACGAAATGCGTGAGGGGTGTGCCAAAGTGGGGTGGGGGCGGCATGCGAACCCTGCCACTGGGGCCGTCGGTGGAGCTCCCTGTGGGGCCACGAAACGTGTGAGGGGTGTGCCAAAGTGGGTGGGGGCGGCATGCGAACCCTGCCACTGGGGCCTTCGGTGGAGCTACCTATGGGGCCACGAAACGTGTGAGGGGTGTGCCAAAGTGGGGTGCGAACCCTGCCACTGGGGCCTTCGGTGGAGCTAGGGGCCACGAAACGTGTGAGGGGTGTGCCAAAGTGGGGTGGGGGCGGCATGCGAACCCTGCCACTGGGGCCTTCGGTGGAGCTCCCTATGGGGCCACGAAACGTGTGAGGGGTGTGCGGAAATGGGAACTAATGGCGATGGCGATGATGATGATGATGATGATGATGATGATGATGATGATGATGATGATGATGATGATGATGATGATGATGATGATGATGATGCTGGTGGTGATGACGATGATGATGCTGGTGGTGATGATGACAGGATGGTTGGGAACTAATGGCGATGGCGATGATGATGACGATGATGATGCTGGTGGTGATGATGACGAGGATGATGATGATGATGATGATGATGATGATGATGATGATGATGATGATGAAGATGATGATGATGATGATGATGATGATGATGATGATGATGATGATGATGATGATGATGATGATGATGATGATGACGATGAGTATGATGACGGCGATGGGAGGAGGGAGGAGGGGGGAGAGGAGGAGGAGGAGGAGAGGAGAGGAGAGGAGAGGAGAGGAGACGCGGGGCGCTGTCTCTTCAAAACAAGAACCCAACACCACAGGATGGTTGGGAACCAAAACCCTACGAAACATGTGGGGAATACCGAAAACCCTGGAACCTTCGGCCGTTTGCAACTCCGAACCCAGAACAATGACCTGGCACCTGGCCGCCTACCCGAATCGGCCCGGAACCTGGAACCGGGAACCGCGGAATCCAGAAGCGGGAACCCGGCTGCCTACCGATATTGGCGCCGTACACTCATTCACTCTTTCAGTCTCCGCTCGGACCCCTGCAGTGCAAAACTGATTGGGGAACAGCGCAGGCAGGACACACCGAGTGCATACATCGTTCGGGGAACAATCTTCGGACGCTCGTGGACGGACCATATCCGCTGGCACTGGACCCCTCCCCACATTCATCGAGGCTGGTCGATCCTCAAGCAAAAGTAGCTCGATCCGCAATGTGCACCCTGGATGCTGAAATACCTTCCCTCGCTCAGCCGAGAAGCAGAACTCTAACACTGATGTGTGCGGGGGCATTGTGGAGTATGAGCGCATCTCAAATTTCTGCGTGCTGGGACTGCTCTCCATGCTCACTTGGCGGCGCGCACAGATGTCTCGGGCGAGGGAGGCGTCTTTCTGAGAAGGAAACAGGGCTTCTGAGAAGGCGGGGGGCTTGTCAGAAGCCCTCCCGACCTCTTCGAAGCTCAAGGACCCTTCTGGGAAACCCCCTGCCCTCCAAGAAGTCACCCGCCTCCTCAGAAGGTCGCCCTCCTCGCAACACACCCCTGTGTGCGCCGCTTGCTCACTCTCTCTCTCGGTGTTTCAAAGGTGGGGTCTTGAGGGATGAGGTCCTGAGAACGAGGTGCCTCGAAGAATTCAAATCCACCCGTGGATCCCTTCCGATCCTCGGGACCCTATCCGTGAACCGCCGACCCCTCGGACGCTTCCACGCGCCGCTGCTCCCGCGCACCAGGTGCCGCGGCCTCCGCTTCCCAAGCTGACACGTTGGCGAGCAGGCACGCTTCGGGCTCCACGCAGGAGACGTCGAAGACCTCGGCCCCCAAAAAGACTACCAACTCTGAGAGAGCACCCAGCCGACATCTTCTTGCGGATAGCTCTTGGCATCCTCGGGGCCGATGCCACTATCTGATGCCAAGATCCCCCGAATCTCGTCACGTCCGAACCAAACACGCCAGCCAAGTGCTCACACCTGTGCAGCACGTTCAGGAGGCCGCGGTCCAGGACAAATGGAGCTGCTGCGGGACTCCTCCTCCCCCTCCTCCTCCTCCTCCCCTTCCTCCTCCTTATCCTCCTCCTCCTCCTCCTCCTCTTCCTCCTCCTCCCCCTCCTCCCCCTCCCCCGCCTCATCCTCCTCATCTTCCTTGTCCTCCTCCCTCCCGTCCCCACTCCTCCGCCTCATCCTCCTCCCTCCTCCTCCCTCCGGTCGGGTGTTCACGTTCCTCTACTGCTTGGCCAGAGCTGAACGGGTCTGTTGTAGAAGTCGCTGTGAATACGCGGGGGCATCGAAAGAACGATCGGCGCTTCTGCAAATTCAGTCGCGGCTGTTAGTGTGTGCTTGAGAGGCCGTCGAATCACTGTTTCCTCAACTTGTTTGTTGCAAGGTTTTACTGACCAGTGCCTAGTACCAAGCAATTCGCGATGGACGCAATTACGTTATTCGGCAGGCGCGCGCGGTGACGCGCTGAAAGGTCGCCCGCGCCCAAAGCACCGATTATTGAGTGGGCGAGAAAGAGCGGATGAACTGACGCCGCTGGCGCCAGCCATCGCAAACGCGATGCAACTATAGGTCTCATTGTCCTGATATGCAACACACGCGGTTTACTGCAATGGGTTGGATTATGCTGGACTGCGTGATGTAGCGCTGCACGATGGGCGTTAGCATGACACCATGACAATACATCTGGCAACCAAACATCACATGCTATACGTGTTCAAGTTCACGGTTGCATGCATGCGCATGCGCATTCACGGAGACGTTGCATACGCGTGCGCGCAAGTGCAGGCTGCAGGGTTGGACGAACGGTTCCCCTCTGGAGTTGAAATCTGCAAGGCGTTCGAACGTACTTCGGCAAAAGACGATGCGCATCGCGGTAGACGCGGAGCCTGGCAATCACCACGATCGATGCGCCCTAAGGTGGAATTCCCTTGAGAAAGCCGCTTGGGCGCCGCTGTAGGCGAAGACGTCACGATGCTGGCCGCCTTCCATACGCGGCCGCCGTGCATGCGAAGCCCCAGGGGCCGCAGCAGCCAGCGAAGCAGGCTGCAACAACGATCGGCTGGGCGGTGACGCCGCCCGCGCTCTGCCACTGAGCAGACTGCACCACACCCAAGGAGGACGTCGAGCAGACACACAATATAAAACTTCGAGTCCTATTGGTGACATGCGTGCCCGTGCACTCAGCGATGTAGAAAGTAGGGGGCTTAGGAGCATACATCAAGAGTTCAGAAGCAAGCGCCGAGCTCTCCAACAAGCATGCGCCTTGTTCACACAACGCCCGTAGGAGCCACCTAGCAAACATACTTTCGGCATTGTGTGCCAAGCTACGCACCATAGGCGATAAACAACCGCCTTTCCATTTAACGCAACCGTTCTTCGCGTCGCGATACATAGTGTTAGTGTTCCGTTCTTGTCCACAGCATCACGGCCTATTGCGCAACATCCACTACAGTGGACACCGCTGAATCCTAAATTGCAGGCCTTCATTGGTAAGCAAACAGCATCGCACATGGCTGCCCTGCATCATGGTGCACAGCGCTTGAGTGATTAGTACGTGCGGGGTTGCAACTAAGAGGGTGCACGCGCGATGGTATAAGCAACACGTACCAACTGTATAACACTCCACCGTGCTGTGTTGGCCTTCGCGAAACCGCAGGAGGTGCAACGCGACCCAATACACTACGCTCAATGCACTGGGCTGCCTGTGAATCAATGTTGGGCTATGTGCGGGACTGCCGCGAATTCGTGGGCATGCGGGCACGATGCAGGGAGCTGTCGGGGGTAGGCATTATGAATCAAGTCGGGCTCACCAATTTGTAAGCAACGTGAACAACTGTCGCCCGCGCACTGCGCCGAATTTATTTCCCGCGCTGTCGTGGCACTGACAGTATGGCACACGCAGGGGGAACCAGACAGACAAGGACAACCTGTGACGACCAAGCTACGAACAAACAGAAACCAGCGCCGAGAAGACACGGGCGGACATACTCACGAACACGCACACGCCCAAACACAGGAATATAAGTTATGCTATTGCTTATACACACAGATGAGCACATAAAGACACTGAACTTCTGCGCCCTCTCTATGCGTGATCGGCCACCTTTCGGGTGATAGAGGTCGGGGAGAGGGGATGGGCGCAGCCTCTGGTTTGCGATTGGCATGCGATCGGGTTCGCAACATATCTATCTCTCGTTCTCGCTATCTTCTCATCACAACTCCGACCCGCCGATCTCAATCTCTGTCTGTCAACTTCACTGTATATTCATATATAGATGTATATGTTTATACCGATCTCGCCACTTATCGATCTCGATATCCACCTACAGATCTCAACATCAATCTATAGATCGGCCTCTCTGTCGATCAATCTTGCAATTTATGTTGACACACAATACACCACTTGCCTGCCCGCGGGCCTACGCGACGGGGACAACCGGCGGGGCAACCCACGGGGCAACCCACTGGACAACCACGGGACAACCCGCGGACAACCGCGGGACAGACCACGGGACAGACCACGGGACAGACCACGGGACAGCTGCGGGGACAGCTGGGGGGACAGCTGCGAATAGTTTTTTGCAGGCAGGGGCCCCCGCCACGCCAACACGTCATCACCCTCGCGCAGACTCGCCCTGCCTGAGCGCGCGACGCGAACCGACACCAAGGCCGGTTCTCTGCGCGGAGGCAGCTCGTTCTCACCGCGCAGCCTCCGACCTTCGATGTTTTGCTGGTGCGTCCTGGTCCTTTTTTGACGCTGGGCAGGCATGAGGCGGGGTCTCTTGCGATGTGTGGTGACGCAAAAAAAGTCGCCGACTTGGGCGAAAGCTTCCTGGTCCTTCCTTCTCGTTCCCCTCATCCTTCTCTCTGCTCCTCGGCCGTGGAGACAACGTCAACGCAGCTAGCGGCAGTGGCCGTGTGGAGCATGACGGAGGGACTCGTGCAAACAACATGCGCGGTCGACATCATCCAGGTGGCTCCCAGAACTAGTGGCGGTCGTTCTAGCAGCCCAAACTAAGCCCCCTACAGGCGACATGGCCTTCCACATGGGCGTGACCTGATCAATCGCAAACTTCTGCATTATAGCAACAGGAAGGCAGATCAACATGAATGGGCACACGAATATGGCCGACAACGGGGCAAATGCTCCTCCTGGGCTTACCAACTGAAGCTGGTTACCAACACCCAACATCTACACGCGAAGGCGACCATGACATATGTGCTGGCAGGATCTCGAGCGTTCAACCCAATCCGATACAAGTAACAAAACACTTCATATGCTGGGCAACGCGTGCCAGTTTGGGCTTGACACTCTGGAAACGAGGGGCTGCATGCACTGTAGGAGGTGGCTCTGTTACGCCGACACCAGTATCTCACCCTCGGGGCACTGCAAGGTGTAGCAACACAAGGGTGCGAGCAACTCGGATCCACAAGACAGCAGCTATGATTAGGAGCGTAGCGGACCACGAAATTCAGGAATCCCAATTGGCCTGCGCGCTTGGGAACCGTCGGCGCCCCCAACAGCTCTGACCCTACGGCGTTTGGATGAGTCCATATTCGCCCCCACATCCAAACATTCTCATGCACTCCATCAAGTCTGTCCCGCATGCGTATGCACATCCATATGCATATGTATGCACACATATGTTTTACGTACAAGCGGTATGCACATGCGTTCTGAACGTGTACCGCTGGTGATCCCTTGAACTGTCTTCTCTTCTTATCCGACTTATCTCGCTCTCTCCCTCTCACACACACCCTCGCCCTAAATGTATACATGTGTATACGTGTATGTGCAACCCTTCATTTGACATAACCCTCTGTGCGCCACTTCATCCCTTCCCCGCCGCCCTCTCTATCCTTATTTGTACATGTGCATATATGCATGATCTCTCTATGTCTCTCGACCTCTCTCCCCAATCCCTTCTTCCACGCTCTCCTTACAATCCTCTTCGGCAACCTCTCAATGTTCTGGTTGCCATCTCTCTAGCTGTTTTCCGTGTCGCTGGGCATGCATATTCGCGCACTATGACTGCCTGCTTTCTGAGTGGCATTCAACCTCTATTGGATTTAAACGTCCCTTCAATGCTTACTCGGCCCAACGCCTTCACACTCAGAACAATCCATGCACTCCGATTGACAGGTGTCTGCTGGTTGTAATCATCAAAAGAACGAGGCCCACGGTCAACGCCGCTGCGAAGTAAAACCGAACAAGCCCAACATAATGCAGCTACCAATCCAACAACATTAGTTCAATCTTGCGTACAACAGCAAGAACAGTAATGATGTGATGAACTGCGCCAGCGCTGCGTCCGACTGCGGTCATGCTGCGCTTCAATATCATTCACCACCCTCCCTGGCGTGAAGGACCTGTGTAATAAATCTGCCACACGCCAACAGTACTGGACATGAACACATTGGGCTGAGACGCGCATGGGTACACTTTGACGCCCGCACGCGCAACGCCGAAAATTGACCACTCCCAAAATCTCAAGTAAGCAGCCCGGAATTGATTCGCACCACTCGGGCTCAGAAAAAGGATTATGTAGCCGCGGCCAATACACTATGTGTGTGTGTGCGTGTCTGTTCGCGCATTTGTTCTATGCGGTCCTCGAGCAACGCTGGGCTGACTAGTCTCATCCTTAAATACCCTGGAAAGAAACCAATCCATGGACTCGCTAATCTCGTTACACCACCCTAGAATCCCCTTCAGAGCATCGTGCGCGTCATTGCAGTGTCCGAGGCCATCGATTAGGGATCCAGATTCCGCGGAGTTCACGCGAATTTATTTCGACGGTGTGATTTTCAATCCGCAGCCCCAAAACTGCGGACCCCTTCCCTGGGGCCATGTTGTTCTCCCTGGATTCAATCTTGATTGTCCCGGGTCTCGAAAACGGCCCCCGGATTCCAGAGTGAAGGGGACAGCGCCGCGGCGGAAAAAAGTATCGCCCGAACCCCGCCGCCAGCCAAAGCACGTTCGCGGCAGCGGAGAGACCACGGTCAGGAACTTTTGCCGAGCGTGTCGCGGCCCCGGCGACACGCTGTACCTGGCAAGCAGACGGCGTGTCGCTCCGCTCCGCGGGCCGGGAGGCTGGGAGCAGCTCGGCGCACTTGCGCCTGGGAGTCGCGAAGTGGACAGCGTGTCGCGCCGTGGAGTGGTGGGCCAGAACTGGCGGAGCGACGCGCCATAGCCAGGCTCGTCGTCGTCGTCGCCGTGCCCGTCGTCTGCCTTTGCCTGACGAGCCGCTCTCTCAGAAGTCTCCCGACCGCACCCCACGGCGCCTTTCGCGGTGGAAGGCGCCCTCTCCCGGTCGTAGAGCGCCTGCCCGCGGCGCCGCCGGTGCGGGCTCCCGCAAGATCGTGCGCGCGCGACGGGTCTGCCCCCGATGCGCCGACCCACTGGGACAGTCGGCGTGCGGGGTGCTCGCCCATCCCCAGACGTGGCCCGGCTGCACGCAGGAGGGCAAACCTACCGCTTCATCCGAAGCCGTTGCATCTGGACGAAATCGTCCGAGACGAGATTATCCAGCCGAATTCGTTCGGACAGCTTCTTCCGGACGGGTTCACCCGAAGATGACTTCGACGACGATTTCGTCCGGAGACGAGATCGTCCGCTGATAAGTTCATCTGGGCGGACTTCTTCGGACAACTTCATCTGCACGAGTTCGTCCGGAAGAACGTTCTCAAAGATGAACCCGTCGCGGGAGATATCGATCTGGATGAACTGGTCGCCCTCCGAGTGGCACTGGGCAAGAGTGACCGTTGGTGCGCGGCTTGAGGGGGGTCGCGGAGGGGCCAAACCCAAGCGGGCAGGCCGCTACTGTCGCATCGTGTGCAAAGGTCGGGAGACCCCAATGGGCCCGTACCAAAGGTCACTCTGGCGAAGGGTCACCTTGCCGTGTACTCGATTGGCGGTGCGCGCAGAGGGGTGGCGCGGGGGAGGTGGCCTTCCATCAAGGTATGGGGCTTCTAAGAGGGCAGCGGCTTCTCAGAACACCTTCCCCACCCCCTTCCGAAGCGTGGCGTGCTAGTAGAGGGCCTACAGACCTTACACGCCGCAGTCGTACTAGTAGCCCAACGTAGCGGTACTCGTGCTTCAACTCTGGCATATCGAAGCTGTACAAATAGGCGTATGTAACCGTCCTCGGAAAGTTCATCCCTGCACGCAACCGTCAAATCATTAGGTCTTGGCTCAAGTTGGGCTATAACTTGCCAAATCGGACAACTGCCTTTGAAGCTGCTCGGGAGCATCTTGGGCTCCTCTTTGGCTCATAGTTGGGGATCTCCTGGAGGCCATCGAGAAAGAGAGGGTGTCCTCAGCGCACTATCGCCGGAATCTGAGTGAGCACCTTTCCAAGACGCCTTCTAGGAACCTCTGGGCCCTCCCCCCCGTGCAGCACTGAAATGGCGTAGGGGGGGAGGAGGGGGAGGAGGAGGAGGAGGAGGAGGAGGAGGAGGAGGAGGAGGAGGAGGAGGAGGAGGAGGAGGAGGAGGGGGACGAGGAGGAGGACACAGCATCTGGGCCCCATGCTTTCTAAGACGCCCCCCCCGCCTTCTTAGACGGCCACCCCGCTCGCGCCACCTCCTTGTGCGCGCCGCCACCAGTCCCATCCCCTAAGAGGGGGATGAACTAAGGGAGGCGGCCCTGACCTCCAGATAGACCTCGAAGCACCCTCAGGGCAGCCCCTTTACCCCGACTCGTTCCCGTCAACTTCTGCAGCAGCCCCAGAGCTGCCGGCAGGTCGTCAGTGGTCCCATAACAGACGCTGAGATACAGAAACACGGTGGGAGCAAGCAACACGGACACATATAGATATTGATAAACAGAGAGAGAGAGAGAGAGAGAGAGAGAGAGGGAGAGAGAGGGAGATAGAGAGGGATATATATATAGAGAGAGAGAGAGAGAAACATATAAACTAATATACATAGAGCGAGAGAGAGTGCTACATATGTGTATGAATGTATAGATATAGCGATCCATTGGGACAAATCTATAGAGAGAGATAGAGAGACAGACAGAGAGAAAAAGAGAGAGCAAGAGAGCGATGAACACAGAGAGAGAGAGAGAGAGAGAAAGAAAAAGGGTGACACAGAGAGAAGCAAAGAGAAAGAGAACGAGAGAAAGAGAAAGAGGGAGAGAGAGAGAGAGAGAGAGCAGAAGAAGGAAACGAAGGTATGCGTGCATCTCCTCACTCTCCTGTTCTTCCCCCCTGCTGCTGCTCCCCCTCCGTGATCTTGCCTCTCTCCACCCCGTCCTCCTTCTCCTCCGCCCTCCCCCCCTCCCCGTCCACAGCCTCGACCTCCTCACCCAAGAGAGGACGGGCGAGCGAGGCGTCGGAGCGGGCGGGCGAACGATCGGCTCGAAGCCCGCCGACTTCTCCATGTCGCCCAGCGCGAAGAACTCCTGGGCGCCGAGGGGGCCCGCGGCGGCGCACTCCGCGGGGAGGCGCGCGGGCGGACACGGACGGCCCGGGGGGGCCAGGGACCGGGGGGACCGGAGGGGAGGGAGGGGAGGGGAGGACGGGACGATTGGCTCTCGCTCCCTGCTTCTGCAGCTTGCCCGCCTCCGTCCTCGCCTTCTCTGGCCAGGAGGGAGGGGGGACGGGGGGTGGGGATAGCGGCGACGACGGGGGGGGCGAACGTGGGGAGGAGGACGACGACGAGGCGGAGTGGAGGGAGGAGCATAATGATGAGAAGGATGCGGGAGCGAAAGCAGGAGAGTGAGCCAGACAGAAAGTAAAAACTTAGCAGGGAGGGATAAGGACGGTTGGGAGGAGGCGGGGGAGAAGGATGGAGGCAGGAGGAGAGGGAGGTGGGAGGTGGGAAGATGTAGTATGGAGGGGGTAATGTCAAAGATAGGAGTGACTACCCTGGGAATGGGGAAGGTAGAAGGGTGATGGGGAATGAGGAGCAAGGAAGTGGCAGTGAGAAGGGAGACGGCGGGAGAAGGGATCAGTGATGAAAGGAAGGAGGAGGTAGGAAATGCGAGGGAGGATAAAGGAGGTAGGCAGAAGGTGGAGGGGGGGAGGGAGCAAGGACAGAGGGGGGAGGATGGTGGTTGTGTGGGGGAGTGGGGGGAAGAGGGATCATTATGAGGAGGATGCGGAATTGGAGGAAGGGCGACAGAGCAACAACAACAAAATGAGGATGATGCGTAGAGGGAATGAGTTTACCGTTTCTGCTACGTGGATGCCGAAGAGCCTCAAGAGGCTTGGGTCGCCGTCGAAAAATAGATCTGCTGCTACTCTGAGAAGGTGGTATCCAGCTGTAGATGGCACTTTCGATGGCGCTGTCCTGGATCTGGTGTCGGCGGGGCAACCGGAAGGCTGGGTGGGGGGGCCCAACAAGAGCCAGACAAACCCTCCAGAGGCCAAGCGATAATCATCATCGGCTGAGTCTTGCCCATGTGGCTTGCCCTTCTGTATTTGGAAACTGTGTTTGGTGGTCCCGGGGCCCTCGAGTCGGGCTCTCAGGGTGGCCATCCGGCATCGGTTCTGGACCCTCCAAGCAGTCCTCGTGAGCCCGTGCACCAGCTCCGCGATGCGTCCAGCTCGGTCAACAACCATGTCGGACGACGGGAACACATCGATGCAGTTTTGCCAGTGAAGCGCTGGCGTTGCGTCCCTTTCGGAGCTGTGCTGTGCCAGACTGGCTGCTGACGATGCGCACGCAAGAGGGTACCGAGGCAATGCCCCAACGCACGCGAAAGAAGTGAAAGTTGGCACAACGCGCAGTGGCGCACGAGAACTCCTGGAACATCTGAACACAACCGATACGCGGCCCGCACCGGAAACAGCTCCGACACCAAACAAGCTGACGTCTCGTCTGTACTTCCGCCGCCCTCCACCGAGCGCACCGCCGTGTCACCTCTTCCTCTTACTCAAGGAACTGCGCCCAATGCACCCGCAGAACGGACGCTTCGTGAGGGGCCCAAGGTTAAACAAAAACCGACGTGCGGCGCACGATACGGCTGCTCCTTAGCTACCTCGATACGCAACACGCAGCACGTAGCGTGTTGACACGGAGCTCAACACGGTGACCGAAAACGCAGGACGGGCGCGATGCGTTCGCCAAAACGTTGACCGACACGTAGCACCACAACACGCAATTCGTTAACACGGACGGGTTGAGCAAGGAACGTGTTGCGCTTCAGCACGGGCGTATCAGGGCAGCTAGGGGCTCTTCATACCGAGGCCGGTGGCCCTCGGAGGCTACGCAATGGGGATGCCAGAGCTGGAAAACGAAGGCGCTTGCCTTGCGAACCCCCCAGTCCCGCCCCTACTGGCTAGGCGCAAGATTGACCCTAGGCAGGAGTGACCAGCAGTGCGCGGATTAACGGGGGGCGCGAGCTGGCCAAGTCCAAGCGCGCAAGCAGCCACTATCGCATCGCGCTCAGCGATCGGGGACACCCTGGTGAGCCCGCACCAAAGGTTTCTCTGGCGAAGGGTCATTCCTACGTGTAGCCGACCTTGCGCCAGCTTCCGACCCGGCCTCCGCAGCATGGGAAGACGCGCCGAGGGCGAGGGCCGAGGGCGAGGGCGTCCCCACGAAAGCACAGGTCGCCCTTGAGGTCGCTCCCGCTCCCCTTCTCGCCCTCCCTCCTCTCGATCCTCCCTCACTGCCCCCTACCTTCCCTTCCTCCTCGGAGCCTGCCCTAACCTCCCAACACACAACTCCCGCTCCTGTGACCGAAGATGTGGCCCAGAGAGAGAGAGAGAGATACGCATATATATATATATATATATATATACATATATATATATATATAGATGAAAGAGCGTGTTCTACCGCTGCTGGCGGAAAACCGGGGGGGGTCACTACCGGTTCGAACCCCTCCCCCCCCCCCTTTCCGGAAAACCGGGAGGGCTTTCCGGAAAACCGGGAGGGGTCACTACCGGTTCGAACCCCTCCCCCCCCCCCCCAGCTCATCATGAAAAGGGGGGGGGGTCACTACCGGTTCGAACCCCCCCCCCCCCCCTCGAAAACCGAGTGGGGGTGCGGACAGTGGTGGGGACGGTGTTGGTGGGGACAGTGGTGAGGGGACAGCGGGACAGTGGTGGGGACAGTGGGGGGACAGTGGGACAGTGGTGGGGACGGTAGTGGTGGGGACAGTGGTGGGGACAATGGTGGGAACAGGGGGGACAGTGGACAGTGGTGGGAACGGTGGTGGTGGGGACAGTGGTGTGGGGACAGTGGGAATGAGGTGGAAACACTGGGACAGTGGAGGGTACAATGGTGGTGGAGACACTGGTAAAGGCGGTGGCGAGGACGGCGGTGGGACAATGGGACAGAGGTACAGTGGGGACAGTGGTGGGGACAGTGGGGACAGTGGTGGAAACAGTGGGACAGCTCAGTGGGACAGCGGAGGAGTCAGTGGGACAGTGGGGACAATGGGGATAGGCAGTGGTTGGGTCCGTGGAGACAGTGGGGAGAGTGGAACCGTGGTGGGAACAGTTGTGGGAACAGTGGGGACAGTGCGACAGTGGTGGGGGCATTGGTGGGGACAATAGGGACGGTGGTGGAACCAGTGGGGACAGTGGTGGTGAGGACAGTGGTGCTGGGAACAACAGTGGGGGATGTGATGCGAGCGGTGGTAGGGACCGGGAGTCGTTTGCTGGCGGTGCGTGGGGTGGGGGGGGTCGAACCGGTAGTGACCCCCCTCCGGTTTTCGAGGGGGGGGGGGTCCAACCGGTAGTGACCCCCCCCCGGTTTTCCGGATCCGGTGGTGGGGGGGGGGGGGGGGGGGGGTTGAGGGTTCGAACCGTAGTGACCCCCCCGGTTTTCGAGGGGTAGGGTGGGGGGGGGGAGGGGGGGGAGGGGGTTTTGGCCGGGAGGGAAGGGGGGGGGGGGGGGGGGGGGGGGGGGGGGTTCCGGCCGGGGGGGGGGGTGGGGGGGGGGGGGGGGGGGGGGGGGGGGGGGGGGGGGGGGGGGGGGGGAGGGGGGGGGGGGGGAGTTTTTCCTGGGGTGGGTAGAAGGGCGGGGGGGGGGGGAGACCCCCGGGTTCCAGAGGAAAAGGTTGGCAATTTTCGACAGTAAAGCGGCGGTGGATCACGCTCTCTCTCTCTCTCTCTCTCTCTCTCTCTCTCTCTCTCTCTCTCATATATATATATGAGATAAGTGTACTGACAGACATAGATCTGACTGGCGGTGGTTCTATGGGTCCATCCGCGCCTCCCGCCGCTCCCCCTCCGCGGGTCCCTGCTCGCCCCGAGGGGCTCGGGGACCCCCGCCGCTCAAGGAGCCACTCCTCTCGACTCCCCCCCAATCAGAGGTTCTCCTGCGGCTTCCTCGCCCCAGGCGAGCTCGTTCGCAGGTGAAGATGTCGAACAGGGCAAGATCTCAAGAAACCAGGACGACCCAAGCTCGGCCGAGCATCATCGCTGCTGCCAGCTCCTCGCCAGTGGCATGGCACTGGTGTAAAGAACGCTCCGCAGCTTCGTCTCGCCTCGTCGCTCCTGATCCTCGTCGTCTTCGTCGGCACCGCCATCGTCGTTATCGTCGTCATCCTCCCCCTTCTCTTCCTTCGCACTCACATCGTGCGTCTGTCCTCGGTTACCCGGTTGGTCCACTCTCGATGGAGAGCGTTTGGCCGTAGCGGGTGCGAGATGTCTGCCTTGGGCAAGTGCTGTGGGGAGACACGGATCCTGCCATCTCCTTCATTCCTCCTCCCGCCCCCCCTCCTCCTCCTCCTCCTCCTCCTCCTCCTCTTCCTCCTCCTCCTCCTCCTCCTCCTCCTCTTTCCTTCTCCTCGACTTCCTCCTCCTCCTCTTTCCCTCGACCTCCTCCTCCTTCTCCTTCTCCAAGACTGCTTGACATCAATCGAAATCCTGACCGCGGCCACCGGTCGCACAATCCCCTCCTGCCCATCTCCACAGGACGGCGGTAACGATGTCAAATGTAACAAGTCCAAACTGTCTGAAGCAGTGTGAATGACGCTGAATACGCATTCGAGATTGGGGTTGCAAAAGTATATGTAAGTCGCGGCCTTCGGGGACATTGTTTTTGTTTTATTTGTGCGCGTGTGAGATATGACGCGCGTGCAAGACTTCGCGGCAGTGTTCATAGCCGCTGAGTGCATTTTGGACTTCATGATTTCCACTTGCTGTTACTGCCGAAGCCTATCATCGCAGCCAGCAGCTGTTTGTTCATGTCGGTTGACCATTCTGCTAGGTACGCTGCGGGTCGTCCCGTGGGTATCTGTAGCCAGGTGGGCGGGCGCACTCATATGGCTATCCGTAGCCGAGGGGGGGGGGGGCGCAAACCTCCGGGATTTGCTGACAAGGGTCAGTCCAGACCCGGGTCAGCAGGAAACGAGAAAACTACAATGCAGGAACAAAATCTACAACGCTTGGCCTCGCAAACCCAGGTCAGCCAATACGCGCGTCCAATGCGCGTCCACCTCGCGGCTCGCTGACCTGGGTCAGCCAGAGGGGGTCTTCGCAGGATCCTCCGAGATCCAGTGCCCTGGCTGACCCCCGTTTGCATTGACCCCCGTCTCCGGAACCCCGACCTCCTGTGGATATCCTAGGGGAACAAAAAGTGACATAAACATAAAAAGTCGCGCGGATTTCTCGGATCGGCGCTGGACCCCCTTCCCTGGCGCGCGGAGCGCGCCGGGTCTTGCTGGCTCTCATGGTCAGCGTGAGGACTTCAATGCAGACTCCCACTATGAACGAGTGTGAGATGTCAAAACACAACGCTAGACAATACTTGGCGCGGACCTGGTTCATCTTATGAAGCTCACGCAAATACGCTTTTTGTCTGCAGGGCGACTCTGCGGAATCTTCTCTGGACGTAAATCGACCATGTACAGTATGAAGCAACGAACAACAAGTCCGCCGACATCAATGTCAAGTGGAGGCATAGCAGCGTCATATGACTACGAAAGAGAGAGAGAGAGAGAGAGAGGCAGCAATCTGCACCATATGCAGGATGGCTTGCTCCAGGACGAGCTTGTCCACATCCTGTGCGCCACTGAACAGAAACAGAGAAATAAAAAACTGAGACACAGAGAAAGAGAGAGAGAGAGATAAACACAATGATAACAAACACAATGAAATAACACGCGCGACGAACCGGTCGCGACCATCGGCCTAACGGACCGCCAAACTCCATAGATCTCCTGGTGCGCCCTCCTGCCATGATCTCCATAGTCTCATCCTTCTTTAAGTGTATGCATGTCTCCCCTAAACCAAACATAATCGGTTAGTCACATCTCGCAAACCAGACTGACCACTTGAGACATCCAAACACAAACGCGGTTATCTTACTGCAAACCTTTTCTCCTCCCCCCTCCTCGCCCTCGTCCTCATCTCAGGAGCGCACATGGGGGTTCCGAAACTCCCGTGCGGCGGCTCAGCTGCAACTTGCGCCAGTCAACGTGCTGAAGGCGGCGAGGCCCCGTCGGGACGAGGACGCTCATCTTTCTTCTCCCCTTCGAACTTGATTGGACAGGACACAAGAGAGGACACAATACTCTTCCGACGGCAACGTGGCCCCAGAACACCATAGGACATGCGGGTTGCACAGGTCCCCCTTTCTTCACCTCCCTCCCCCTTCCTTGCCGCCGTCCCCACGCCACTCGGGCCAGGGCCACACTCACATCTTGTTCTGCCCCCCCCGTGTCCGCTGGGCAGCCGGGACTCAACTCTGGCCTCGGGCAGCCCCATCACGGCATCCTCACACTGCTCCCCGACGAGGCGCAGCCGATGGAGACCACCCTGGACCTCCAAAGACTTCGAAATCCTGTGGAAGCAACACAAGAGCTTCTGAAAACGTTACGGCTGCTTCCCACTTCCCCACTGC
>CAUYUJ010014647.1:376063-387217 GCA_963575745.1 Prorocentrum cordatum | reverse complement strand
CCCTCACGCAGATCGGCGGGGTCAGAGTCGAAAAACCAATAGGATTTGCTACATTTCTGAAATTCGGCGGCACCCCTCACGCAGATCGGCGGGGTCAGAGTCCAAAAACCAATGGGAGTTGCCCCATATCTGAAATTCGGCGGCACCCCTCACGCAGATCGGCGGGGTCAGGGTCGAAAAACCAGTGGGATTTGCCACATTTCTGAAATTCGGCGGCACCCCTCACGCAGATCGGCGGGGTCAGGGTCGAAGCATTCGCAACATTTTAGCTCGAGGTCCAATCTTCTCGATCTCTTCCGTCTCCTCCGTCTCTGAGGTCTCCTCCGTCTGAGGTCTCCGTATCCTCCGTCTCTGAGGTCTCCTCCGTCTCTGAGGTCTCTTCCGTCTCTGAGGTGTCCTCCTTCTCCTCTTCCCCCTCGTCCTCCTCCTCCTCGTCCTCCTCCTCCTCCGTCTCTGAGGCCTCTTCCGTCTCTGAGGTCTCCTCCATCTCCTCCGTCTCCATCTCCTGCCCCCCCCCCGTCTCCTCCTCCTCCTTATCCTCCTCCTTTCCTCCTCCTCCTCCTGCTCTTGCTCTTCTTTCTCCCCTTCCTCTTCCCTGAGGTCTCCTCCGTCTCCTCCGTCTCTGAGGTCTTTCAGGTCTCTTCCGTCTCTGAGGTCTCCTCCGTCTCTGAGGTCTCCTCGGTCTCTGACTTTTCTGAGGTCTCTGAGGTCTCGTCCGTCTCTGAAGTCTCTTCCCCTCCGTCTCTGAGGTCTCTTCCGTCTCTGAGGTCTCCTCCGTCTCTGAGGTTTCTGAGGTCTCTGAGGTCTCCTCCGTCTCTGAGGTCTCTGAGGTCTCCTCCATCGTCTCCGTCTCCGTCTCCTCCTCCCTCCCTTCTCCTCATCCTTCTCCTCCTGATCCTGCTCCTCCTCCTCCCCCTCCTTCTCCTCCTCCTCCTCCTCCTCCTCAATCTCTTCCCTTTTCCATCACGCACGCACGCCGCACATCCCCCCCGCCCGTCGCCCGTCGCCCCCATAACACATCCCGCACGCACGCCGTACATCCCCCCCGCTCGTCGCCCCCATAACACGTCCCGCACGCACGCCGTACATCCGCCCTCCAGTCGCTCCCATAACACAACCCTGCACACACGAGCGCACACACTCATACTGCCGACCACACAGGCACATACACAGACACGCGTACATACACGCACGCTCGCACCAGAGTAACCACAGCAACCACATGCAATCACTAAGCTCTTGGCGTGCTCAACCATACGATGTCTGACAAGCCTTGTGGACAAAGCTAGAAGCAGCAACCACCAGGGCATCTATGGAGTGTATGCAACTGCACCCTTCTTGCGCATAGTTTTTTTCTGGGTGCGAGTCCATGCGCGCGTGCGAACGCAAGCTCAGAGAAGCGGCGCTTCCCGTTCTTGTCTGGGTAGGTTCCCCCCTTTCGGGCGTTTCGCTCGAGACATCCTCGAACACGTGAGATGCTGAAGGTGATGTTTGCAAGGCGTTGTCTGTTGAACATGAGGCTCTCGTTCGAGACATCCTCGAGACAGGGGGACATCGAGATCGCGTCCGAAACCTAGCCAAGTATACAAAAGGGCCGTTTCGCTCGAGACATTATCGAAACAATGAGATGTTTGAGGAGCTGCTTGTAAGACAGTCTCTCTTGAAAACGAGGCTCTCGCTCGAGACATCCTGGAAAACTGGAGATGCTCAGATAGCTCCTGAAACCCGTGACTGCTGCGGACCCGTTCGGCAGCACTCAGAGCATTAAAGGTGCAATCCCCCGATTCAACATGTCCAGGTAAGACCTCCTGGTGCGACGGGGAACATGAAGATTGAAGAGATAGGCTCCCCCTCGTAGCAGCCATCCCTCAAAGATCGGCCCCACCTGAGACGGGCCACGACCGCCCCAAGAGAGCTCCAAGCCAGCCTTCGGAACTAGACCCTAAGCGCTGCCAGGTGTCCTCGGGATGCCCCCGAAGGCCCCCGAAAGCCTCCAAAGAGGCGCCCGAATAGCCTTGGGAGGCAAACGAACAATGTAATGCCTCAGGATTTCATGTATAATTGGCTTCCGAAGCTCTTGGCTGAATATAGCCTTGGGAAGGCTTCATAAAAGCGCGAGATTTCTCGTAGAGCCCAAATGGCCCCGAGACCTCGAGACGACCCGAGAAGCAAACGACCGCATACTACCCTATTAGTGGCTGGGTTCGCCTAAGGCATGTGGGTAGCACTAACCCTGTAACGCACCACAATAGAAATTCAATGCCGATGGCGACTGCGTTGCCTGACTGAGCAGACGAGACTAGGGACGCGTCTGGGGCCGTCAAGGGATGTGATGTGCGTGAGGCTCATGGGGCTGTGTCAGGGGGGTTGTGCCAGTGGAAGCGTCCAGATGCATGTCTGTGGACGTGGCCGGGGACATGTCAGGGGGCGTCTCTGGGACCGTGTCCAAGGAACGTGAATGGGGACGTGCGTTGGGCCATATCTCAGAAGAAACCTGGGGGCTGCACCCGGCTGGGCTGGCCATGCCTGTGACAGCGTCGGGAGGGGCACATCTGGGGACGTGCCCGCCTGGGACACGCCCGGGGGGCGCATCAGGGAGCGCACCACTGCCTGTCTGGGGGCGCGTCACGGGGGGCGTGCCACTGTCAAGGCCTGGGGCGTCACGTCCTGGAGCGGGAGCGCACGGCGCATCACCGGCGGCGTCTGGGCGGGACGCACCGCAGCGCCGAGCGGGCGCGCCTGGGACAGCCTGCGGGGCGCACCGCTGTCCGGGCCTTCCGCGGGCGGGCACGCGTGGACTGGACCTGGGACGGGTCCTGGGCCGCACCACTGCCAGGTTCTGGGGCGCACTGCCGTCGAGCGGGCGCGCGAGAACTGGGATCAAGGAGATCGACCGCGATCCCCCAAGACGGGAACTGGTGACCCCCCAAAAGGGGACCCTGCTATGTCATTCGGATCAAAGCCCCATCACAGCCATGGACAAGCTACCGTGTATCTGGTTGAGGGGCGTGCGGTACGCGAAGGGGCAAGCGCAGAACGCGGATAGGAAAATCCAGACGACGGGGAATAAGCAACAGACGGCGAAGGGGCAAGGCGCAAGGAAGGACGCGAAACGCGGAGGGGCAGTGCGGAACGCGAAGGGGCAAGGCGCAAGGAGGAAGATCCAGATGACGGGGAATAACCAATATAATAATTGGACGGTCCGCATTGTTTCGGCAGACCTGGCCAGCGAAACTGCAAGAGGAAACCATGCGCATCTGCCTCGTGGGGAGGGGGGTACGACGTGGCTGGCGAGAAGGGGCAGCAGGGGGACTGGATGCCAACCGCTGCATCCGACACGCAACTGCAGACTTCGCGGGCCCACCAGGTCCACCCTCCTCCTCCTCCTCCTCCTAGCTCCTCCTCCTCCTCCTCCTGGCTCCTCCTAGCTCCTCCTCACTCCTCCTCCTCCTCCTCCTCCTCCTCCTCCTCCTCCTCCTCCTCCTCCTCCTCCTCCTCCTCCTAATTAGCTCCTCCTCCTCCTCCTCCTCCATCCATGCGCGCCGAGAGGCCCTGGGATCTGCCTCGAGAGCTCCAGGGGGCCAGACCCGAGGGAGGAGCAGGACGCGCCGAGGGCCGGCCCCGTCCGGGGAGGCTCCGACAAGAAGGCGCCGCGTCCGATCACTGCAGGATTCAGGCGGGGGCGAGGAGGAGGAGGAGGCGGAGGAGGAGGAGGAGGAGGAGGAGGAGGAGGAGGAGGAGGAGGACGCGCCCGCAGGCAGTCGACTACACGCAGGAGTGACCCTGGGCCACTGGGCAGTGACCTCTGGTGCGCGGCCTTCCGTGGGCCGCGGGGGTGCCAAAGACAGGCGCGCGAGACGCCACTGCCGCCCCGCGCTCGGCGATCGGGGGACCCCAGTGGGCCCGCACCAAAGGTCACTCCGGCGAAGGGCCTCTCATGCGTGCAGTCGAGGCACCCCTCGCGAGAGACCTGGCCCGAAAATCCGCCAAGCTTCGCGCCCAGCATCTGGGTTTCTTGTAGCCGCGGACTCCGCGCATTGCCGGAAGCGAAGACGTCCAGGGCACCCTGACGAAAGACATGTGGTCTCTCGGTGCGCGTCCCAACTGTACGTCACTTGTCACCCCTGCTCCTCCCGCCGATTGCCTACTTTGCTTGCAAGGTTCCTCCTCTTCCACACTCAAAGGCAACATCGAATCGTCGCTCGCCCTTCTGCGCAGCTGTCGTCCCTGGTGTACCAGGCGTCCACATCATCGCTGGATCGGAATACCGAAGAGGAGCGAGGCATAAATCCACAAGGGAGGGCCAGGTCTGACCAACGATTCGCCAGTGTATTCTAGAAGCGGGCCAGCGCGTGGGGCGCGCTCGTTGGTGACATCGTGGTGTACGGGGCCCAAAACACTGGTGGTCAATAACTCTGGGACGCGAAACGCACATTCACTAATGCGTCCCTGAAGACTGTGGCGCTGCCGTGAAGACAGACTGTGGAAATAGTGAGCAAGAGGAAGGCAGGCGAAGAAGTGGGAATACAGAGGAACGCTGCCAGGATGAGCAACTCGACAGAGATGATGCTTGCCAGCGTGGACCCCAAGTGGTGAGTATGGCACTGAGGATGTGCATGCTGTGTGGTGTAAGCTATGTGGTGTCGGATACGCTGTGCTAGATGTGTCGCACGCCATGTTGTGCATTATAATATGTGGTGCACGTTATATGGTTCAAGCTATGCGGTGCAAACCTTGTAATGAAAGCTATGCTGTGAACCTATGTGGTGCATGCTGCGCGGTGTAACACGGGTGGCACACGCTATGTGATGCAATAGCTGTGTAAAATGTTAAGCTGCGTGGCCCAAGCTGTGCGGTGCAGGCTATGTGATGGAAACTGTCGCGTAAACTACGACATATGTGATAAAAGCTAGGTGCTTCGAGCTCTCCAGACCCCCGACGTCATGATTTGTTTCATGGCGTCGACCCTCTGAGGTCTGGACCAATTCCCTGGGGCTGGTTTCTCATCCTGGGTCGTTTTTGACGGTCCCGAGGCTCGGTGAAGGCCCCCAGAGGCCGAAAATGGCGAGAAACCTTCCGTCATGATTTTTCCCTACCTAGGCTCTGCCTAGAAGGGTTCTTACTTTGTAGCTTAAAAGGGCCGGGCAGTGTAAATCGCCCCGGGCGGTTCCCCCGGTCCCCTGGGAGCAAGCAAAAGCAACAGCAAAGGTAAAAGCAAACGCGCGGTTCCCCCAGTGGCGCTGCCTGGGTGCCAAGCAGAAGCAAAAACAAAGGCACAAGTGAAGGCAAAAGCGAAGGCAGAGCAAAAGCATAGCAGAGCATAGCATAGCATAGCGCAGCATAGCATAGCGCAGCATAGCATAGCATAGCATAGCCTAGCCTAGCCCAGCATAGCATTGCGCAGCATAGCATAGCATAGCATAGCAGAGCATAACATAGCATAGCATAGCGCAGCACAGCATCCACTATTGCTGCTAGGAGGAGGACGGCGTTTACCGCTCATACTAATGTTGCTTTCCTAGAGGCTCCGACTCCTAGGTAGGGTCGCACTGGGATAATTTCATGACTCGAGGGGGTCTGGGTAGCCTGGGCCAGCGCGGCCGGACACGGCCCCGTGCCACTCGGAAGCGGCCGCCCAGCGCCCCCGCGGCGCCCCCGAGGCGCCCATGGGGCGGCCACGCGCGGGCACCCGCGCCGAACTCCCGCAACCCTCGCCACGCGCACTTTTTTGACTCGCGGGTCGAGAGCGCACCTCTGCCGGTCGACTGGCCATCGCTCGGACGTCCATTTCCTGTGTTTTTGTTTCGGTTTCGTGCGTGGTTCTGTCGCCAGATGATCGAGGATGCTCCTCGATGGCCCTCGCCGAAGGAGAAATGCACACGTCCGAGCGATGCCGAGTCGAAGCTGAGCAGGCCGCGCAGAGCTTGAGTTACAACCCTCGCCACGCGCACCCGCCGCACGGAGCGCCCAAGAAGGGCGCCCGCGGGCGGGAGCCGGGCGAAACCTCGCCAGGCCCACCCGGCGCACGAGGCGCCCACGAGGCGCCCAGAAGGGCGCCCGCGAGGTGGCCCACGAGGTGGCCCACGAGGCGCCCCACGAGGTGGCCCACGAGGCGCCCACGAGGTGGCCCACGAGGTGGCCCACGAGGTGGCCCACGAGTCGCCCACGAGGCGCCCCACGAGGCGCCCAGGAGGCGGCCCACGAGGTGGCCCACGAGGTGGCCCACGAGGTGGCCCTCGCCACACCCTCCCAGCTATAGCTCAAGTCAAGCGAGAACTCCGGGGTGCAAGCCCTGCTTCGGGAACACATCCGGAGATATATATATATATATATATACACACACAACGGGGGCGAGATGGGCAATACAGAGCATCAAAAACAAACGCGCAGACATGAACCATGGCGAACGGCGATGATCGTGAGCTGGAGCTGGGGGCGTCAACCCCGGACCCTGATCCCACACACGCTCTGACACCGGCCTGGTGATTCCATCACAAAAAAGGCTGCATTCCGCCCGTCGTGGTGCCTACGCGTACTGCCACCCATGTACGCAACCCCACCAGCCCTCGCGTCGCTCCGTGGCCCGGGGTTGCGTCATACGCCCCCGCATCCAATCCTTGGACTCTCTTTGGGGGCGAGGGGCGTGCCCCTGGCGCATACCACCCCCAGGGCCCGAACCTCTGCGGATCGCTGGGCCCCCCCGAAAGCCGCTCCCGGTCGCCTCTCACCTCGAGGGCGCACGGCGCGACAGGCCGCCGCAGGGGCGCACGGCGCGCACGCCGTGGCCGCGGCGGCGGCGCGTTCGCGCACCGCGCCCGCGGCCCGAACGGCGGCCCTGGCGGGCGAGGTGTGCCACGCGGGCAAGCGGGGCCACGGGAGAGGGGGCGGCCACGGAGGCGTCGGTGGCAGCTCACTGGGAGCCCCCCCTTACGGGGCAGTGTTTAATACATGGGATGTTTAATCGGATTTTTGATACATGATTAATTAATGAATGGATTCATGCATGAGCTCATCGTTGTTTTTAGTGTTAAACCCTGCATGTTTAATACATGATCCGCACGCGGAGCATGTACTAAAAACGGCACTGTACCCTCTTGTCGGCTCGTGCGAATCGACGCAAGTCGACGCGGAATCGACGCGAGTCGACGCTGACTCGACGCTACAGCGACGCAACATCGACGCCTGTCGACGCTCAGCCGACGCCAAAATCGGCGCCCCCTCATCGACTCCCAGGCGCGGATCGAAGCTCATCGACGCTGGCGACAGAATTGCGAGGGTACACAAGGCTCCCATGCTTTGCTACCGAAGACGCATCGCCGATGCATCGGCGATGCATTGGCCATGCACTGGCGACGTCGGCGATGCATCGGCGACGTTGGCGTGGAGACAATGGAGCCCCACATCGAGCCGCATCGCCGATGCATTGCCCATGCATCGGCGATCAGGCGCGATCCTCCGACCCCATCTGTTCCGACCCCATCCAGGAGGCCTAGATGGAGAGGGCGGCCATGGAGGAGGGATCGGGATCCACCAAGGGGGGGTGACCCTGAGGGGGGGCATGAACTCGATCCGCTGGTGCACCGAACTGCCGCAGACAGATGCCCCCCGCATGCCCCACCTAATCATCGGCGATCATCGGGAGCTGCCGGCGGCCGGGGGGCATCTGCTTTGGGCGGCTCGGTGCAACAGACGATCGAACTCCCCCCCCCCCTTGGGCCCCTCCCTAGAGGGCTGGAGATCCACCCCGATAGTGAGCACCCCGACAACGCAACCGCTTAGTAAGCGCACCCGACGAAGGAATCGAACAGAACAGCGCTGTTTAGCAAACGCACGGGGCCGTTTGATAAACGCCAATTATGGGGGTCGGGGTGGATTTGTCCTCGTTGCCTCCCGCCCTGCTGCGGGACCCGGGCACCGCGGGGGCGGCGCACGCAGCCTCGGGGGAGGGCGCCGTGAGGGCCGTGCGATGGCGGCGGCCTCGCGCCGTGGACGGGAGCCGTGCGAGGCGCGCCCTTCCAGGGGGCGCGGGAGGCCCTCGGGCACGTCGGGCACCCACCGGGGCCTCCTGGGGGCCCAAGCTAGCCAGGAGAGCCGAGACTCGGAGCGACACTCGGCGGCGAGCGAGGGTGGGGAAGCGAGGATGCAAGTAGGGGGCCACATGCGAACCCTACCCCTACCCCACACGATTTCTGAGGGGGAGGGTGGGGTTCACTTCGCTCGGGAGCTCCCGAACGAAGTGAACCCCACCCTCCCCCTCAGAAATCGTGTGGGGTAGGGGTAGGGTTCGCATGTGGCCCCCTAGCAAGGGCACCCTTCGGTTACAGTGGGAGCCCATGCCCCCAAACACCCTGCTCGCCTCCAGGGCGCCCTGGGTTCCTTGGGTTTCGATGGCTTCACAATAGAAGGCGTGACGCTCCCACACTAAGAATCGATGGACGTTCCAGGATCTCAGGGTTGGGTTTCTTGTGGAAGGTTCCTTGTGGTCGAGCTCCTGCTGTACGACTGCAGCTCGACAGCGAGCGAAAGGGGGAAATGAGAAGGAGAAGGTCTTCTCAGAAGAAGGCTCGGACGTTTCCCGGCCTTCTGCTAAGCTTTCTAAGCCTTTCCCCGAAGCTAAAACAACTTCTCAGAAGGCGCGAGGGCTTCCGAGAAGCTCCGCCGCCTTCTGAGAGGGCCTTCGCCTTCTCACTTCCCCGCCTCGCTCGCCACCGAGGTGCGTTGGATCGGCGATCGAAGCGAAGCGGATCGGCAGAAGTCGGCGACCGGATCGGGATATAAGTCGAAGCGGCAGAACGCGGCAGGCCTGTGCGCCTCCGTGGCGAGAGAGCGGGAAAATCCGCATCGGGATCCGAAGCCGAATCGGATCGGGAACTGGACACCGTCTCAGCGCCCCTCTAACGGGGACTCCACTAACGGGTACTTTGGCCAGTGACCCTGCGAACCTAACCCTCCCCGATGTGGGCAACGCTGCAATGCCACAAAAAGGGCCTAAAGTGGCAACTTTCGGCATAATTTCAAAGTACCCGTTAGTAAGTACCCGTTACGGTGCCGTTGACCGTCGAGATCGAATCGAATCGAATCGAAGCGGAGGGATCGCCACGAGCCCCGAGAGGGGCTTCCCGCTCAGCCGCGGGCGGCTAGCGGGGCACCCCCAGCCCCGAGAGGCGCCCCATGCTGCATGCACCGTGTGCGGGCCACGGCGGCGGCGGCGGCCGGCGGAGGCCCCCGTGGCAACGGGCGAGAGCGCCCTCCCCACCCACTCCTCCTCCTCCTCCTCCTCCTCCTCCTGCTCCTCCTCCTCCTACTCCCCTGTTGGTGGGTTGTGGCTCGTTCGCCCAGTGCTTCCCCTCGCGCCCTGCCTCTCTGCATTCGGCTGCGGCGAGCCAGGTCGTACAAGACCCCTGGACGTCCACTCGAGTTTTGGTGTGGGCACGTCACACTTCCCATAGCAGAACCATCGAAACCCAAAGAACCCAAGGCACGGAGGGTGTTTCGTGGCATGGGGTTCCACGGTATCACATGCCACACTCATGCACTGTGTCTTACCAGATCGTACCAGAGCAAACGAAACGAGGGCGGGAAGAAGAGGCCGATGAAGAGCACGAAGACGAAGATGAATCACATCCATAACACATTCAAGGACCACGTGCCCTTAAGTCACGGACGCTGAACACCCTGATGACCGCAGTAGAATGTGGCAACGCCTCGTATCGAGTCTGACCGATCAGACCAGATAGCTCAAACAGGCACTACGCCCAACAATATTCGCGACCAAGCCCGATCCGACCAAGGCCATGCACGTTAGACCGCACAAGCTGAGCGAGGTGCTAATCGCTAGGCGGGCTGGTGAGGACACGCGAAGCGTTTATATGATTTAACGTTCGACGTGATGCGCCGAAAGTGCTGGACAATGATTCATACACATGTGTGCCGGCACCTTGCAAACGTCCGATGCACACCATTGATATAGCCACCACCACCATCTGATGGGCCCTACTATCAGACGGAGTCGTACGCCTCACGGCGGACACGTTCGAGCATGAGCTGCGCAACGCAGGGCCAGGACATGACTGTAAACAGGCATTAGCGGTTAGCGGGCAAAGGTGTCTGAGTGTGCCCGACCTGATTCAAGTTAGCATGACTGTGCACTCCTGGACCGCCGTCAGAGACTTCGTTTACAGGAGGGGCCGCATGCTTGACGAAACTGCGAACTAATAAAGAATCGCAACAAGAGCGCAATCAATGATAACAACAAGACTGACCGTCACGGCCCAACATCTGCAGGGGTTGTCGCACGGGCAGTAATGCTCCCGCAGCAGCCAGCCGAGCCTGCCCAGTCACTGAATCAATCAAATCCCATGTCGCATGCCTGCCCACAACGCATCGGCGGGCGCACTCCACCTACGGCAGGCTCATGTCGTGACGACTTCGGCGTTGGTTTCTGACACCGCGTGGACAATTCAACCTTCAACGATCGGCTGCTTATCGACCGCAGTATCGCTCCATATCGGCCGATTCGCGGCCACTTGCGGCGTTCACCTTTAACGTCCGCACTGGGGTCACCTCCGCGTCGACATTACGCAAGACTACCGTACGCATGACTGCCTGGCAAATGCTCCCCCCTTGGCTGCATCACGGCGAGCCTGTGATGCAAGACGCGACAAAAACGTGCGAGTGATGATGGCTTCACTTGAGCGTGCCAACCGCTCCCCAGAGCCTGAAGGGGCAAGAAGAACTCAACGATCACCAGGCAGCCAGGAATCGCATGCAGTGCTGCGGAAGCCGTGGAGGTATCCGAAGACGTCCAAGAGATGGGCAACCACGTTTCAGGCTTTCGGCAAAATTGGGTCGAACACTCCCCTGTGTTGACCCCGAAACTGCAACGGCTATGTTTTGGATGCACGGCTTGTTCGCGAGACGTCGCTCGATTCACCCCTCCGCTCTGTCTGACCCCTGGTAGAAACTAATCACGGTCGGGTGTTTGTTTGGTCATCCCCAGAGCGCCAGAAACAACCATGGCAAATAGAGGAATCGGAGCAAGACGATTTGAGACAACGGCAGCCAACATTCAACACACACAATCCAGGCTGCGTCAGCCGTTGCGACGAAGGCCCCCTACCGTTGTCTCAACTCGCCCTCCCTGACTGAATGCAG
>CAUYUJ010014647.1:313563-371063 GCA_963575745.1 Prorocentrum cordatum | reverse complement strand
CAGCGCGTGATGCCCCGTCACTATGCGTTGCCGCTTCTCGGGAATTCGTGTTCTTGCAATTGTCTTCTCCGAAAAGACCTCCTACGGCTAGCCCAGGCTGCCCGAGATGCTTCACGAACTGGTTCAGGTAACGGATTCCAACATTCGTGAGCCCGTGGACACGCTTGTGCTCAACCGGCCTGAATTTGTCCCACCTCGCGCGCGGCGCGCGCTCAGTCAAGTTGGCGGCGCGCACGAGGAGGCAGGGGGAGGGAGGGGAAGGCTTCTTAGAAGGAGGCTGTTTCGTAGAAGGCGCCGGGCCTCCCATCTGCAAAGAAGGCCTGCGCATTCTACGAAGCAAGGGTGCTTCGAAGAAGCCTTCTCCCCTCCCCCTCCCCCCCTGCGCGGTGGCCGATCATGGCGTGGCACAAAAGCATATCGTTCTGGGCCTTGTCCACCCGTGCCTCTGTGATGCTCACCTCCTGGGAGTGCATCTCGGTGCGGTGCCCGCCCCACCGACGCGCGTCGGGCTCCACGGCGAGCAGCGTTCCCTCGCCGGCGCTGCCGCGAGTTATGCTGGTAGGCAAGACCAGGCCTGGCCGCATCGAATCGACACGCTGGCCGCATATGTTTTGCATGTGAGGATCGCTGGTGGCGGACGCTGGGCGCCGTCGGCGCTGGCGGCGACATGGGCGCCGGCGTCACTGCCTGCTTCGCGCGGCAATGGAAGCTGCCAGTTCCAGAAGGCGACGAAAGAGATATCGGCCTCCCAAGACAAACACCTGTTGTCTGACTCGAGGACGAACCATGCGCACTCAGAATGACTTGAACAACAACCGTCTGGCATCCGTTAGCATCGCCGACGTGGCCCTGGCCGAAAATGGAGATTATCCAGAGCAGAAGTTTGCCTGATGATTGACCAACTCGCTTGATGAGAGACAGCCGCCTTGGCACACTGAATACAATATTGTCGAAAAAATGCAACATGGTACAAGCAAGCGAATGGAGCGACAGCGAATACAACTTGTCGAAACACTGTAACAAGGGCACAAGCATCTTTGAATTATGTGCCCACCCCCACGGGCCGAGTGCACCCAATATGGTGGGGTCTCTCTTGCCAGGGGACGCGCCTGCCTTAAGGGCTGCAGGCGCCCGTGGTCCGTTCCGTCTCCAGCGTGACGCGGGGCAGGCCGACGTTGACGCGAACGACACCTTTGTTTCCGACGTAGGGAAAACACCACGTGTAAAGCGCTCTGTGAGCTTCCTCTTGACACAGCGTCTGGCTTCAAGCACGGAAGCTGTATTTGCCAGAAGATGTTGAGCCAGGCAACTAAACCCTGACTATCTGACCTTCACGAAATGGAGGAAACGACTGCCCTTTCTTTCGGGACATCGTCGGCTCCTGGCGGCTTGGCCGCAGGTGTCCCCTTTTTCCTTGAATGTCCGACCCCCCGCCCCCGTGACCAGAGCACTGACTGGAGCACAGGACGGCGGAGCCGACTTCGTATCCCGGTTCTCGGGCACCACAACCAGAGCGCACGTGCGAAACCCCCTCTTTGGTAATGCGACCACTGCTACTACTCTGGCTGATGGGAAAAATGCTGCACCGCCGAAGACGAGCTGTTGGAGAGACTTTCGGCTGATAACCAGAACTTTGCCGGATGATTGACCAAATCGCTTGATGAGAGACAACCGCCTTTGCAACACTGAATACAGTATTATCGAAACAATGCAACAAAGTACAAGCAAGTGAATGGAATATGGAGAATGTGACAGCGAATACAACTTGTCGAAACACTGTGACAAGGGCACAAGCATCTTTGAATTATGTGCCCACCCCCACGGGCCGAGTGCACCCATTATGGTGGGGGTGTCTCTTGCCAGGGGACGCGCCTGCCTTAAGGGCTGCAGGCGCCCGTGGTCCGTTCCGTCTCCAGCGTGACGCAAGGCAGGCCGACGTTGACACGAACGACACCTTTGTTTCCGACGTAGGGACAACACCACGTGTAAAGCGCTTTGTGAGCTTCCTCTTGACACTGTGTCTGGCTTCAGGCAAGGTAGCTGTATTTGCCAGAAGATGTTGAGCCAGGCAACTAAACCCTGACTATCTGGCCTTCACAAAAGGGAGAAAACGACTAGAACTGCATGAGACAAGGATGTGCCACCATAGTGGGTGTCACTGATCACTTGATACGAATACTGCACCGGTGTAGGCGTAGGTGTCGGTGCTGGCGTCGGTGATGCGGGTGTCGACTCGGCCTGCGTCACTGCCTACGTTCTCTGCTGCGAGGCGTTGCTCGCGTCTACCACTGCTCCAAGCTGCGTCATGCTGGAACCGGCGTGGGCCGCACCCATGCTGGCGGCGCCGCGTTCCCCGGCGAGGCTGGCGACCAACAAGAAGCGGGCCATCTGGAGCACCAGTGAGACGACCAGAGGTTGGATGCGCGGATTGGGCAGGCCCAGCTGGAGCCAAAAGATCCTGAGCCCAAATGACCAGGGACACCACTCACGTATGTCTCGAGTCTGTCGCGTGTGTCTGGTCCAGATATGAGGTCTGGACGTGACGACGGATAGCCACGGAGTCGAGTCGGCCTCCTCCTCCTCCTCCTCCTCCCCCTCCTCCTCCTCCTCCTCCTCCTCCCCCTCCTCCTCCTCCTCCTCCTCCTCCTCGTCCTCCTCCCCCCCCTGCTCCTCCTCCTCCTCCTCCTCCTCTTCCTCCTCCTCTCTCCTCCTCCTCCTCTCCTCCTCCTCTCCTCCTCCTCCTCCTCCTCCTCCTCTCCTCCTCCTCCTCCTCCTCCTCCTCCTCCTCCTCCTCCTCTCCTCCTCGTCCTCCTCTTCCTCCCCATCCTCCTCCCTCCTCCTCCTGCTCTTCCTCCTCCTCCTCCTCCTCCTCCTCCCCATCCCTTGACGAACCCCCTTGACGGCCTCCCTCTGGGGTGACGACCCCCCGGGCGGCCTGCCTCCGAATTGACGACCCCCCCTTGAGTGGCCCTCCTCGCCGCACCCTCCGTCTTGGCAAACAAAGCGTTGGGCCCGAACGGGTGGCTAAAAATGACTGCGGTCTTCACGAAACCTCCCAGGAATTGCATCCGAACAAGGTGTCGCCCGTCTTGACCAGCGAAGTGTTGGAGCTGAATCGACGAATTCTTGCGTCTTAGTGCACGTAGTCTCGGGACCGAGCTGACGTCCGAAATGTCCGTCGCTCAACACCGCGACTGGAGACCCAGACCCACTCTTTCTGCTGCACTTTTCGAACGGGACAGATCTGCGAGGGCCCCGGGGCCCGAAACCGTGCGAAACCGAATGTTGTGAACAAAAAAAAGGGGCGCAAGGATCCCTGGGTCCCCTTTACCCCCCGAGCAGGGCAAGTTGAGACAGCGGTAGCCCCAAATCGGTTGACGGGCCAAAGCGCACGAATTGTCCGATCTGCGTCCAGCCGTGGCGGCGAGCCCGGCGAGGGGTTCCCCCAGAGACAAACTACCCCAGATGCCCCGGCGTCATGATTTGTTTTGTTTTTTGACGTCGACCCCCAGACGTCTCGACCCACTCCCTGGGACCAGCTTCTCATCCTGAGCCGTTGTTTAACCCGCCCGAAGCCCAGCGAAGGCCTCCCCAGACCGACAACAGTAAGAGACCTTCCGTCACGATGTTGCATGACTCGAGGGGGGTCTGGGACCGCTGGCTCAGCTCGCCCTCTTGTGGAGTCTTCGCTTCTCAGATCCCCCCCGAGCCCGTTCAGTGCGAGGAGCAGCACGCCCAGTATGGTCGGGAAGCCAACGGCCATGGCGGGAGGCCGCCCGCCGCCCGCAGCCCATCCCGCCACTGCTTGGGCCAAGGCCGACCGCCCGGGCACTCCTGTGGGCCTACCACGAAACTTGGGCGCCCGAGTTGTCCGGGGTAACTCGGGTCCGGGATAACTCGGGCTTGGATTCCCGAAAAAGGACCCCGAGTTAGCCCGAGTCAGCCCTGACCCGAGTTACCCCTGATGATTCGGGGCTCTGGACGCCCGAGCTGTCCGGGGTAACTCGGGTCCGGGGTAACTCGGGCTTGGATTCCCGAAAAGCGAACCCGAGTTAGCCCTGACCCGAGTTACCCCTGATGATTCGGGGCTATGAGAAACTGTCTGAAAAGCCGGCAAATAAACATAAACAAGAACATAAACCCGATTTGTACTAAAACGGCACAACAAGCTCAGCCAGAGAAGGCTCCAAGAACACCGCGTGCAAACTGCACAAAGAGGTCCTGGAGCACTTTCCAACGGGCCTGTGGGCAAGCCGGGGCGCTTCGCCACTGCTCGACCCCCCCACCGTTGCGTTTCCCCCGCGGGCCCGCCCGCATCCTTCCCCCTGCCCGGCCCGGCGGCGTCGGTGCCATGCGCTGAGCTGACGTGGTCAGGCCACTTTCGCCTGAGACATCCTCGCCTCGCTGACCTCGGAGAGGCATTGCCCTCGTCGATCCTCCTGCTCGATCCCCAATCCTTTTTGTGGGGGGGCGCTTCTACTCGATCTTAAATTCTTCTGCGTTCACCTCCTGCCTCTTCCCCTTCTCTAAGGCACGCCCTGGCGGCGCCGCCCCAGCTTCTCCTGCTCCATTTCCGATCCCGCCGTCATGATGTCTTCCTGCTTCAAACGCCCCATATATATATAAATGAGCCTAGGCACACACGTGCCCCTTCTCGCTGTGGGTTGTTTTTAGTGTGCTTTGCTTCCTGGTCGAATGCTGTTCCTTGTCGTCCCTGCTGTTCTCGCTCCAGCTCGTTTTTGCTGCCCTTCTCCCTCACGATGCTGAAAACTGAAGGGGAACTGGAACACACAAATAAATACACACAAATAAAAATATCCCCAACATTTTCCTATATTTTCTGGGTTTTTGTCTTCCCCACCACTTCCCATATTTTTGCATATTTTCCTGGGAGTCGACGATTAATTGTGTCTGTGTGTTTCTTTCCCTCCTGAAAAACGTTGCAGCACCAGTCTAGAACTCATAAACAGGCCCGGAGGCCCGATGACGCAAAGAGGGGCCATCTGCCATCGGGCCCGCCAGACGGCACGCCACGAGAAGAACTGCGCGCCAGGAGGGAGCTGAGGACGCCGCAGAGGGCAATCTTATCATGAAGGGGCCCTGGGACACACAGATAAATACACACCGATAAAAAAGGTTCCCCATATTTTCCCATGCTTTCTGGGTTTTTGTCTTCCCCACCACCTCCCCTGTTTTCCCATCTTTTCTGGGGAGTCGACGATTAATTGTGTCTGTGTTTTTTCCCCTCCTGATATCAATGCACCCACTGGTCTGAAAACGGTGAAAAACGCGGCTGAGAACGCGAACTGCTGCTGCTGTATTTTGCGGTTTGAATTCTCTTACTGGGTCCTAAAATCGGATTAAGCATGATTTCCAACACGCCGAATTAAAAACGGTGGGACAAAACCTAGGACACATTTAAGAGGAACCAGGTTGTACAACACTTGTGGTGTCATCTATGTTGTGAGCGATCAAAAAGCGAGCCGCAGGCCTGATTTTTTTCGTGCAATCGACGTGGTGCAATCCACCGGCGGCGGCGGGCGGCGGCGAAGCGGCGACGAGGCGGCGACGAGGCGGCGACGGGGCGGCGACGTCCTGTGCGGAGCTGGCAGACCGCCCACACGCCCCAGGCGACGGGCGGCGACGAGGCGGCGACGGGGCGGCGACGGCCGGCACTGAGCCGCCAGACCGCCTACCCTGAGAGCACAGATAAAGACCCCCCAAGTGCAAGCACTTGTCGGTTGAATCAATGTATACGAAAACATACACATACACATACACATACTTCAACACGTATGTTTGTATGTATGTATGCATGTATCTGCACTTATATATATATATATATACATATATATATATATATAAACAAACCAGATCTGAGGGGCCGCTTCGATTTGCCTCAATTTTGTTCCTGCGCCCAGACACTTCCCCAGCCACTCGGTGAAAGGGTTTGGGTGACAAAAAGGTAGACGACCACGAGAGGGGGTCGCGTTCATCTTCCCAGAACGGGCCACAGGCATGTGTCTGGTTGGGGAGAGGGCATCGGTGCGACGGGGCCAAAGTCACGCATGCGATCTTCGAGTGTTATGTGCCCACACAGAACACCTGGGCGACACAACCCGAGGGGATGTACCCCAGGTGCCTGCATGAATTCACATGCAGTCGGACCTCGCAACATGAACGGCGGCACAGACCAGTCCCAGGCGTTACATCTGTGCCGAAGTTGCGAGGCGCCTCGAGATGCCACCGCGAGACACAGCCACCGACACCACTCCCACTTAGCCGCCTGGGGATGGACAGACCCCCCTTTAGTAAAACGTGGTTTAGTGAAATCGACCAGAGGCCCAAACCTGGCGGGCGCAAGTCTGGAAAATAACGGCCACGGCGCCATCTCGAGAACCGAAAAAGAACAATTCACTAATCGTCGTTTCACTCTTGGGGGTTCTGTCCACCCCCGCCTATGTTGGCATACGTCCTCGGGCCAAGAGTGCCGTCCTCTGGATCCGGAATCGGTGGCTCGGCCCGCGGCCCGTGGTCCTCCACCTTCCGCAGTGCCTCCCCTTCGCACAGCGCAAAGCCACTGCTGTACTTACTATCACCGATGCTGCTCCGGGCCTGCTGCCGCCCAAGATCAGTCATGCGCGATGGCACCCGCGTGCCAACACCTCTGCCCAGCCACTCCATGGAGGCCTGCCTTCTGATCGACGCACTCTCTCTCCTCCCACGTCTCCTCCTCCCACGCCTCCTGCTCCCACGTCTCCTTCTCCCACGCCACCTCCTCCACCTCCTCCTCCTCCTCCTCCTCCTCCTCCTCCTCCTCCTCCTCCTCCCCTCCTTCTCCTCCTCCTCCTCCTCCTCCTCCTCCTCCTCCTCCTCCTCCTCCTCCTCCTCCTCCTCCTCCTCCCCCCCTCCTCCTCCTCCTCCTCCTCCTCCTCCTCCTCCTCCTCCTCCTCCTCCTCCTCCTCCTCCTCCTCCTCCTCCTCCTCCTCCTCCTCCTCCCTCTCCCTCTCCCCTCCCCCCCCTCCTCCCCCTCCTCACCTTTCCTCTCGTCCTCCTCCCCCTTGTCCTCCACCTTCCGCACCCATTCGGCGGCCCAATCCACCCAACCCCGCGCCCCTCCCAATGCGCGCCCACGCTCCACCCCGCTCCCCTGCCGACCCAGACATGCGATGCCATACTTTTTGTCACAACGGATGCCATACTTTTTGCCACAACGGGGTCCCAAGAAGTCCCGACTGGTGACCTCCCCCAGGGCCGGCTTCGCACCACGACCGGTCCTTTAGACGTTCCTGGGAGGCCCAACGAGGGCCTCACGAGCCGAAAACGGGCAAAAGATATTGTTTTTTTGCTTTCGCCGGCGATGTGCTGCAAGAGACACCGAGAAGGAGGGGGCATCTCACAAGAAAGCCGAGTGGGTCCAGCGCAAAAGCCTCCCGTCGTGTAGTTTTGCTCACCACGCGAGCATGCCTGGGCCTGTGGGCCAGAATTCCACACCCGGACCTGTTCCAGGGGGATCTCTGGCCAGAAAATGTCGAGGCGGATCCGGCCGCGGCGACGAGGAGCTCCCTGGAGCCCACGGATTAGAACAACAAAACGTTGGAGCTCGATTCTCGATGCTCGAACTTTCCATCCTCGATCCTCGAAGTCTCCATCCATGACCCATCCATGACCGGCCCCGGGGCCCCTGCAAGGGCCCCGAGAGGCCGAACATAGCAGAAGAACCTCCCGTCGTGATCTGCTCATACAGTCGGGGCGTTGACCTAAGGAACCCTAAATCAGGAACGGGGCCCCTTTCTCCCACAAGTTGAACTTCGACTGTCCATGGAGAACCTCGGGAAAACCCGAGGATCCTTGTAAAACATTCTAAGGAGCACGGAGCTCCTCCCGAACGAAAAGGGCTCCTTCTTCAGGGCCCCGACTGTAACGCGAAGGGGTCCGGGATGGATCCTCGCTCCTCGCCCCTCGCCTGCGACCCGTCCTGTCGTGGGCCGCCGCTCGCTTTTTCTCTCGCGGCCGAGCCACGGCGCGCGGACCCGGACCCGGCCTCGCCCAGAGTCACGTCGGGCATGGCGCTCTGCAGGGAGGAAAGCTCAAGGGTAGTCAAGAAAATAGTCTGGGGACGATTAGTCGTGCTCTTTTGAATGCTTTTTCTTATTGTTTGCTCTGGGGACGATTCTTCGTGCCCCTTTGAATGTTTTTGTTCCCATACTTTTTGACTATCCTGCCAAAGCCCGCCTGTAGGAGGACATGCCCGCCCGACCTAAGCCTACAGGGTAAGGTCGGGCATGAACAGTCTGGGGACGACTCTTCGTGCTCTTTTGAAGGCGTTTCCTTATGTTTTGATTTTCCTGCCAGAGCCCGCCTGTAGGAGGACATGCCCGCCCGACCTTGGCCTACAGGGTAAGGTCGGGCATGTCCCCCATACAGGCTGATGTTGTAAGATACGCAAGCAAAAATTCAAAAATAGTCGAAAATGATACAAGATCGCCCCCTGACTGTGCTGAAACTGTCTTTGAATTCTCCTCCTGTAGAGGGACACGCCCGACCTAACTCTAGGAGGACATGCCCGACCTGAGCCTTTAGGGGCGCCGCCGCTGCCGGGGCGGCTGCGGCCACGCGGCAGGGAGCCAGGCCGCGCGGGCCACCGGGGGCGCCAACAAGGCCAGCGGGCAGACGCCTGGCGGAGCGCCCCCCGGACGCTTCGAGGGAGGAGGGCGGAGGAGGAGGTTGGAGGAGGAGGGTGGAGAAGGAAGAGGAGGAGGAGGAGGAGGAGGAGGAGGAGGAGGAGGAGGAGGAGGAGGAGGAGGAGGAGGGAGGAGGAAGGGGAGGAGGAAGGGGAGGAGGATTTGAAAGAAAAGGGAGGAGGGGATGATAAAAAAAGGGGAGGAAGGGAGGAGAAGCAGAGGAGAGACGAGAGGGAGGAGGAGGGAGGAGGAAGTCCACGATCTGCAAAACCAGGGCTCCTACGCGGCCTCAGAGCGCAGTTCAGAGCCGACCAACCTCCCACCGAGCTAAGAAACTTGATCTCCAAGCGCACTCCCAGGCCTCAGGCCCCCGGCTCAGGAGCAAGCCTGGTCACGGGGCCTCAAGTCCAGACCAGCCCGGATCTAGCGCAGGAGTCGGCCCGACGGACGTGGATTCCGCGGAATGGGGGTGCCCGGCGTGGCCTGCCACTGATACATCAGCGCCGATGCTGAATCAAACCTGGCAGGAGCTGCGTCCGAACCTGGGATTTCGCAGACTTCAGTCGAGGGCCCTGCGAGCCCCGACGTCGCGAGCTCCGACACCATGGCACGGAGAGGCCCGGGGAACCCATGGGCGCTCGAGCCCCTGGAAGGGCGCCCTGGGCCCGGAACCCCCTCCCAAAGCGGCCGCGGGCGCGACCCCCCAGAAGCACTGGGACCGTACCCAGAGCTCCTGGCGCTGCGCAAGCAAGAAATCACGACGGGAGGCTTTTCGCCATTTTCGGCCTTCAGGGGCCCTCCTTGTGCCTCGGGACCGTCAAGCGACGACTCGTGAGGAAGGCTTGGTTCCCGGAAAAAAAAAACCTCTGGGGGTCGACGCTGCGCAAAAAAAACGCGACAACGGAGGTCTGGGTACCCGGACCCCCGACGTAATGATATTTTCAGCACGTCGACCCCCCGAGGTCTCGACTCTTTCCCTGGGACCGGTTCTCATCTTGAGCCGGGCCGAGTGAAGGTCCCCAGAGGCCGAAAATAGCGAAAAAACTCCTGTCGAGATTTGCTCACTAGAACCACGCGCGCGCTTTGCGCGCGCTTAGGTTCTCTTTTGGGGGCCTCTTTGGGCCTCTTGGGGGCCTCTTGGGGGCCTCTTGGGGCGGAAAGCTCGACATGCCGGTTCGTATTTCCCCTCTTGGGTCCCTCTTGGGGTCGTCCTGAAGCCCTCTTGGGCCGTCTTGGGCCTCTCTCGGGCCGTTTGGGGACTCTCTTGGGCCGGCTTGGGGGCCTCTTGGGGGCATCTTGGGGGCCTCTTGGGCCCTCTTGGGACGATGTTGGAGGCTTTTTGCGTAGTCTTGGCGTGTCGGAAGCCCGAAAACGCGAACAGCAAAAAAACAGCGAAAACACACATTGAAAATCGACTATGTTGGTGACCTGGGGCCTTCTTGGAGGTTCTCTTGGAGCGCTCTTGGGGCCTCTTGGGGGCCTCTTGGGCTATCACGGGGCCATCTTCGGCTGCTTGGTGCGCTCTCGGACTGTCTTGGCGGCCTCTGGGCGCCCTCTGCGGGCGCCAAGGGGGGCTTCCGAGGCGCAGGAAGCGGCCTGGAGCGTTCAAATAGGCTCGCCGGCGCCGGGGACTAAAGTCGGGTGCGGGGTGGGTGGGGGAGCTTTGGAAAAGTGGGCTGCCCCTGGGCCCGGGGACCTGGACGCCCGGTATATTACACACACACACACACACACACACACACACACACACACACACACACACACACACACACACACACACACACACACACACACATATATATATACGACGCGAGGGGTTCTGGGCATGTGCAACGACCCGGGCAAGCGTGGCACCTTGGGCTCGGCGAGGCCGGCTGCTCGAGGGCACTCGCTCGGGGATGCTCTGTACCCGGCGGCCGCGGCATGTGCAGGGTCGCCGAAGGCGGAACCTCCTCCGAGGACCGCTGGGCACACGTTTGTGGCCTGGCGGCCGCGGAGTGCTGGGCGGGGCAGGTCGTAAAACTGATCTGACCTGAGCAGGTCGTAAAGCTGCTCCGACCTGAGCAGGTCGTTGAACTGCTGCGACCTGACCAGAGGCGGGCCAGGAGCTCTTCTTCTTGAACTCTATCTCTCGGCGTCGAGCGAGAAGGTCTTCACAGAAGGCGGCGGGACGTCTCAGAAGCCCTCGCGCCTTCTGGAGAATTTCTTGCGTCTCCAGGAAGGGCTCAACGTACTTCTCAAAAGTCCGGGGGATTTCCGAGCCTACTGAGAAGGTCATCTTCTTTTCAATTCCCCCCGGGCAGGCCGCCGATACATTCTATCACCCCCAACCGGTCGGTATCCTGAGCCCAGACAGCCCCAACCTGTCGAGCGGGGGGGCGGTTTGTAACAACGAGCCCAGCGACAAGCAAGAGCCAGGCAGAGCATCTAAGAGAATACTTAACACACAAACGCCATTGTATAATGGTGTTTGTGTGTTAAGTATTCTCTTAGAGTGGGGAGAGCGGCGGCATATGCCGCCGCTCTCCCCGGACCTCCCCCGGGGCGCGCAAGGACCAGCACCCGGAGGCGCCCCCCTGGGCGGCGAGGGCCTCCCAGGAGGCCCAGACAGAGGGAGAGCGAGGGAAGGGTGGCGGCTTCGGCGCCAGCCTCCCAGGCCTCCGAAGTCGTGATCTTTCCGCAGCGTCGACCTCCAGAGGTCTGGACCCCTTCCCCGGGACCGGCCCTTCACCCTGAGAGCAGGTCTTGCTCCCGGCCCCGAGGCCCCGGTGAGGGCCCCCAGAGGCCGAAGCCATGGAGGGAGCTCCCCTCTGTTCTTGGTGACCCGAGGGGGTCTGGGTTCCTCCTCTGGAAGGGACACACACACATATATATATATATATATAAATAATCACGAATAACAGGATCCCCCATATGTTCCCATATTTCATGGGGTTCTCCCACTTCCCCTATTTTCCCATATCTCCTGGGGAGTCGACGACTGATGGTGTCTGCGTGTCTCTTCCCCCCTCCTGGCCTCTGGGAAGCAGCGCGGCCACCGCCGCGCCGGCAGCGGCGGCGGCCTGCCGATTGGGGGCCCGGGCTGCTGGGGCAGCCGTGGCCCTCGATCGCCACGGCCTGCTCCTCCGCCGTCGCCCCCTGGGGCCGCGCGGCCGGCAGGGCGGCGCGGGGGAGGGGGCAGCCCCAGGCTCGAGTCGGGCACGGCCCTCTGCAGGAGGGATCTCCAGAAAGAGTCCAAGCATAGGCTGGGGGCCACGTATCCACTGTGAAAGAAAACCGAGCTTGCACATGCTAGCCGTACGGGTGAGTCTTTCGTCCAAAAATCCGCCTATAGGGGGACATGATGTTTGCCGTGTGTTTGAGCTTTCGTCCAAAAATCCGCCTGTAGGGGGACAGGTCCCACCTGACCCCAAGCAGTCCCCACGGGCAGGGAGAACGTCCCCTCTGCAGCAGCACCGGAGGGCAGTCCAAGAAGCCTCGGGCCGCAGGGGTGGCCACTGCACGACGGGAAGGCATACCATCTGAGGCGAGAGGAAAGACCCTGGACCCCTGACGTCGTGATGTTTTCACAACGTTGACCCGAGGCATGGACCCCTTCCCCAGGACCGGTTTCTCATCCTGTGTCGTTTCTTGACGCTCCCGAGGCTGCACTGAGGGCCCCTGGAGGCCGAAACTAGCGAAAAACCTCCCGCCGTGATTTTCTCGCATCAAGCTAATTAGGGGGTCTGGGACGGGAGCAACTTCCCAAAGCCAACTTCGAGCTGTAGCTGGAGGGCCAGTGGTCGGCGCCCAGCCTCTGGCCAGGCCCACCGCGTGAGCCCCAGATTGGCGAGCCACCCGGGACAATCATGGCCGACGTCAGGAGATGAAGGGGCCCTGGGACACACAAATAAATACACACAAATAAAACTATTCCCCATAGTTTCCCATATTTTCTGGGTTTCTGTCTCCCCCCCCCACTTCCCATATTTTCTGGGGAATCGCCGATTAATTGTCTCTGTGTGTTTCTTTCCCTCTTGAGGAGAGGCTGTGCGCCGCGTCCTTGGCCCAGGATGGGCCTGGTCAGGTCTCCCGTTGTGATCGCACGCGCTCCCCACCAGTGCGCACGGCATCATGCTCCTGGGAGGTACGCCTCGCGTCGGGCCCTCAAACAGCACATGCCCACATGCACACTTCAGCGCGGCATCCCCCTCGGGAGTCGTCACGGGAGTGCCGCCCCTCGAACACGAACGAACAGGGAGGAGGGGTGAAGACAACGAAACCAGGGGTGACGGGCGATGGCGTTGTGTGGCCCGTCCTCTCTCCCTCTCTCTCTATAGAATATATGTATATGTATGTAGTATAAAGAGAGAGAGAGAGAGAGACGCACAGATATACATATATATATACACACATACACATATACATATATACAAGCATACACATATATGTATATACATATATACAGATAAAGACATATATATATATATGTACAGATATAGAGATACAGGTGTGATAGAAAGGGGAGCAGGGCGGAAGGGAGCAAGGTCGCCAACCTGCAATGAGCTTGGGCACGCCCCTGCGTCCTGTGAACCCAACGGTACCAGCCCGGACTGGAAGGGGAGAAAAAGCAGGTGTGCGGCAGGCCACCGCAGCTATCACACCATGACCCCTTCGCGCTCTCCCCCGGCATCTCCCCGGCACCCCCCTCGCACTCCCCAGCACACCCTCCGCCTCCTCCTCCTCCTCCTCATCCTCCTCCTCCTCCTCCTCCTACTCCTCCCTCTCCTCCCCCTCCTCCTCCTCCTCTCCTCCTCCTCCTCCTCCTCCCTCCTCTTCCTCCTCCTCCTCCTCCTCCTCCCCATCACCTCCTCCTCCTCCTCCTCCTCCTCCTCCTTATGCTTCTTCTTCGCCGTCTTATTCGTATTCTTACTATTATTGTTGTTATAATTCTTATTAGTACGAGTATTAGTATGCTTATTATTATTCGCATTACTAGTATTATGATGAGTATTAGTAATATTATTATTATTCGTATTAGTATTATTAGTAATATTATTAGTATTATTATTAATAATATTAGTATTATTATTCGTAGTATTAGTATTATTATTAGTAGTAGTATTATTATTATCATTAGTATTATTATCATTATTAGTATCAGTATTACTATTATTAACATTCCCACATGGTCAGTGGGGTTATGGTTTTCTTCTCTGCCTCGTCGCACCCGCGGCCCTCACACCCCACCTTCCCCCCCCCCTCTCCTTTCACACAGCACATCACAGCGCAGCACAGCACAGTGCAGCACAGCGCAGCACAGCGCAGCACAGCTCAGCACTGCACAGCAAGCGCACCACAGTGCAGCACAGCACAGCACAGCACAGCACAGCACAGCTCAGCACACAGCACATTGACACACAGCACGTACACAGCACAGCACAGCTCAGCTCATCTCAGCACAGCATTGCGCAGCACAGCACAGCACCTCAGCACAACACACCTCAGCACTACACAACACAGCACAGCACAGCACCTCTGGACACCATAGGGGGTGCGCAGCAAGTGGTCTCTGAGCGAGGCCGCTATCCACGACACTGCCGCAAAGCCTAGCATGCGTGGCACTTTCTGGACACCCTAAGGGGTGCACAGCGGGTGGTCTCTCAGCGCGGCCGCTATCCACGACACTGTCGCAAAGCCTAGCAGGCGTATCACTTTCTGGACACCATCGGATGTGCGCAGAGGGTGGTCTCTCAGCGCGGCCGCTATCCACGACACTGCCACAACGCCTAGCAGGCGTGGCAGTTTCTGGACATTATAGGGGGTGGGCAGGGGGTGGTCTCTCAGCGCGGCCGCTATCCACGACACTGTCGCAAAGCCTAGCAGGCGTGGCACTTTCTGGACACCATACGGGGCGCGCACGGGGTGGTCTCTCAGCGCGGCCGCTATCCACGACACTGTCGCAAAGCCTAGCAGGCGTGGCACTTTCTGGACACCATAGGGGGTGCGCAGAGGGTGGTCTCTCAGCGCGGCCGCTGTCCACGACACTGTAGCAAAGCCTAGCATGCGTGGCACTTTGTGGGCATCACAGGGGGGGCGCAGGGGGCGGTCTGTCAACGCGGCCGCTATCCACGACACTGTCGCAAAGCCTAGCAGGCGTAGCACTTTCTGGACACCATAGAGGGGGCGCAATGGGGGTCTCTCAGCGCGGCCGCTATCCACGACACTGTCGAAAAACGAAGCAGGCGTGGCACTTTCTGGACACCATAAGGGGGGGCGCAGGGGGTGGTCTCTCAGCGCGGCCGCTATCCACGACACTGTCGCAAAGCCTAGCAGGCGTGGCAGTTTCTGGACACCATAGGGGGTGCGCGGAGGGTGGTCTCTCAGCGCGGCCGCTATCCACGACACTGTCGCAAAGCCTAGCAGGCGTATCACTTTCTCGACACAATCGGATGTGCGCAGAGGGTGGTATCTCAGGACGGCCGCTATCCACGACAATGTCGCAAAGCCTAGCAGGCGTGTCACGTTCCGGACACCATAGGGGATGCGCAGCGGGTGGTCTCTCAGCGCGGCCGCTATCCACGACACTGTCGCAACGCCTAGCACGCGCAGCACCTTCTGGACACCATAGGGGGTGCGCAGCGGGGAGTGTCAGCGCGGCCGCTATCCACGACACTGTCGCAAAGCCTAGCAGGCGTATCACTTTCTGGACACCATACGGGGCGCGGACGGGATGGTCTCTCAGCGCGGCCGCTATCCACGACACTGTCGCAAAACCTAGCAGGCGTTGGCACTTTCTGGACACCATTGGGAATGCGCAGAGGGTGGTCTCTCAGCGCGGCCGCTATCCACGACACTGTAGCAAGGCCTAGCAGGCGTGGCACTTTCTGGGCACCACAGGGGGGGCGCAGGGGGCGGTCTCTCAGCGCGGCCGCTATCCACGACACTGTCGCAAAGCAAAGCAGGCGTGGCACCTTCTGGACACCATAGGGGGGGCGCAGGGGGTGGTCTTTCAGCGCGGCCCAATTTCTGGACACCATAGCGGGTGCGCAGGGGGGGTCTCTCAGCGCGGCCGCTATCCACGACACTGTCGCAAAGCCCAGCAGGCGTGGCACTTTCTGGACACCATACTCAGCGCGGCCGCTATCCACGACACTGTCGCAAAGCCCAGGCGGCGTGGCACTTTGTGGACACCACTGGGGGGCGCAGAGGTGTGGTCTTTCAGCGCTGCCGCTATGCAGGACACTGTCGCAAAGCCGAGCAGGCGTGGCACTTTCTGGACACCACACGGGGTGCGCAGGGGGTGGTCTCCCAGCGCGGCCGCTATCCACGGCACTGTCGCAAAGCCTAGCAGGCGTGGCACTTTCTGGGCACCATATGGGGGGGCGCGGAGGGTGGTCTCTCAGCGCGGCCGCTATCCACGACACTGTCGCAAAGCCTGGCAGGCGTGGCACTTTCTGGACACCATAGGGGGTGCGCAGCGGGTGGTCTCTCAGCGCGACCGCTATCCACGACACTGTCGCAAAGCCTAGCAGGCGTGGCACTTTCTGGACACCATAGGGGGTGCGCAGGGGGTTGTCTCTCAGCGCGGCCGCTATCCACGACACTGTCGCGAAACCTAGCAGGCGTGGCACTTTCTGGACACCATGGGAAGTGCGCGGAGGGTGGTATCTCAGCGCGGCCGCTGTCCACGACAATGTCGCAAAGCCTAGCAGGCGTGGCACTTTCTGGACACCATAGCGGGTGCGCAGGGGGTGGTCTCTCAGCGCGGCCGCTATCCACGACACTGTCGCAAAACCTAGCAGGCGTGGCACCGTCTGGACACCATAGGGGGGCGCAACGGGGGGTCTTTCAGCGCGGCCGCTATCCACGACAGTGTCGCAAAGCCTAGCAGGCGTGGCACTTTCTGGACATTATAGGGGGTGCGCAGCGGATGGACTCTCAGCGCGACCGCTATTCACGAAATTGCCGCAAACCCTAGCAGGCGTGGCACTTTCTGGACACCATCAGGGGGGGCGCAGGGGGTGGTTTCTCAGCGCGGCCGCTATCCACGACAGTGTCGCAAAGCCTAGCAGGCGTGGCACTTTCTGGACACCATAGGGGGGGCGCAGGGGGTGGTCTCTCAGTCCACGACACTGCCGCAAAACCTGGCAGGCGTGGCGTTTTCAGGTCGCCACAAGGGGTGCGCTGGGGGTGCGGTCGATATCCGCTTCGGACTCACAACGTGGACGCCATAAAGGGGGTGCGTTGGGGGTGCGGTCGCTACCCGATTCGGCCACGCGAAGCGTGGCAGGCGTGGTTTTTTCAGGTCGCCACAGGGGGGGCGCTGGGGGTACGGTCGTTCTCCGCTTCGGGCTCGCAACGCGTGGCAAGCGCGGTACTTCCTCGATGCCACAAGCGCCGGGGGTGCGGTCGCTATCCGTTTCGGCCTCGCAAAGCGTTGGCAAACGTGGCACTTTCTCGACGCCACAGGGGGTGCGCTGGCGGTGCGGTCGCTACCTGTTCCGGGTTCGCAAAGCGTTCCAGGCGTGGCAACTTCTCGACGCCGAAGGGAGTGCGCTGGGGGTGCGGTCGCTATCCGTTTCGGGCTCGCAAAGCGGGGCAGGCGTGACACTTCCTCGACGCCACAAGGAGGTGCGCTGGGGGTACGGTCGCTATCCGCTTCGGGCTCGCAAGGCGTGGCAGGCGCGGTACTTTCTCGATGCCACAGGGGGTGCGCCAGGGGTGCGGTCGCTATACGTTTCGGCTTCGCAAAGCGTGGCAGGCGTGGCACCTTCTCGACACCACAAGGGGGTGCCTTGGGGGTGCGGTCGCTATCTGTTTCGGGCTCGCAAACTGTGGCTGGCGCGGCGCTTCTCCTCTCCACCTCTCCTCTTGAGTGGCGTCACCAACGGTATCGGCGGGGCAACGGCTATCAACATCATTATCACATGCTTCACTTCAGCTATCATCATTCCAAGCATACTATAAGAATGTGGGGTTCCTCGGTAGCGTAAGTACCATTATTATTATCCTTTTTTCTCCTTCGTCTGATTATTCTTCTACTATTATTATTATTATTATGATGTGTTGCTGCTGCTGCTGCTGCTTTCTCCTCCTCCTCCTCCTCCTCCTCCTCCTCCTCCTCCTCCTCCTCCCCCTCCCCCTACCCCTCCCCCTCCCCTGGCCCGCCTGGGGGACTCCTGCCCATCGCCCCCCCCAAACCACCCAACCAGACCATGAACCAACCACCCAACCAGCGCCCCGCCAATCAAGCATACGCCACAAAAACATGTACACAGACACCCTCCGACGAGCGTTGCATGTGCCTGCAGGCAGGGGACGGTGTAGAAAGCCGCTGGCTCCCAGTGGTGCTTCATACACCGCGACCCTCCCCTGAGGCCCACGAGCAATCCAGAGGGTGTCTGTGTACATTTGATTGTGGCGGAAACCACCTACCAGCCAGCCAGCCAACAAGCCAACCAGCCAGGCGCGGGGGCGGCACTCAGACGCCAGGGGCGTCCTGGATCGGCGACACAGGCCGGTGGCCATTAGAATACCTAGCGATAAGTGGTTGATCATCGCACTGGGTGAAATCAACCACGGCATAAACGCGGAACAACCACAAACTCAAAAGCAAGACAACCACGGGTCAACAACACGGAACAACCGCGCCCGCCCAACACAATGACCACATGGTGCAAGCGCACGGGGTTACCGGTCACCGCGCGAGAGAACCGCACGGGACCACCTCACGGCACGGCCGCGGGGGACAACCCGCCGGGCAGCGCCCCCGCCCGAAGACGAAGCTCTTTTGCCGAACCTGCTCCTGGCAATGGCGAGTGCCCTGACTACCTACCGGACAACCCCAACCCAACACGAAGACTCGAATTTCGAGGTTTGGGGGATATTCACGGGCTCCATTTTTTCATCAAAAATTATGCTAACGGAGTTCCCCACATAAAGAGATTAACGGTTTCGTGGGACCCATTTTCTTGATGCCCTCCTCGCTTTGGCGGAGCCTCCCTGGAGGTGTGGGAGGGGCACGAAACCATGTAAATAGTATGGTTTTGCCTCCCTGGAGAGGTGGGATGGGGCACGAAACCATGTAAATAGTATGGTTTTCGGATACCCTCCTCGCTCAGGCGGGGCCTCCCTGGAGGGGTGGGAGGGGCACGAAACCATGTAAATAGTATGGTTTTCCGATACCCTCCTCGCTCAGGCAGGGCCTCCCTGGAGAGGTGGGAGGGGCACGAAACCATGTAAATAGTATGGTTTGCGGATACCCTCCTCGCTCAGGCGGGGCCTCCCTGGAAGGGTGGGAGGGGCACGAAACCATGTAAATAGTATGGTTTGCGGATACCCTCCTCGCTCAGGCGGGGCCTCCCTGGAAGGGTGGGAGGGGCACGAAACCATGTAAATAGTATGGTTTTCCGATACCCTCCTCGCTCAGGCGGGGCCTCCCTGGGAGGGGCACGAAACCTGGCTCAGGCGGGGGTGGGAGGGGCACGAAACCATGTAAATAGTATGGTTTTCCGATACCCTCCTCGCTCAGGCGGGGCCTCCCTGGAGGGGTGGGAGGGGCACGAAACCATGTAAATAATATGGTTTTCGGATACCCTCCTCGCTCAGGCGGGGCCTCCCTGGAGGGTGGGAGGGGCACGAAACCATGTAAATAGTATGGTTTTCCGATACCCTCCTCGCTCAGGCGGGGCCTCCCTGGAGGGGTGGGAGGGGCACGAAACCATGTAAATAGTATGGTTTCCGATACCCTCCTCGCTCAGGCGGGGCCTCCCTGGAGGGGTGGGAGGGGCACGAAACCATGTAAATAGTATGGTTTTCCGATACCCTCCTCGCTCAGGCGGGGCCTCCCTGGAGGGGTGGGAGGGGCACGAAACCATGTAAATAGTATGGTTTCCGATACCCTCCTCGCTCAGGCTGGGCCTCCCTGCAGGGGTGGGAGGGGCACGAAACCATGTAAATAGTATGGTTTTCCGATACGCTCCTCGCTCAGGCGGGGCCTCCCTGGAGGGGTGGGAGGGGCACGAAACCATGTAAATAGTATGGTTTTCCGATACCCTCCTCGCTCAGGCGGGGCCTCCCTGGAGGGGTGGGAGGGGCACGAAACCATGTAAGTAGCATGGTTTTCGGTATGGAGTGGTATGGAATGGTATGGTAGGTATGGTATGGTACGGTATGGTATGATATGGTATGGTATGGTACTGGAGGTATGGTATGGTATGGTACGGTGTGGCATTGGTGTGATATGGTATGGTATGCTATGGTACGCCATGGTATGGTATGGTACGGTATGGTACGTATGGTGGTATGGTATGGTATGGTATGGTATGGTATGTGTGGTAGGAACTATGGTATGGTATGGTGTGTGTGTGGTAGGAATAATATTGTGCTGTATGGAAAATGGAGCGGGAGGTGGGTGGGAAGGAGAGGGTGTTCTGGGAAAACAAGAACCCCACTCAGGATGTGGGGAATTAAAAACTGTTCTCTGACCCCGCCCACTGGGAATGGAGGGCAAGCTGGAGCCTTCGGGCTGGGTTGGGTTGGTTCGGTGGGCCAGGACCAGCTTCTCACCCTGAGATGCGGGAAAATGTAGGACAACCTCCCGCCGTGTTTTTTTCATGACCCGAGGGAGTCTGGGGGTGGTTCGGTGGCAACTCATGATAGCCTCCCGTACCATCTTGTCGGCTCTTGCGCATCGACGCTAGTCGACGCTAAATCGACGCTAATCTACGCTCGAAGCTAATCGACGCTAGATCGATGCTAAACCGGCGCTCTCATAGGCTATCTCATCGACTCCAGACGCTAATCGACGCTATTCACGCTAGATCGATGCTGACTAAGTCGGCGTATCATACGCTATCTGATCGACTCCAGACGCCAATCGACGCTAACTGCTAACTCGGCGGTGGACAAACCTCCCTTTAGTAAACCTCCCCTTAGGGAAAACGGCCTAGGACCGAAACCGACGGACCTGGACCCGCAAAAATGACGGCCGCGACGCCCCCTCGCGAACCGAAAACGGCCAATTCCTCAATCGACGTGTCAGGGTAGGAGGTCTGTCCACCCCCGACTAACCGACGCTAAACACTGCGAGGGTACACCAGGCTCCCATGATTTGCTACCGACCGGTGCTACCGACCTTCGTGGGCCCCGCACACGGCAGGGCCTTTTTTCCACCGTCTCCGAAAACGTGCCTCTTGACAATGGAAGCGGCAACAAAAAAGGCGACTGCAAGCGGCAACAAGAACGGCTCCCGGATCGGAACCGGAGCCAGAACCAGTCACAGAACCGGCGACGGAACCGGTAAAGACAACGGCGAATCGGAACCGGCAACAGAAACGGCGGATCGGAACCGGCAACAAAGCGGCCCTGTCGTTACCAGGGCCCACTATTTGAGCGTTGGCAGAACTAGGTCTAGTCGAGCCTGGTTTAGTGATGTGTGCTGGGGGACGCACCCCCCGCCCCGCTCCACTGACCGGAGCTGCCGCCACAAGAAAAAGCACGAGCTACGGCAGACCTGGTTTAGTGATTCTGGCCGATCTCGGGACTCCGAGGCCCCACCACTGACGGGGTCCCCTTACCTGAAATCCTGGCTGCACCCGAGACTCAGCGCCCCCCCCTCCCGCCCGCAAGAGTGGCGCCGCCCCTCCCCCGCGCACAAAATAGACGGACGAGTCCGAGGTGCCACCGCCGGGTAGTGGCCCGCGCTCCACTCCGCGCGGAGGTCTCTCGGATCCGCCGGGAGGGGTGCAGAGGGAGACGCCGACGGCAGGAAGCGGGCAGAAGGGCAACGGATGGGAAAAGCCCGCGACAAGGGCGGAAACGGCAGGTGAAGATGGGCACAGAAAAGAGAGAGCGAGAGAGAGAGAGAGCGATAGGGACAGAGAAAGAGAGAGAGAGAGACATAGACATGTGTTGCATATCTGGGCAGAGGGACAGTGAAAGAGAGAGTGAGATATAATACAAATATGCACTTCGAAAAACAAGAAAAAGAGACAGAGGGAGACTCGGAGAGAGAGAGAGAGAGTGACTGAGAGAGTAAAACAAGAAGAAATAGAGAGAGGGACGCTGTCATATGCATGTTTGCTCTTTACCGAACGGCAGATTTGCGCTTTATCTACACAGAAGAAGAACGATACACAAGAGACACAGAGGAGATATGAACAGCAAGCCAGAGAGAGAGAGAGAGACGACGACGAGCACATCCACGTACATCTGTTATACACATATATATATATATATATGTATACACATGTATGTGAAGAGAGAGAGAGAGAGAGAGAAAAAAAAAAAAAAGAACAAACAACAAAAAGTTAGAAGGAGCGAGAGAGAGAGAGAGAGAGACGAAGAGGGGTGTGAGGAAAGCAAGAAACAGCAGAAGAATGAGGGCCCGCACTGGCTGAACGACCCCACGGGTGGGGCTGACACCCGTGGAGAGGACACGCGGCACACCGGCACAGGGGCGTCCGAGAGAGAGTCGCGGGTAGCATCCCTGGAGCATACAGCGCAAGTCAGGCGCGTACGACAACTAGCGCATGGAATGCTGTGCACGGGACTCCTTTGGTCGCAGCCGCCCCCGCGAGCTGCAGTCGCGGCTCTTTTGGCCACTCCTGTGTTGAAAGAAGGCGGGGCATCGATTACGCCACCCGCAGTTTGGGAGCCGTTTCGCCCATTCAAGGGGCTCAACGCCCAGGCCTCAAGGGGGAATAGCCCCTAGGACAGGCAGGGAAGTCGAGTGCTCTGCGAGCAGAACTCTGGTGATTCTGAGCGAACCTCAAAGCGGAGAAAAAAAAGGGGACTGCATCGTGTGGCGTCCCGCTCTTCAAATGATGATCTGCTCGGGCCCCCCGATTCGATGGGCAGAAGACGCAGACAAAAACTCCAACATGGCAGAGATCCAACACTGAAGACACGCCGTGAAACATTATGTGTAAAGAGTCTTCTGTACATGTGCCGAACATGTATGCGCCTATGTTGAACGAAAAAATAGTCCTGTCAAAAAATCCCCGGACAATGCCCCCGACAATGCGGACGACCCATGCTGAGTAATGACGACTGAATAACCTGCAGAGATAATCCCTTGGACAACCCAACGAGTATCCAGACAACCCCACTGGACAACACCCCTTGGACAGGCCTCCCCGGCATTGCTCATCCATAAGATACATAAAGTAGACGTACTGCTCTGGCAAAGTGTCCTATTGTGGTCGTTGTCGGTACAAGAGATGGACAATGGACATGTGACTATCCATCGGTCGGAAGAAGTAGGTGGAAACATGAAGTAGGAAAGCGTTGAACGTAGATTGGGCGTCCGAGGACGGAAAAGGCGAAGCCACTCGATCCTTGAAGTAGGAAGGCGCTTGAAATAGACTGGCATCTGGGAGTCTACAAATACCTACATTCAACGACCGAGGGGTACACATCCGCCACCGTGCCCCTTGGGCTCACATCTGCTTTGAAGGGTCCCGACCCCCGACGTCATGATTTATTCGTGACGTCGACCCCCAGAGGTCTGGATCCCTCCCCCGGGACCGGCGTCTCATCCTGAGCCGTCTCTTTGGACGGTCCCGAGGCCTGGTGAGGGCCCCCGGGGGCCGAGGATGAAGAGAACCCCCCCGTCGTGACTTCTTCCTTGCTCGAGGGGGTCCGGGGCGGGGCCGTACGGCCCCGCACTCCGGGCGCACCCGGGGCGCACCTCCAGGTGCTGCCTTGCCTGGCCTCGGCGCGCGCTCTCGCGCAGGGCTGTTTCTTTCCTCGGGGGGAGGCACGGGTAAAACGACGCGAAGATCGAGACAAAATCGGATCGGGATAACTCGAAATCTCTGAGAATCGGCGGGTTTGGAGGATGTAGTGGGCGCCGCGGCCGCTCCAGAGCGTTCCGGAACGCTCTGAGAGCGCTCCGGAACGCTCTGGAGCGATTTATCCCGATCCTAGCCCTGTTTTGGAACGGGCCACGGAGGTCCCAAGACTGAGCAGGGGGACCGGCCGTCCCAGCATTCCTATAAGCCTACCACGAAGCACGTGCATAGAACCCAAAACAACTTCTGAGAACAAAATCCAGGTTCCTAGAGCAAAAACCCGAGGTGTGAAAACAAGACAGTCCCAGCCATGAACGTTCTAAGCACATGTTGTGCAGACCACAAAAGGCTCTTAGACCATATGCAAGCCAGGACGCTTCGCCACTGCTCGACAAGAGGCCCCCGAGACGGTCCAAGGAGGCTCCGAGTCGCCAAACGATTGCTGCAAGACGCCCGAGGTGGCGTCAATGCAGCCCAGGGGGCGCCCCCAAGACGCCCCTAAGATGGCTTCAAGGTTCCCCTCGAGGGCGCTCAGATGCAAGAAATCATTGATTGTCCTCAGGTTCTCGAAGGCCCCAGACGGCCCCAGAGGACCCAAAGACAGCCTCCAAAGCGGCTCAAGAATTCCGTAAGAGGGGGAGCACGAACCGACACTTCGAGCTTTTCACCCCAAGATGAACCCCGAGACCGCCAGCAGGCCCCCTAGAGGCACTCCAGAAGCCCTACGAGCCCCCAAGAGGGCCGAATCATGCCCAAGAGAGCACCGTTCGGCCCCTGAGACACCACAACACCGCCTCCAAGAGTCTTCGGATAGGCCTCCAAGGACATTGCCACAGGCATCAAAAAGGCATCTGACCTACAACCCAGGCGCGGTGGCGGAAAGCGCCGAAGGCCATTATCCGTCACCTCCTGTGTTTATCACACGAGTGCACGGCGTGCTCGGCGCGCTGAATTGCCAACCATGGTGTTGGGTCCCCTTTTTGAAGAGACGGTCCCCGCGTTCCTCTCCTCTCCTCTCCTCTCCTCTCCTCTCCTCTCCTCTCCTCTCCTCTCCTCTCCTCTCCTCTCCTCTCCTCTCCTCTCCTCTCCTCCTCCTCCCCCCCTCCTCCCTCCTCCCGTCACCCCCCTCATCGTGGCACACCCAGAGCGGCGTTTTGTGGCCCCATAGGGAGCTCCACTGAAGGCCCCAATGGGGATGCCCGCATGCGTCCGCCACACTCAGTACAGCGCCTCGTGGCCCCACAGGGAGCTCCACCGAAGGCCTCAGTGGGGGTGCCCGCATGCGTCCGCCACACCCAATACAGCGTTTCGTGGCCCCCGTATGGAGCTCTACCGAAGGCCCCAGTGGGGATGCCCGCATGCGTCCGCCAAACCCAGTGCAGCGCTTCGTGGCCCCATAGGGAGCTCCACCGAAGGCCCCAGTGGGGGGGCCGGCATGCGTCGGCCACGCCCAGTACAGTGTTTCGTGGCCCCATAGGGAGCTCCACTGAAGGCCCCAGTGGGTGTGCCCGCATGCGTCCGCCACACCCAGTACAGCGCTTCGTGGCCCCACAGGGAGCTGAGCTCCACGGAAGGCCCCGATGGTGGTGCCCGCATGCGTGTGCCACACCCAGTGCAGCGTTTCGTGGCCCCCTATGGAGCTCCACCGAAGGCCCCAGTGGGGTTGCCCGCATGCGTCCGCCACACCCAATACAGCGCTTCGTGGCCCCATAGAGAGCTCCACCGAAGGCCCCGATGGGGATGCCCGCATGTGTTCGCCCACACCCAGTACAGCGCTTCGTGGTCCCATAGTGAGCTCCACCGAAGGCCCCGGGGGCGGGCCGCATGCGTCCGCCACACCGAGTACAGCGTATCGTGGTCCCATAGGGAGCTCCACGGAAGGCCCCAGTGGGGGTGCCGCCATGTATCCGCCACACCCAGTGCAGCGTTTCGTGGCCCCCTATGGAGCTCCACCGAAGGCCCCAGTGGGGTTGCCCGCATGCGTCCGCCACACCCACTACTGCGCCTTGTGACCCCAGGAGCTCCACCGAAGGTCCCACTCGGACCGCCCGCATGCGTTCGCCACACCCATTACACCGTTTCGTGGCCCCATGGGGGGCTCCACCGAAGGCCCCAGGTGGACCGCCAGCATGCGTCCGCCACACCCAGTACAGCGCATCGTGGCCCCACAGGGAGCTCCAGCGAAGGTCCCAGTGGGACCGCCCGCATGCGTACCCCCCACCCAGTACAGCGCATCGTGGCCCCATAGGGAGCTCCAGCGAAGGTCCCAGTGGGACCGCCCGCATGCGTAATTACCCCCCACCCAATATGGCGCTTCGTGGTCCCATAGGGAGCTCCAACGAAGGCACCAGTGGGGGTGCCCGCATGCGACCCCGCCCACCCAATAAGGCGGTTCGTGGCCCCATATAAGGGGGCTCCCCCGAAGGCCCTAATGGCACCGCCCGCATGCGTGTCCACAACCCATTACGACACGCCCCATCACGCGTTGCGTGGCCCACCAGACGGCACCCACAACGCGTTACTCACAACTATATATATATATATGTGTGTGTATATAGATGTTTGGGTCCTCCGCCACGGTAACTTCTACTTTTCGAAGTGTTCCAAACATCATTTTGGGGTTTCGGCTCGGCCCGCTGGCCACACGGAAGGCACCTGAAAAATCGGGAACTCCCAAAACATCGCCTCTGAGACGGTCCCAAGACGCCTTCAAGCTGTCAAAGCTGACTCCAGGAGAGGGCACGATGGCCACACGATGCCCCCGAGACGGCCAGAGATAGACCCAAGACGTCCCAGTATGGCCTCAAGACGGCCTCCCCCCCCGCTCGTCGCCGAGTTCGACCGGGCCCTCCGAGGATGGCCCCGAAGACGTCCCAGGATGGCCTCAAGACGGCCTCCCCCCCCCGCTCCTCGCCGAGATCGATCGGGCCCCCCGGAGGGCATGGCGAGCGTCGAATGCCACGCAGTGGTCCTCACCGGCGGGACGCAGAAGGCCGCACCGCCGCTGTGAGTCCCTCCCGGAACCGCACGTCCGGCCCGCACGTGCGGCACAGGCACGGGTACACGGGGGCCCCGGGACACACAGATAACTGGGCACGAATCCCAGGATTCCAGCTGTTTTCCGGCAGTTCCTGGGCCTCTGTCTTCCCCCCCGCTTTCCACAGTTTCCCATATTTGCCTGGGGATTGACGATCTATTGTGTCTGTGTCATGTTGTGGCATGTTGTGGCATGTTGCTGTTCATGCGGCATGGCCAGATCACGCCAGCCACGGCGCTCATGCTGTCAGAGTTGCGGGTGTGCGCGTCGACCCTGTGCAAGCGGTGCACCCTGTGCGACCGAATCGAAAAGGGCGTGCACATCAGAAGTCGGCGGCTCGCCGAAGGGGAAAGGCAGCAGGGGCCTTGTCAGAGGGCCTCTGGCCTTCGGAGAAACTTGTCAAGCACTCTCCGAAGACGCAGGCGGCTTCTCAGGATGCCCGCAGGCTTCTTTTCTTTCCTCCTCGGAAGCGCAGCGAATTGCTTGCACTTCGCTTGCAATTCCGGCGGCGCCAAGGGCCCCGAGTCGAACCTGTGTACAGTCTTCGCTGACAAGGCCGAGAGCTTCTGAGGAGCCCCACTGCTTTCCGAGAATCGAACACATCTACAACTACACAGCAAAACTGCACCTTGTTGCGGGGACCAGGGGTGGCAATCATAATTCGATTTGGCGCGTCGGTCGGTCTGGGTGGACGGACACCGCTTCGCGACCTACGATGGAAGGCGATGGTCGCGCCGACGACGTTGCATGCCAAGCGTGGAAGCGATCACCACGTTGCACGGCGAGGCTTGGCGGCAGCCAAAAGAAAAATCATAGCACGAAAAAGCGCTCACGCTCGGACGGGGAATCCGGCACGAAGAAGAATTGAAAGCGCAGGGGATCGGATCGCGAAGTTGCTGCTGAGGCACAGGCGGGGGAGGGGAGCGGGCTGCGCGACGTCGAGGCCCCCAAGGCATACGGCTGGCTTCGCTGAGCCAGGGGATGTGGGATGTCGGCGGGGAGCGGCCCAGGGGGCGGGGCCTCGACGATGGGCAGCGCGGGCAGCCGATGCTTCGCGAAAAGGGGACACGTACAAAACGGCACTTAGCGGCCGGGGCGCGGTACACGTCGGGGGCGCGAGTGGCAGCACCCGACATGCACCCCGCCCCGCCGGCTAGGTGTAGTTCTATAAGTGCTCCGTTTTGTGGGGATGTCTCCGGCGAAACCAGCACGCACAGAACTACACCTAGTGCCCGGCTAAGTGTAGTTCTGAACGCGCTGGATGTCTCGCGCGGGGCGAGCACGTACAGACCGGCACCTAGCGAAAGGGGCGGGGTACACGTCGGGTACGTCGTCGCGCCCCGCCCGCGGAGTCAGGAAGGCAAGGGCCGCTGAACCCCTCTGCTGGCCTCCGGGCGGAGGTGTGTGAACGTCCCGGGGCTATCAGAAGGAATTCCAACTGCGGCCTCCGCCCACATCGCTCCCCCTATCAGAGTATCTCGCCTGGTCACTATGTTCACCATTCCCGCCCGCTGCTTTGCCCTCCCCCTCCCCCGTTTTTCCTCTACCTGCCGCCCTCCATTTCCCTGAGCGTTTCCTAGTTGCCCCTGGCCCCTGCGCGGCGGCAAACGCCCGCGCCCCCCCGCAGCTGAAAGACTCACCTTGCGCCCATCCTCCAATCCACTCGCGAGGCGCAACCCTTGGTTCCAGACTGACAGTGGCAAGATTCGCCGAGGCCCAGGCAAATCCAACAGGCGCGATCGGCACCCTCGAATGGCGGGCGAACCAATACGTAAGACGATGTCGCAAAAATATGTTTGGAATTTCGGGATCCGCGCAAGAAGCTAATCCACTCGCCCAAAGTGTAGTTCTATGCCTGTCCGAGAGAAGGCCTCCCCCCGCTCCTCCCCCCTCGGTGCGCCGCCGAAGAAGGCCCAGTACAGAGAGGAACAGAAGCATAAACTAGAGGCCTCCTAGATGGGGTCCGAGTAGATGGCGCCAGAGGATCGCGCCGCATCGCGGATGCATCGCCGATTCATCGGTGATGCATCGGTGATGCATCGGCGATGCATCGGCGATGCACCGGCGAAGTCGGCGATGCGTCGGCGATGTCGGCGCGGAGAAAGTCGGGCTCCACATCGAGCCGCTCGCCGATGCATCGGCGATGCGGCGAGATCGTTGAAGTAGGAAGGCGCTTCAAGCAGATTGGAACCTGGGAATCCCCAAATACCTACTTCCAACGACCGATGAGTAGATGAACATGAAGAGTCGCCATGGCATCTGGGGAGATATCGTGGCCCCCACCTCCCTCCCTCCCTCCCTCCCTCCCTCCCTCCCTCCGTCCTCTTTCTCCTCCTCCTCCTCCTCCTCCGCCTCCTCCTCCTCCTCCTCCTCCTCCTCCTCCTCCTCCTCCTCCTCCTCCTCCTCCTCCCCTCCTCCTCCTCCTCCCCCCTCCTCCCCCTCCTCCTCCTCCTCCTCCTCCTCCTACTCCTCCTCCTCCTCGGAGGTCCGCGCGGTCTCCTCGGATCGGCACCCCCCCCCCCCCTCGGAGGCAGCGCGGAGCGCGCCGCCCAAGGGGGCGGCGCCAGAGGGCCTCTGGACCCGGGGGGGGGGGGGGCCCGCGCGGGCCTCCCAGAGAGCGGCGCGGCCCTCCAGGAGATCATGCCTCGGCGGTGGGCAAACCTCCCTTTCGTACACCCTGCGAAATGCTTAAGAAATCATGGGTTCAGAAATTCATAGTCTCAGAATTGGAATAAAAACTCCAAATGTCTACCACATTTGTAGGATTTACACTGAAACATTAAGAATCATCGAGACTCTGGCCGAAAATTTTAGTTTTCTTGAGCATCGCCTAAGGTGTACACCTCCCCTTAGTGAAAGCAGACAGAAGCACGCGACGAGGCAGCCTCTCGCCGCGGTCTTGTCGGCACAGGCAGAGCCAAGGGGGGGCCACCACTGGGCAGGACACCGAGGTCGTCCTCCTCTTCCTTCTCCATCTTCGTCCTTCTGAGTGCTGTGAGGGAGGTGGATAAGGGCGCATTGGATAAGGAATCCAGGGTCTGGAGGCCTCCGCGAACCGAAAACGGCCAATTCCTTAATCGACGTGTGAGGGTAGGAGGTCTGTCCACCCCCGAATGCCTCGGCAATCCCGTGCTCCTCGACCAGTACCCTTCGGTCGGGCATGTCCCCCTGCAGGCTGACCGTGGAAGAGAAACTGGGAGATACGAAAGATATGCCGAAGACTTCTCCTGTAGAGGGACGTGCCAGCCTTTATCGTACCCCGCTTTGATATGTTTCCTAAAGGAGACGCCAGCGAAAGGGACTTCCTGAGACCGCGGCGTTGCACATCTGAGACTTCGAGGAGGCGCGAGGGAAACGCGTCCTGCGGCGACCTCGTGGGCGAAGCCGAGCGGACTTGAGACATCGGGATCGCCCGTCTCCAAAGCTCCTTTTCCTGGGACCCTTCTTGGAACCACTAGCGGCGCGCAGAGGGGGGTCGGGGGAGGGGGGATGGCCTCTTAGAAGGAGGCTGCTTCTCAGAAGGCGAAGGCCTTGCACATATAGAGAAGGCCCGCGCCGTCTAAGAAGCAGGGATGCTGCCAAGAAGGCTTCAAACTAAGAACGCGGAAGTCTGCGCGGATTTCTCGGTTCGGCGTTGGAGCCCCCTGGAGGCGCCTCCGGCGCCGACCCTGGCGCGCTCCGCGCGCCAGAGAGGGGGCTGGGTCCAGCGCGGATCCACGAAATCCGCGCGGACCTCCGAGACTGCACGTTCATGCCATTGTTCGTTCCCCCCGCCCCCGAACCCCCCGCAACCGATGTGAAGGGGCCCTGGGACACACAAATAAACACAAACAAATAAACAGATTCCCCATATTGTCTCATATGTTCTGGGTTCTTGTCTTCCCCCCACTTCCCATACTTTCCCACATCTTCTGGAGAACCGACGATTGACTGTGTCTGTGTGTTTTTTCCCTCCTGACAGTGGGCGCCGCAGCGTGGCCGCCTCTTGGAGCCACTGGACGCCGCGGCGGCCGCCGAACGGGGCCGCACGGGGGGCGTCGAGGGCGGCCGGGCCCCCCCGAGGGGGGCTCAGGCGAGCCACGGGAGCGCCAGGGCCCCGGGCGCGTCCGGCCGCAGGTCCGGCCGCAGCACGAGCAGGGAGGCGATGGCCGCCTTGGCCCTGGCGGGGGCGCACATTTGGACGCCCGAAAGGGGTACGGGAAGAAGGGGTACAGTGCCCAACAGCAAATGTTGTCCCAAACCAACAGCGGCCGCTGTCGGGCAGGCGGCCTTCTGTCTCGTAGGGACACGGGCCGCGGCGGCGTGGACAGCGAGTCCTGTTCAAAATGAACAGGAACTGCTGTTGGGCATTGTACCCATTCTTTCCGTACCCATTTCGGGCGTCCAGAGCACACAGGCATGCAGATACGGGACGCCCTCCTTGGAGGCGCGCTTCCGCACCCGAGCATCTAGCATGCGCATCTTGCAGTGGACAGTGGATCGTTTCCCGAAAGGTGTGGCCAGAAAGCGCCCGCCAAGGCGCATCTACTAGAAGATTTCTCGGTGCGCGAGTCGCCCGTGGGGGGGGCGACCGACACATAGTGTTAGTATGTTAGGGTGACGCCGACTGGCGCGCGCGCGCAGGAGGCGCGGCTGGCGCAGGGGCCAGCCGCAGCAGCAGGCAGGCCAGAGCTGCACCGAGTCGCACAAACGGATCGGATCGCCAACGGATCGTCCCAAATCGAAGCGAAATCGGGTCGCCGCGCCAGGCCCTGGCTGGCTCTGGCCGATGCCGGTGAATCGATCAGCACTGAATCGAACCGGCATCGTGGCCTCTGCCGGCGAATCGACTCTCGTTCGACTCGGATTGTATGCGACCCTGGCGGGCCAGGCGCGAGCAGAGTCGCGGCAGGGGGCTTTTCGGCCGTCTGCGGCGGCCACGGAGGCCCTCACGGGGCCCCGGGGCTGTCAGGGCAAAGAACCCGAGCGTGAAAAACAGGCCCTTTGGGAGAGGGTTGGGACTCCTGGAGGCATCCCGCGTCGCACGTCTGGGCTTCCCAGCTGCCGCGGGAGCGCCGGCAAGAAGTGGTGGGCCTGTTTACTACCACCACCACCACCACCACCATTTGTAGAAGGGGGAGGGGCTCCTCCTCCTCCTCCTCCTCCTCCTTCTCCTCCTTCTCCTCCTCAAACAGTAGGAGGGGGAGGGGGTCCTCCTCCTCCTCCTCCTCCTTCTCCTCCTCCTCCTCCTCGTCTTCCTCCTCCTCCTCCTCCTCCTCCTCCAACTCATCCTCCACCTCCTTCCCCCCTCCAACGTCTGGTGGCGGTGGTGGAAAGCAGGCCCAGCAAGGAAGGGGGTCCTGCGCGAGAAGGCCTTGGCGGCCATGCGCTGCTGCCTGCACGGGCCGCGGGCGCGGCACACTGCGCGCGGCCACGAGGGCGCTCACGCGGGGCCTTCTGCGAGAGAAGCTTACGCGCGAATGCCGGCGCAGTCGACCCCGTGCTCTTCCGTCGCGCAGCTGTATGCCGGGAGGCGGCGACTCGGCGGTGGACAAACCTCCCTTTAGTAAACCTCCCCTCAATGAAAACGGCCTGGGACCGAAACCGACGGACCTGGACCTGCAAAAACAACGGCCGCGACGCCCTCTCGCGAACCGAAAACGGCCAATTCCTCAATCGACGCGTCAGGGTAGGAGGCCTGTCCACCCCCGAATGACCGCCTGCGCCCTGGCGCGCGCGCAGGAGGTGCAGATGCGGCTGGCGAAGGCCAGGGGGCAGAAGCCAGAACCTCCGAGCTCTTCGATCGAGGCGCGGGGCGGTGCATCGCATGTGAGCGTAGGGCGTGGCTGCCCTTCGCGGGGCGGGGCGGGCCATGGGGAGGGGGCCTACTCGAGATCCCGTAATAATTGGGTCAGATGTTTGAAGGCGTTTTTTTTTGGAAGCGGGGGGGTCTGGTTTCTCAGGGCGCTCTCCTTGAAACCGAAGGCGAGAGGGGTCTGGAATATGCACGCCCCCCGTTGACAAGGGCGTCCAGAAAAGTAGGTTGCCGTTGAAGGGGGGGAATCTGGTCCTTGAGGGGCGGGGCGAGGATGGAGGGATCTCGAATGTCACACAGCCTGGAATACGAGCCGCAGTCTCGAGGAACTGGGCGCTGCCCCTGGCGTGTGCTCGCGCGCCGGGGTGGGAGAGGCCCAGTGCCGATCCGAGGGATCCGCGCGAGAAACTCCGGGGACTCGTGTGCTTCTGCCGCCTCGTCGTGCTCGCTCGGCGCGCCGCCATTGGGAGCCCATCGGCGTGCCCTTCGGGCGGCAAAGAAGGAGCAACACGCTGACGGCCCCCCCCCCCCCAGCCCGCAGCGGCGGCGTACCGTGTATGATCTACTTGTTGCTTCTGTACCCTTTTTTTTTCTCTCTCTCTCTCTCTCGCTCTACTTTCTTTCTTTCTTTATTTCTCTCTCTCTCTCTCTCTCTTTGTTTTGTTTTGTTTTCTTTTCTTGTGTTCTCTCTCTCTCTCACTCCCGAGAGAAGGAAGCACCTGGATGAAGGCAGACACGGGTCAGGGATCGACTGACGGGAGGCCTCCGTGAGAACGGTCCGGTCTCCAGGCCATCACTCGAGCTTGAGCCAGATGGAGCCCAGGATTCAGCCAGGCCAGGCCGGATTCGCGGGATCTGGCCGGATTCGCGGGATCAGGGACATGACCAGCAAACAAACAAGCACGCAAACAAGCGCGGGGGGTCTGGGGGCGAGGAGCCCGCACCCTCCCACAGCTCACAGTAGGAGGCAGCCGCCTGCCAGAACTGCCCCTCCCCGGGAGCGGGGGAGAGGCGACAGCCACCGCCGCTTGAAGCGGAGGGGATCGCCCCTGCCGCCCCCCACCCCCAAGGCTAGGTCGGGCGTGTCCCCCTACGAGCGGATGTTGCAAGACAAATGATACATACATATATATGTACACACACATCAACATCTATATATATATATATATATATATATAAATAAATGATTTCAAAAATGACATCACCGCTGGTCATCAAGGGCTGCAGGGGCAGCGAGGGCTGCCGAAAGGAGCCCTCTAGGGCCCCATAATTAAAGCTCATCGGGTCCAGAAGAGGGCCTCGAGGCTCCAGGAAGGGCACCCCTCTCCCCTCCCCCCTTCTTTATCGCCCCCTTATCGACTCGCGCCCAGACGCACCTCCCCCCCCCGGCCGACCCCGACTCGCCAGCGGCGATGACCTGCGCGCGCGCCCCCCCCATTGCGCGCCCTCCTCCGCCCCGCGTCTCCCGGGCCCGCCTGTCGGACACGCCGCCCCACTTCTGCGAGCCGAAGGTGTACCTCCCGGCGCGGACCTTCCGCAGCACCTCGCCGGGGTCGAGGAGGGAGGCAGTCCAGCGCAGCCTGGTCAGAAAACAACAACGGGGCCAGCCAGAGGGGACTCTGCCCCCTCGTCTCACTCGGCTGCGCCTGGCTGGACTACAGAGTACGGTGGCACAGCGAATGCAGCACCTCGCCCGCCACTTGGGCGGGCGGACAGTCTTGGAGGGGCGTCCATCATGTAATTTGTCAGGTAACGGTGCGGCGTTGCACATCCCGCTGCATGCCGCTGCGCATCCATGCCTCCCCTGGGACCCTCTCATGATCCATCCAGGTCTCCTCAATGTCCGCTCCGAACTATTTCAACGGTCTGGAGCCTCGGGGCGTGTCTTCTGGCCTCGCCTACCCTGAGGACAGCTGGGGGGGAGCCCGAAGGCGCAAAGGAACACTGTTTTGATCAGGGACCGACCGCACCAACATTCCTATACGCCTACCACGACATTCTCGCAGAACAGACAGAATAATGTTCTAAGAATAGGAGCAATGGTATTAGAACAGAAACAGACGTGTCAAAACAGGACGGTCTCAGCCAGAACTGTTGAAAAACAACACAAACAATTGTTCGAATCTTCTTTGGTGTGCCTCTAGGCAAGCCGGGACGCTTCGCCAAGGCTTGACTGATGATGCTGAAAGGTAGATCGAGCCTCGGCAGCGCTGGTTCTCGGGAATTATCTGTGCTGCGCGGCGACGGGGAGGGGGACAGGGAGCAAGAAGCACGTCGACGACACTCCGTGTCCTCCTCCTCCTCCTCCTGCTCCTCCTCCCCCTCCTCCTCCTCTTCCTCCTCCTCCCTCTCCTCCTCTCCTCCTCCTCCTCCTCCTCCTCTCCTCCTCCTCCTCCTCCTCCTCCTCCTCATCCTCATCATCATCATCATCATCATCATCATCATCATCATCATCATCATCATCATCATCATCCTCAAACTCCTCTTGCTGCTTCAGTTCCTCGTCGTCGTCGTCATCATACTCCTCCTCCTCCTCCTCCTCCTCCTCCCCCTCCTCCTCGACATCCTCTCCAGGGTCGGCGGAGCGGGCTGAACGGCCTTTGCAATATCTGTGCAGCGACGGGGAGGGAGGCAGGGAGAAGGCAGCGCGTCGACGACGCGCGGCCGCGGGACGAAGCAGGCGGCCGGGCAGGCGGAAAGGGCCTGCAGGGTAGAGCTCACTTTTGTACGTCGGGCATGTCCTCCTACAGGCGGATTTTGGAAGGAACATACCAAACAGTCGAAAGAGTGTTCAAAATACTCAAAAACAGTGGAACAATCGTCCGACGACGACTTGTGGACTGCTTTTGAATATTCCTCCTGTAGACGGGCGTGCCCGACTCAAGCTCACTTCCTCCGACCCCAAGGGTCTGCACGCCATCTGCCCCAGGCCACATATCTCACGCAAGCGCCGGAGACTCAGCTCCGCCCCGATGGCCTCTGCTCTGTGGGAACGCCGATCCTCTGCAGGATCGGGCTGTCTCGAAGAAGGGATACGGATACGGATACGGATCGCCTGTGCGGGCTTGCGCCCGGGCCCCTAAAGGCGAGGCGGGTGAGGCCATGGCCTCGCATGAGAAGCTGCGCGCGTCGGGGGTCGACTCAGGACAATGTGTACTTCAGGAGCTGATTTCGCGAGTCCCCACTCATCCGTTGTCTAATGATGTAGCCACGTCGTCTCGTTGCGCAAACATACGTTTTCATGAGCGCCGCGCGGATTTCTTCGATCTGGACCCCACTCACTGGCGCGCGAAGCGCGCTAGGACGGCGTCGGAGGCGCCGACAGGGGGGTCCAGAGCCGACCGGACAAATCCGCGCGGAGCTCCGAGAGTTTCGGTGCATGCCAGCGCTTGTTCTCCTGTCACTGTCATTGATACTCCAAGTTGGAGGCGCCGACCTGGAAGTCCAGCGCCGACCCAGGAAATCCGCGCGGAGCCCCGGAAGTGTATGTTGGCGCAGTCTGCTCTTCCTCGATTCTCCCTATCCCCACCGGCATGCCCGAGATCCGTTCCCAGGACGCAGCGCCTATTCGCACGCCGCTGCGTCCCGCCGCTCCCCGGTGGAACATGCCGAGCCCCTGGAGGACCGTGCACGTTTGAGCCCGTCGGCCGACAGGAGTCTGCCTCAGCCGGAGAAGTACTGCGGCTCCCCGACGGCCTCCTCCGAAGACCAGGACACCTGCAAAATCTGTGTGTGCCCAGTCCAGAGCCTCAACCGCATCTTCGCTGAGCACGTGAGCTTCGAGCGAACGCCAAACGGATTGGGGTGTGTGCACCAGTGAGTTCGTCATATAATATATCCGCTGATCCGGCGTGTGAGTTTCAAGGAGTCTCAGCTACAGCCTCGAGGCTGAGCTTCAGCCTCTGGGGGGGTCGCCGGGGTGGCTCTGCCGGGGAAGGGGGGGTGGGGGGGGGGGGGGGGGGTGCGAGTTTCCGGCGAACCCCGGGGCCGCTCCGGGGGAGTGGAAGATAGGGGGGGGGGGGGCGCCATGCTCCGCTTTTTCCGGCGCTTTGGAGGAGGGGGGGGGCCCAAGAGACCCCCAAGGGGTTCCAAGAGGGCCCCGAGTCGCCGAAAAATCGCTCCAAGACGCCCGAGATGGCCTCCAGACGGCCCAAGGTGTCTCCAAGACGCCCCAAGAAGCTTCCAAGAGGCCTCCCAAGAGGGCCCCAAGAGGCCAGAATCGTTGATTTTCATTGGTTTTCTCAGGGTTTTTAGCGTTCTTGCCTTTTCGGGCGTCCGACGCTCGAAGACGGCCCAAGAGGCCCCCAAGTCCGTCCCAAGACGGCCCACGATGCTTCCAACACGGCCCAAGAGAGCCCCAAGACGGCCCAAGAGGGCCCCAAGACGGCCCAAGAGGGCCTCTGGACAGCCCAAGAAGGCCCCAAGAGAGCCCCAAGAGGGGCCCAAGAGGGGGACCACGAACCGAAAGAACCGAGCTTTCCGCCCCAAGAGGCCCCCAGGAGGCCCCAAGAGACCCCCAAGGGGCCCCAAGAAGCCCACAAGAGGCCCAAAAGAGGTTCCAAGAGGCCCCAAAACAGCTCCCCAGAGGCCTCCAGACTGCCTCCGGCAGGCCCCCGGTTTCTTCCGCGGCACCGCCCAGGGCGCCACCGGCAGGATGTCCTCCGTCTCATCGTTTTCCTTCAAGTTATCGCCTCTTCCTCATTCTCCTCCTCCTCCTCTGCGACCTCACTCCTATCCCTCAACGATCGCGTCACCGAGTGCCTCTTCTTTGAAACATCCTCGCTCTTCAAACGCACATCCATACACACATGCATACATACCTACATTTAAACACATTTGCATACATAGAAAAACAATCTTCCAGACATACATACTTACATTCACACACATACACACATATTATCATACACACATACAAACATACATACAAACTAAATACATACATACGCGCACAAGCATACATACATACATACGTACCTACACACAGGCACACATGATCAATGCATGCATACATGCATGCACGCGTACATACACACACATATATCGTGAAACTCACCGCGTGCTCGAAACTTGAGAGAGACCGCGGGAAGTCGAGAGAAGCCGCGGAACGAGGCCTCTACTACTACTACCACTACTACCACAACCACTACTACTACTACTACTACCACTACTACTACTACTACTACTACTACTACTACTGCTACTACTACTACTACTACTACTACTACTAATACTACTACTAGTACTACAGGAGCGTTTCCCAACTAGTATGTGTGTGTGGGTGATGCTGTGTGCGCATGTCTGCGGCGCAGGTTAAGTGGTGTGACTGTGTGTGTGCGTTTGAGTGTGCGCCCATAATTTCTGCGTCTGGAGAATAACCCCGAGCGACCCGGATCGGCGGCACTGGCCGAAGGCCACTACAATGAAAGAGCGCCTTCCAAGTCCAGCATTGTAACTAATCCGAGGCCCGGCGAGGCACGCGCCCTTGGTTGACTGAGCCCTACGTTTCTTACGGTCGCATGTGGTTTCACACAATTGGCCAATGGGCCGTCTGGGCGCGGCTTCTTTCGTTCGTTCGTTCGTTCTTCCAGGTTGCATTGAAATTCCTCCAATCCGGAGTGTGTGCTTGATGTTTGCTTCAGGCACTAACCGTCGGACCGGCGACAGCAGGCACAGCTGCGATGAAAATACAAACACCTTCAGGACTGAGCACATGTTAAATAAGAGGAGTTTGCATGACATCTGGTTCACTTGTTAAAAAGAAATGGCACAAACAGAAACTTTTGGCGCTCCGCGCGGATTTCTTGAATCTGCGCTGGACGCCCCTCACTGGCGTGCGGAGCGCGCCAGAGGCGGCGCCGTAGGCGCTGCCAGGGGGCCCCAGCGCGGATCCAAAAAATCTGCGCGGAGCGCCTAAAGTTGATGTTTCAGCCGATTGTTCCTTCTTCTATTCATGCGAACTCACTAAGAAAGCTACACGTGGCACATGTCTAAACGCCAACAAGGTCTGCGGCCTCACAGAAGCATCTGAAACCAGCCTGGCAACTCCTCGTGTACGGGACTGACGTCGGTCAACACGCTGCAGATTTACTTGAATCTTGCGTCAAGATGCAAACATGGAGCGAATTCCGAACCACGAGGGCATTCTTCCATTCGTGGCAATAGCTGGCGTTATGGGGGGAACAAAAAGGGGGGGTCGAGGTGGGGGGGGGGGCTCATAGCGGAAAGCCCGCGCCTCCCACCGTGACAGACTCTGGTGCCAGACGCTCTGTGCGGCAGTGCTGGGCACGCGAGGGAGCGTTACGTGATGGGGGGAGAAGGGGGGGGGAGAGGGGGGGGGAGGGGGGGGAGCATGCCGCGCGTTATGGCCCAGAGGGAACACACACACACACACACACACACACTCCACCGATGCGGAGCGCTACGCTATGGAGGAAGGGGGAGGGAGGGGGGGAGGGGGGTGGAGCAGAACGCGCGTGATGGCCCGCAGGGAAACACGCAACACCCTCCACCGATGCGGAAGGCTCTCCAGCCTGGCACCCCAAGGGCAGGCCGCCGGGCGCAGCCTGCTCATGGTGTGCCTGCGCGCCTGACTCCTGCGCGGACCCGTGGACGGCACTGCAGCTCTCCCGAACTTGCTTGCCCGCGCTTGCTCTGCGGGGTGGCACTCCCCAAGGGGTCCCTTACCCCCTAGGGAGGGGGGGGAAGGTAAGATGAGGCAGCGGCCTGAATCAGGGGCGCGCAAACATGGATCAACGATCCATGGATTTGGCGCGCGGTCGCCAAAGCCATGGATCGGGGGGGGGCCTCCCCAAAATGCGACCGCTGCCGCCTCGCTCGGCGGCGCAAATCCACGACTTCTCCATGGAAGCGGGACCCGTCGCTAATCCACGCCACCTTGATCCTTGATCCTTGATCCACGATCGCCTGACTGAAGCAGGTTGTGGGCGATCCAGCCCCGAGCCTCGATCTCGGAGGCACTGTCACCTCACACCTCGGAGGCCGACGCGAACTCCTCCTCCGCCCCTTGGGGGAGGAGGCGCGCCCCCAAGGCAAGGGCTTCTACCCGGGGGAGGTCGCCCTCTCAGAGGGGGGGGGGGGGGGGAGGAGCCGCGACGGGGACGAGGAGGAGCAGCGAAGGAGGAACAGAGGCTGACGGGCTCGACATCCTCAAGGAAGCGGGCGCGGCCTCGACGTCGTTCCGGGCGGAGAAGGGCGACTTGGCAGACAGCATCATGTAGAAGATCACGCCCATCGCCCAGAGGTCCACAGGGAGGCTGTACCTGCTGATCGTGCAGCGGGCACTCTTTTTAGGGGAAAACGATCAACCTGACCGGGCCACTGCGAGCCTTTGGACCCACATGCCTGAGGCGCAGCTTGGCCAAGAGCCTTCCTCCGGTAAAGTCTGAACCAATCAATCTGCACCAGTTGAGGCTCGGTGGCACTGGTCCATTCACCTCTCCCGACCTCTCAAGGCTTCGTTGCATCTCAACTCGTGCGCAACACCGTCTCCAAAAGGTACTCCGTGACATGCGAGCATTGCCGTTGCATTGCCATGCTCACGTTGGTGCCTGGCTCGGAGATGAAGCTCTCGAGTTGTGGACGGTTGGATGGCGAGCGAGGCCGAAGCGATTCGCCCACGAAAGAGCTCCTCCGGACAAATCCCGCCATGGCGCGATCGGGCTGCCGGCCCCGGAGACGCACCCCTCTCGAACCCGCGGGCACGCAGACCACGCACCTGGGACTGCCCTGGGACGCACCGCTGTGAGCCTGGCACGACTCGGGCGTTTTTGGGGGCTGAAGAAACGTTTAGGGGAACGAAGAACGACACAAGCAGAAAAACTCGGGGGTCCGCGCGGACTTCTCGGATCGGAGCTGGACCCCCCTGGCGGCACCTCCGGCGCCGCCCCTGGCGCGCTCCGCGCGCCAGGGAGGGGGGTCCAGCGCCGATCCGAGAACTCCGAGAGGACCGCCGATATTTTTTTGTTTATGTCGTTCTTCGTTCCCCTAGTGGAGAAACGTACACCTCTCGTGCAACTTCTGGGTCCGCAGTTGCTGTTTAGGGGCCGCTGCGGGCTGCCCCTCCTCTCGAGCTGCCGCGCGGAAGGTCCTCGGGCGCAAGAGGGTGACCCCATGAGGGCTCTTCCAGGACTTGAAGGAGGTACTTCTTCTCCCAGGACCCCGAGGGCCGCCAAGCGCGCGCGGAGTATACAGACAACAAGGCATAACCCAGAGCTTCTAGCACGACTGGACCAGGGTCAGGGTTCGACGTTTTGGAATCGCCGCGAAATATCGTTGGACAGAGGGATGACAAGACGAGGAAGTGGGAAGGAGGGAACTTTGAGACCAATGAAGGTACGTCTGGCCAGTGATCACTTCTGGCGCAACAGTGTCTGGGGAGCCCATGCGATCCGTCAGGCCATCGCCGTGGTCGAACGCGGCGAACCCAAAGTCGCAGATCTTCAAAACGTTTTCCTGCAAGGGGGCCGAAACATGTCTTGCTACGGTGAAGGCCCAAATACGCGGTGATGGGGGCGCAGCACGTGTGAAATAGACAAGAGGAGAGCTCGAGGGGCGAACAAATAAGAAACACATAAAGTCAGCAAGCACGGGTGTGGAAGCAATAACAACCAGTAGATCTAAAAAGATGGCCAGAAAGGAAACCAGAGAGTCTACCGTCGCTTACACACGATCCACGCAACGCACCAGATGCGGGCCCCCTCTCCCCAAGAGGGGCGACTATCAAGAACAAGATTGGGCGAAATGCGAAAAGACAGAAATCGCAGCGACCCGATGACATTCGACTTGCACACATTTGCAATCGGCCTTCGAGGCAGACCCCTGCCTCTTCGATAGAACGGATGGAGCGGCGTCGGCCTCATCCAAGACCTGCCCAAAGAGTTCCAGCTGAACAGCGTCGGATACGAAAACTAAACAACGACTGCGGTGTTTTGCGATCGTACGCAAATAAAAAACACGCACCGCTCTGGTTGTTCAGATGAAAATGCTTCCACACACTGCGCACATACAATCACAACACACATGTGTGCGTACATACGCATATGTACACATACATGTGCATATGCATACACATATATATATATATATACACATATACATATACACAGCTTTATACATTATTACACCTATGTATACAGCAACATGTATCTCTATGAAGAGCTATACATGCACACGCATGTGTCTGTTGTATATGAGCCTGCACGCCTAGAGACCCCAAATGGCCTACAGACCCCAGACGGCCCCACAACGCCCCCAGAGAGCTTGCGGCCGAGCACAGCCACTTTGGATTGCCGCCGCCCCCCTCCAAGTTGACCCCATTGATTCCCCCTCCGCCGCTCCTTGCTCAGGTGCCCCCCCTGCTGGTGAAATCTTAGATTGCTGCGCCTCGCTCCGCGCCTTTTTGTTACCTCTCCCGCCCCCCCTCTCTCCGCCCGCGCCACCGCCCTCTGCTTCCGCCCTTGCCGAGGTCGGCGGAACCAAGCGCAAGGCCTCCCCGCAACATCCGACGCAACATCAGCAATGCAGCCATCGATTGGCGACCAATCTGCTAACGACAACAATGGCGTGGGCGACCAACCCGTCACCCAGGAAGCAAGTGCTCACGCAGATGAGGAGGAGGAGGAGGAGGAGCAGCAGCAGCAGGAGGACGGCGACGAAGGTTTAAAAATGAAAGCATCAGCAGCCAGTGGGGGAGGGCATGGATGCGCCACGAGAGCAGCTGCTCATTCAGAGGATGGGGAGGAGGGCGACACCGAAAACCAACAGGAGTTGGCGGGAGATGGTTCCGATGACCCTTCAGCCCAAAGAGCGATTGTTCACTCAGAGGAAGAGGAGGGCGACGAAGACACAACGTGAAGACAAAAACTGGCGGGATAGGGCTCCGATGACCAAGTAATCCCAAGAGGAACTGGCCACGAGTAAAAAAACGACGATGCCCCACACCGTGGAACGCAGAACCCACGCGATGGGGCAGGGGACAGGCACGGAAACCCATGCCTACAATACCATATGGGCGCCGGTTGCCCCTGCAGACGAGACCGCTGCAAAACCTCTGCTGCATGCTGCTGTGCTGGCGCTTGCTCGAGCCCAGCATGCAGTAGGAGCTCGACCACACATAACCCTCCACAAGTAACCCTACCCTGGAACCCCAGGGCGTCCATCGATCTTTGGTGTGGGAACGTCACGCTTTCCACAGCAAAGCCATCGAAACCCAAGAAACCCTGGGCACCCTGGAGGCAAGCAGGGTGCTTCTTTGCATGCTCCCCCACTGTAGGCGCCTGTTTCCCCTGCAGCCGAGACCGCTGCAGAACCGCTGCTGCACGCTGCCGTGCTGATGTGTGTGTGTGAGTATGAGTATGAGTATGAGTATGAGTATGAGTAAGAGTATGAGTATGAGTGTGAGTGTGAGTGTGAGTGTGAGTGTGAGTGTGAGTGTGAGAGTGAGTGTGAGTGTGAGTGTGAGTGTGAGTGTGAGAGTGAGTGTGAGTGTGGGTGTGTGTGTGTGTGCGTGTGTGTGTGCGTGTGTGCTCGAAGCCAGCAGATGCTCGTGGCCTGCGTGGCCGTCTGGCTCGCGCCGCCGTGGCCCTCCTCGCCCCAAAGGCACCCCTGACCGCCCCCAAAACCACCTCCGACAGCACACCCCGCTCGCACGAGACGCTGCAAGTCTGCTTTCAGACACGGGCGCCAGCGCGACATCGGGGAGGGGGGGGGCCCGCGGGGCAGCCCCGAGGGTCGCCGCCCCGCGGTCGAGGAGCAGGCCCCTGCCCAGGGCCAGCGGGCCTTCGGGCGACGTGCGATGGCAACGCCCTCGCCATCGCCAGGACGTCCATCAGCGGTTTGTGCTTCGGACTCGCGCGCGTGGTCTTCGCAAGGTGGCCCAAAAGGCTCCTCGATGGTCCTCGCCGAGAGAAGTGCGGCGATGCCGAGGCGCCATGGCGGCGCCGCCGCCCAACGGCGACCAACGGCGAGAAGGCAAGCAGCGGCCCATGCTCTTGGGGCACTCCTCGAGCTGCGCGCCAGAAGAAGGCGGCCGACGGGGTCGCCACACCGGCCTGGGGTCTTCGGTTTCGCGTGCTTCGGCTGGACCTCCGCCGCGCGCGCCAATGCGTTCGCCGATCACTGCCACGCATGCATATCCCACACTGGCCCCCCACTCAGCCGCGCACGACGACCGCATGAGGCGCCCGATCCGGCCGTCGACTCCGATGCCAACGTCCGCAGCCGCGCGAGACCTCGAGACTGCTGGGCATCGCGCCCCGCCGCCCAGCAAGATCCAATGACAGAGTGGAAGGGGCCCCAGGACACACAAATAAATACACACAAATAAAAAGATCCCCCATGTTTTCCCATATTTCCTGGGTTTCTGTCTTCCCCCCACTTCCAATATTTCCTCACATTTTCTGGGGAATCGGCGATTCATTGTGTCTGTGTGCGTTTTCCCTCCTGAAGAGTGGAAGAGGCTCTCCACCGCCACCCTACGGCAGGTCTGTCGTGACGACCCCGGCGCTGGTTTCTGACACACTTTGCGTGGATGGCTCAGTCTCGAACGATCGCCCGATCCGACCGGCCATAACTGGGGGAGCTGTGGTCCCTACCCCCCCTCGGGGAACCCAATCGCATCGACGATCTCTCGAGACGGGTGTCGAAATCGATGGGCCCCCCGGGGGGGTAAGGACCACAGCTCCCCCAATTGTGGCCGGCCTGCCGATCGTTCCCTGCAGGCCGATGCCGGGCCGCCGGCGGCGCTCCGCCTTCAACCAACGCCCGCGGCGGGGTCGCCGACCCGGTGGACGCGGCGCGAGCCTGCCGCATGCCCGCAGAAGCCCCATGGAGCTTCGGGCGGCGCGTTGTCAGGAGGGGAAAAAACACACAGGCACAATGAATCGCTGATCCTCAGGAAGATGTGCAAAAATATGGGAAGTGAGGGGGGAGAGACAAAAAACCCAAATATACAAAAATATGGGGAATCGTTGTATTTGTGTGTGTTTATTTGTGTGTCCTGGGGCCCCTTCACGCTGCCACCTCTGCACAGCGGCCCTCCCGGAGGGAGGGGCGCGAGGCGAGGAGCTCGCTCGCGCGCTGGGCCCCGTCGGCCATCGGCCACCACTTCTGGCCTGCGAGGTCTCCGCGCCCGGGGCGCGCGGCTCGAAGCGCCGCGGCCAAGAACGGCAGCGGCCCGGGCAGGCGTCTCTGCAAATGCGCTGAGGTGGGCGAGCCGAGGAGGAGGAGGAGGAGGAGGAGGAGGAGGAGGAGGAGGAGGAGAAGGGTGAGGAGGAGGAGGAGGAGGGGGAAGAGGAGGAGGAGGAGGAGGAGGAGGAGGAGGAGGAGGAGGAGGAGGAGGAGGAGAGTCGCACTCAGTCGTCGGCGGCGGCCAAAGCCAGCCGCGCGGAGCGCCCGCGCGGAGCGCCCGCGAGAGTCTCGCCAGGATCCCCATCGCCCCAACGGGCGCGCCGGGACTGACCCGCGACGGCGGCCCCTGATGGCCTGCTGTGGCTTCTCTGCCGTGTTTTCCTCCTCTTGCACTAGTCCTTCTAGTTGGGCCCGCCTGCCGCCGACGACCCTAGAGGCCTCCTAGATCGGGTCCGGGTAGATGGGGTCGGGGGATCTCGCCGCATCGCCGACACATCGGCGGTGCATCGGCGATGCGCTGGCGGCGTCAGCGATGCATCGGCGACGTCGGCGTGGAGAAAATCGGGCCCCACACCGAGCCGCATCGCCGATGCATCGCCGATGCATCGCCGATGCATCGGCGATGCGGGGAGATCCTCCGACCCCATCTACTCGGACCCGATCTAGGAGGCCTCTAGGGTCGTCGGCGGCAGGCGGGCCCAAATAGAAGGACCAGTGCAAGAGGAGGAGGAGGAGGAGGAGAAGGGGGAAGAGGAGGAGGAGGAGGCGGAGGCGGAGGAGGAGGAGGAGGAGGAGGAGGAGACCCAATCTACTCCAACCACATCTGGGAGGCCTAGAAACCCTCTGTGAGGGCCCTTCTGGCTGCCGCGCGGGGTTCTCCGGGCAGGCGGCCGCGCTGCCTCCCGCCGGACGTTCGACCGGGGCGCTCCGGACTCTGCGAGGTAGGTCGCCGCCGCCTCTGTCTCGAACTCGCCACGCCCGCGGGGTCCTGCCTGCTGCGTGGGCCCACCAGGCCCGGGGTGGGGCCTTAAAGCTGTCCATAAGCCTAGTTGGTGCAACCCAGCAGAAAAAGTATTTCGCTGCTGAGCCTCACGCTTGAACAACACTGTTGTCTGGAGGGCGGCCGCGCCGCCATCCAGGAGCCCCAGCTGACCACCGCCTGTTCCAGAGGCTTCTTCATCGCCTGCACCAGCTCTGGCCTTGCGCCTCGTCGAACTGGTTGGTGCCCATGCGTTGTATAGCACGACGCTCGCCAGCATGGCGCATAGGTCTACATGGAGGTCGCTGATGGCCTCGCGGCACGTGGCGCCCGGCGTGGTCGAAGTACAGGTCGAGGGCGCGCCGCAACGCGCCATCAGCGTCTGCTTCGCGTCCGAACTCTGAAGGCGCGCGCGACCTCGGCGGATGCTTTCGAACACGATGCCGACGACGCTTCGTGTGTCTCACCGCCTTGCCAGCGTTCCCTGCGCTGGTGGGCCCGACCTGACGGCACTGCCTGTCCCCAGTCCACACAGAGAGGCGTGCTTCCCAAGGCGAGGTCGGTGTTGTGGAGCTCTGGTAGGGGGCGCTTCCACAGGACCCCGCAGGCAGCTTGCAACACACGGTGCTCAAACGGTCGTGCGCACTGACACCTCGCACAACGCGGCGCAAGAACGGCCGCGCGCATTGACACCCGCAAAACACGGTGCTCAAACGGCCGTGGACATTGAGACCTCGCGGCATTATGGTGCAAGAACGGCCGCGAGCGTTGTCACCTAGCAGGACATGGCGAACGACCGTATACATTTACACCTCGCGCAGCATGGTGCAAGAGCGGCCGCGCGCATTGACACCTCGAAAAGCTTCTTCTTGGGCCGTCTTGGCGCTCTCTTGGGTCGTATTCGGACCGTCGCGGGAACCTCTTGGGATGTCTTGGTGCTGTTTTGCGAACCTCTTGGGCCGTCTTGGAACGTGTGGAAACCGAAAAAGAATGAGGGAGGCGGAGAGATGAAGACGTGGAGGAGAGACGAGGAGGGAGGAGGGAAAATGACGCAGCGGGGAGGAGGGAGGTAGGAGGGAGGACGAGGGAGGAGGAGAGCCAAGAGAAGGATATGGAACGGGAGACGGGGGAGAACCACGAGCAAGAACGAGAGATCAGTGAGAACGCACAACGAAGGATGGAGGACGCGGAAACGCACTCTGGGACAGGAAGGAGCGAATGGGGGGTGCGACCTTAAAGAACAAACAACGATTTGAGGTAAATCCCTTTTTCTAAGTTGGTTCTGGAGGCCCCCACGAGCACCCAAGATCGATGCAAGAGGCCTTAGCTCCAGGGAAGCCTTCGATAGGCCAAAATCATTGAAACATCAGGCGTGAATGAGAAACTAGGAGGAGGTGGGAAGAGGGGAAATGGACGCAGCGGGGAGGAAGGAAAGGGAGAGGAAGGAGAAGGACGTGTAACGGTAGATGCGGGAGACCCATGAGCAAGGAGAACGAGCGGCGAAGGGTGGGGGAGACGGAAACACATGAGGGAGGCGCTGAGAGAAAGGTGTGAAAGAGAGACGAGGAAGAGGGAGGAGGGAACATGACGCAGCGGGGAGGAGGGAGAAGAGAAAAGAACGGGATGTGGAACAGGAGGCGGAGGAGAGAAAAGAGCAGGAACGAGAGGTCAGGGAGAACGGACATCGAGGAATGGGGAAACCTAACACGCGCTCGGGGGCACGCCAAAGCCTGGGACAGGAGGAAACGGACGGGGCGGTTAGACCATGGACAAACAGGATTTGAAGGAATTCACTGTTTAGCTGGGCATCCCACCACATAGTGGAGCACGATGCTGGGTGAGCGAGGCCGAGGGAGAAAGGAGTCAAGGAGAGAAGATGATGAGGGATGGAAGAGGCGGAAACACATAAGTAACGGAGGCGCAGAGAGGAAGGCGTGAATGAGAGACGGGGGAACATGTCGCAGCGGGGCGGAAGCAAGCGGAGAGAAAAATGAAGGATCTGAAACGGGAGACGAAAAAGAACGGACAACGAAAGATGAACGAACCGGAAACGCACTGTGGGGAACACTTACGCCAGGGACAGGAGGGAACGGAGGGGGATGGACGAACTTCAGAAAAAGATGTCAGGGAATTCGCTGTTTTTTCAAGTTGCCTCTGAATGTTCCCAAGGGCACCCAAGATCGCCCCCAGAGGCCTCCAAGAGTCCCCCCAGAGCTCTGGGGGAACTTTCGAAGCTCTCAGATTTCCGCCATTTGACATGCTTTCGAGGCTTGCGCATGTACCCCAAGAGAGCTCCAAGATGCCCCCAAGATGCATTCCGAGCGGCTCTCGGGGCCTTCTTGGAGCTCTCGGCGCTGGATGCCTCCAGGGCGGCTCCTGTGAGCTCGTTGGGGCCTGCTCAGAACGTCTTTGGGGCCTCGGTGGTGCCTCATCGGGCATCATGGAGAGCCTCCTATGGCCTCTTGGGGCCACTTCGCGCTGCTCGGGACGCCGACGCCTCCCGGGGGGGCCTCTTGGAGCTCTCTTGGGGGGCTCGTGCAAGCCTCGAAAGCGTGTCGGAGGCGGAAGTGCGTGACACCAGACAAACCATTGATTTGTCATTGGTTTTGTCAATGATTTGGGCCGCTCGAGTGCTTGGGGGGACTCTTGGAAGTCCTTGGGGCGATCTTGAATGGTCTTGGGGGCTTCCAGAGCCGTCGGGGGCCCCGCTTGGACAGCCTTGGAGCATTCTTGGGCTGTCTCAGGCTTTCATGAAGCCCGCAACAGGCCCCCCACAGCTCCCACAATTTCCTACACCGTCCATCGTTGCTGCTTGGATGCCCCACTTGGACTGTACCAAGTCTGTCAGCCTTGTGCGCGCTACCACGCACACAAAGCAGCTTTGCCCGCATCCCGCCGTTGCCAACGCTGCTAGCTGACAGCCGTCACCGACTCGCCTAAGTAGAAAGAAATGGGCATCTGGAAATTCGAAAACATGAGGAACATGAGGAAACTCGAGAACATGAGAAAAACGAGAACATGAGGTAAGCAGGGCGATCTCCTGAAGGTTCACGCCCCTCTTGGCCAAGAGCATGTTCTGGGCGTGGGGGGCTACCATGTGCTGCAAATATTCCCTTCCCCTTGTCCGCTCCTCCCCATATGCGGTCCATGCCCCTTCCACCTATCTCGTTTTGGCTCTCGTTCCACCCTGCTCGTCGGTGAGGAGGAGCACGAGGACGAGGAGGAGGAGGAGGAGGAGGAGGAGGAGGAGGAGGAGGAGGGGGAGGAGGAGGAGGTGGAGAAGGAGAAGGAGGATGAGGAGATGGAGAAGGAGGAGCAGGAGGAGGAGGAGGGGAGGGGAGGAGGAGGGGGAGGGGGGAGGGGAGGGGAGGGAGGAGGGAGGAGGAGGAGGAGGAGGAGAAGGAGGAGGAGGAGGAGGAGGAGGACGAGGGTCGCCGCCGCGCCAACGCAGCGCAAACGTGCCCGCCAAGATCGGCGGCGCGCGCGCGGGGGGGAGGGGCGGGAAGCGACAAGAGGAATGCCTTCTCAGAAGGCGGCGGGGGCTTCTCAGAATCCGCCCGTAGGGTTATGTTGCTCCCGTCGTACTTCAGGACCACATCCAAGAAATAACTTCGAGCACCCAGACAAGTATCGACACAGTGTCGAACGAATATCGCCTCCCAGGGCCCGACACGTGAAAAACCTCCAGCTTCGGTACTTTTTCGGTGCTCGAAATTCTTTCTGGCGGTCAAGCCCAAAGTAGGTTGGAACATCATAACCGCAGGAAAACGTGCCCGACCTGATGGTAAGTGTCGTTGCTTGGCTGGCGCGGACGGCCCCTCCCGACCAACAAAAACAAGCGACACCACCGCGCCTGCGGCCCTCCATCGGCGGTGAGCGAGGGGGGGAAGTGAGAGGGGGGAATGAAAGGGCCCTGGGACACGCAAATAAATAGACACAGATAACGGGATGCCCCATATTACCCCATGCATTCTGGGTTTTTGTCTTCCCCCCCACTTCCCATAGTTTCCAATTTTTTGATGGGAAATCGACTATTAATTGTGTCTGTGTTTTTTTATCCTCCTGCAGAAAGCCCTCCTAGAAGGCGGCGGGACTTCTCGGAGACCCTCGCGCCGTCCGAGAAATTTCCTGACGACCCACCAGACCACCCCAGCTCGGCCCGAAGACACGAACTCCGGGTTTTGGGGGGGGGTACGGGCTTCATGTGTTTTTGTCAATGCTCCCCGACGCCCCCACACTGGGTATGGAGGGCAAATCGGGGCCTTCGGGTTGGGTTGGGGCGGTTTGGTAGGCGGTGATTTCCTGTGTCTTCGGGGAGGGCTCATCGGGGCGCGCGCCGGGGGGGAAGCGAGAGGGAGAGAGCCTTCTCGGAAGGCGGCGGGGCTTCTCGGAAACCCTCGCGCCGTCCAGGAAGTTCCCGGCGTCTTCGGGGAAGCTCAGAGCACTTCTCTGAGGGCCCGAGGCCTTCCGAGCACCCTAATTATGCTCTGCTGGCAAGAGGAAGGGATGCTGTGCCATATTTGTTGTGCAATCTGGCGAACGTTTTCTCATTCGGCGTCTCGACATTGGGCGGAATGGTGGGGGGAGGGGGGTCTGGCTCCAGATCTCGACCGTTTGCAACAGTGCGTCCTATGGAGGAGACTCTCCCTGCTCGAAACAAGCGCCCAAATCACCCAAGATCTACTCCAAGGGGAGGGGGGAAAGGGGGGGTACGAAAACCCGCGCCGATCGGCAACACAATGAGTAGGACAAGGATCACCTGTGCGGTGCAGGCTACGCTGTGCTCCTGACAAGGCCTACTCCCTCTCACCCCGGGCCCGCCGCCGACAAGAGGACGCGCGCCTGCGGACCCTTCTTAGGTCGGACGTGTCCCCCATACAGGCAGATTTCGGACGAAGAATAAAAGAGTCAGAAGAATGCAAGCAATGGTCAACGATGTTCGAAACATCGCCCCGAGACTATTTTGTTTTTTACTGTTTTTGAACACTCCTCCTGCTGGCCATCGCTCGGACGTCCATTCCCTGTGTTTTTGTTCGGTTTCCTGCATGGTTGTTTCGCCGAATGATCAAGGATGCTCCTCGACGGTCCTCGCCGAAGGAAAAATGCACACGTCCGATCGATGCCAGGCCTGTAGAGAGGGGCGTGCCCGACCCCCTCGGCCCTCTGGGAGGCGAAGCCGCGGCAACGGGGGCGCACGCGGCGGCCGGGCCGGCGCAGGGGCCGAATATCCCCACCCCGCGTCCGCGCGGCCGCGCGCCCAGCCAAGGAAGTCAGCGCTGCTCCTCCTCCTCCTCCTCCTCCTCCTCCTCCTCCTCCTCCTCCTCCTCCTCCTCCTCCTCCACGGGAGGGCCAGCGGTGCAGGGAGGGCCCCAGGAGAGCCGGCGGTGCATCCTGGCCCGGAGCGCGCTCCGCCAGCGGTGCAGGGAGGGCCCAGAAGCGGATCGACGAGTCGGATCGGCGATCGAAATTAATCGGATCGGCGGAAATCGGCATACGAGTCGGGAAAAGTCGAATCGGCGGAGATCAGCAGCCTTGCATGCATCCAATAAGAAATCGGGGCCCAAATCGGAATCCGAAATCGAAACGAATCGGAATCGGAATCCATCGAAGTCGAATCGAATCGAATCGGAGGAATCGAAGGGAGTGCTGACGGTGTCGCCGTGCCTAGAAGAGAAACAACAACAAAACACAAACGGCATACACATAAACTTGTGGCACTCCGCGCGGATTCCTGGGATCTCGCTGGACCCCCTCCCAGGCGCGCGGAGCGCGCCAGGGCGGCGCCGTGGGCGCCGCTGGGGGGGCCCAGCGCGGATCCGAGAAATCCGCGCGGAGTTCAAAAGTTTATGTTCATGGCGTTTTTACTTCTGCGAGTGCCACCATCTGCTCCTGGCGGTGGGGTCGGAGGATCGCGCCGCATCGGCGATGCATCGCTGATGCGTCGGGCGACGTCGGCGATGCGTCGGCGACGCCGGCGCGGACACAAGTGACCGTTTTGGGTAACGTTCGTTACCCGAGCGGGGGGGGGGTCGGGCGGGAGGGTAATGGGAACGGCGGCCGCGGCGTACACCTGCCAGGGCGCATCCGCGCCACAGGCGCATCAGTCGCCTGCGTGCAGCGCCGCACGCAAGCGGGTGGGGTCCAGGCCACCCTCCCCCAAACGATCGTCAGCGTTACCCAGGGGTGGAGGGGACTTTGAGCATCGTTTAACCGATCCCCATCCCCATCAGTGTGGGCTGGGCCCCACTGGCCGATTTCCCCCCTTCGGTGAAGGGAAGCACAAGTGAGAACGACAAGCTCAAGCTCCGCGTGCACTTGGCCGCCAGATGGGACAACATACGCATTGACATGCGGGGCTTGGGGGCACGACCTGGCGCGGCCTGGCCACATGGGGCGACGATGCACGCCTACCGTCACCAGCGCCCGGCACCGATTTTGCTCGCGCGTGCATCGTGTCCCGGGAGGCTACACGGCAACAAATGCAAGCTTGCACTCTACTAACTCATCGTGACCAACGTCCAATCAGACTCTGCGCTGCGGCCCCTCCTGCGCACCGTCCGCGCGGTGAAATGTTATCCGCCCGCGCGAGTGGGATGCGACGGGGCCCCTTCGGATGTCAAAAGCAACAGCGAAGACCCTCGGACCCTCAAGGAACTCGCCATCGCTCGGACGCCCATTCCCCGCCCATGGTTCGGCCCCGTGCGTGTACCCATCGGTCTGACAATTTCGAAAAAAAAGTAACTGGAAGCACTAAGTAGGATGGCGTTGAAAGTAGATTGGGTTTCCGCCTGCCTCCTGAAAAAAAGAGAGAGAGAGAGAGAGAGAGAGAATGCCACTCGACTCTTGAAGTAAGATGGCGGCTAAAATAGCCTGGGATGTGGAAGCCCGGAAATACTTACTATCAACGACCAATGGGCCATTTTCCCAAGAGGACCCAAAAGGCTCCTCGATTGTCCCCCCCGAGAAAAAAAGGCACACGTCCGAGCAATGCCCCAGAAAAGCTCCCAGAGGCCGCTCCCTGGGCCTCTCAAAAGGCCAGCCTCCGGGCATCCGGGAGGCCCCCGAGGAGCCCCGCAGCAGACGCGGAGGAGCAGGAATATATATATATATATATATATATATACACACACACATATTAGAAACGGCTACTCGTCGGTCGGGGGCGACGGTGGGCTTTTTGGGCTCGCAGGGCTCCAGCTGCAGTGACAGGTGGCCGTGGCGAGAGCGGCCTCAGCAAAGCGCCGTGACAGGTGCACCGGCGCCTGACATGTGCTGTGCAGGGCGACCTGCGCAAACCGCAGTGCATGTATACAGGGGCCCCAGGACACACAAATAAATACACACAAATGAAAATACTCACCATATTTTCCCATATTTGTTTGATTTTCGTCTTCCCCCCCACTTCCCATATTTTCCCATATTTTCCTAAAAATCGACGAATAATTGTGTCTGTGTGTTTTTTCCCCTCCTGAATGTATCCAGGGGCGCCGATGGTCCACGCCTTCGGCGAGGCTCTCGGGCGAATGCGCGTAGTGCCCGCCCCTGGGCTGCTCGCCCTTGTCGTCGCCTCCGGGTCGGCTGGCAGGAGTAGTAGTAGTAGTAGTAGTAGTAGTAGTAGTAGTAGTAGTAGTAGTAGTAGTAGTAGTAGTAGTAGTAGTAGTAGTAGTACTAGTAGTAGTACTAGTAGTAGTAGTAGTAATAGTAGTAATAGTAGTAGTCGTAGTAGTCGTAGTAGTAGTAGTAGTAGTAGTAGTAGTAGTAGTAGTAGTAGTAGTAGTAGTAGTAGTAGTAGTAGTAGTAGTAGTAGTAGTAGTAGTAGGGCGCTGGAAGCAGACTGGATCTCCGCCCCTGCCCCCGGAAGGCGAAGAGGCGCGAGGGGAAGAGCAGCCGATCCTCGCCGCAGGGAGGCGCCCGGAAGGCAGAGCGGGATCGGGGCATCCCAAGACATGCCCACGTCCAACGGCCGGCGTGTACACGCAGGCCGCACGACGCGAAGCGTCAGACAACACGCACACGAACCCGGAAGCTCCAACATTTCTCCTCCCCCGAGGGCCCGGCGGCATGGCTTCTGGGCGATAGACAGCCGCAGAGGCGGGTGCCGGCACCCCTCCGATCTGATGCATGCGGCCACAAGGCACGGATGAAGGAGCGGGGTGGAGCATCGCAGAGAGAGGGGCGCCTCGCACTTGAGGTCGCGATGGACCACCCTGAGGGAGTGCAGGTACTTGATGCCTGCAGGAGGGAACGCTTTGGGGCCGGTGGGCAGAACTTCTGGACACACCGAAAGGATGGGCGTTCGCCCTCCGCACGGCTCTCCACCCTCCTCCTCATCACTCATCGCCCTCCTCTTCATCGGGGCACATGCGGATCGCATGCCTCGGCTTACCAGCCGCTGGTTGCAACGGGACAGGACGACAAGAACACGTCGAGGCACCAGTCTACAGCGAGCGTCTCGGCGAGGCGCGCCGGGGATAAGACTCAACTGGCAGCTCCCGAGAACGGAGCGGGAGGTCTCGCTCCGCAGATGCATGGTACACGAGGGAAGCGACGCCTGCTCGGCAAACGTCGCACCTCTCGGCCACGGAATGCCTGAAGGACACCCGAAGTGGATGCGGAAAACTGGGTACGATTCCCAACGACGAATGCTTCGACGGCGCGCCCAGGTGGGGAGGCAGAGGGGGCGGGCCTTCTCAGAAGGCTCAGACTCCCCGTCGCTCGGACGTCCATTCCCTGTGTTTTTTTCCGTTTCGTGCGTGGCGCTGTTGGGCAGGCGGCCAACTGTCTCGAATGGACAAGGCCAGAGGCGGCAGGGACAGCGAACACTGCTCAAGATGAAGATCGGGAGCGGCCAAGAGGGGGGTGTCCAAGAGGGGGGGGCGCAAATCATGACCGGCGGCATGTGCGCGGCCCAGCGGGGAGGCCAGGGACGTAATGAAACAAGAAGCGGCGCCACGAGATCTGGGGAGATATCATGGCCCCCGCCATGATATCCACCCCCCCCTAGTCATCACCCCCCTCTTCTCCGCCCCCGAGAAGAAGAACTGATGCTAAGCATCGTGCCAATCTTTTCTGCACCCAGTTCGACCGGGCCGAGCCTGAGCGCCTGCCATCACGGATCGAACATCTGCCGAGCTCGAGCCGCGCACCGTCCCCCGCCGCACCAAGTGGGCCAAACTCGTGAGCAGGACCTTGCACTGGGTGCCTCAAGCAAGCACGCGCTGGCCAACGTGCTGCCCCAGTGCACACGCAAGAGCAGCTCGCCGAAGGGTCCTCTTTGGCCCAGCTTGGGCCCAACTGCAACGGACCCCTCCCAAACACTCCCGCATCAAACCATACTGACCCCGCCGCGCGACGACGGGCACTGGGGGAACCAAAAGATATCGATACCGCTGCTGCCCGGACCTCTCCTGGGGTGCGTTCTGACCAGAGTTTCGAGGCGAATCCAGCCGTGGCGACGGGGGCCTCCCCCGGGGGCCCGACACGGCAAAAACGAAGGAAGGGTAGCGGTATCGTTGGTATCCCCCCCCCCCCCCCCAAAAAAAAATAACCTTCTGCAGTGGGCAGAGGTAGCAGTACCTCGCAAGAGGTAGGTAGAGGCGTGGAGCAGGAGGGGGGTGGCAGTGTTCGGTGGCACCTCATGGGAGCCTCCCATACCATCCTGCCGGCTCTTGCGAATCAGCTCAAATGCTAATCGACACCAGTGTACGCTAAATCGACGCTAATCGACGCTAAAGCGGCGCCATGTCATCGACTCCAGATGCTATTTGACACTGAAGACGTAATTAAAAAACACGCCAGGCTCCCATGATCTGCCATCGAAGCAGAGGACTGGGGCTTCCGCCCCCCCTGAAGAGAGAAAGAGGGAGCACAGCTCGATCATTGAAATATCGGATGGCGCCCAGAGGCATATCGGAGCCTGGGGACCCAAAATCACCGGCACTCAACGGCCGATATCGGCGGCGAGCGAGGGGGGAAGTGAAGAGGGGTGGGCCTTCTCAGCAGGCTCGGAAGTCCCCCAGCCTTCTGAAAAATGGTCAAAGCATTATGAGAAGCCCCGCCGCCTTCTGAGAGGGCCTTCTCTTTCTCAACTCCCCCCCTCACTCGCCGCCGACGATAGGTATCCCCAACCACGCAGACTACAAGCACCCCTCCTCGAGCACAAAGGCGTTCCGCCTGGATTGCAGGTCTGCCTGGGCGACCCACCCCCACCCCACTCGCGCGACATAGACTGCAGCGGGGCGCCTCTTTCGGGCTCCATGCTTGGAGCCTGCGACCTGCGTCTGCACCGCGTGTTTTGCGCCTGCGACCGACCTGCGATTGCGCGTGTGTGGGACTTCCTCCGCCGAATGGACAAGACGCCTCATCCGCGTCAGAGACCCCGAACCTGCTGCAAGGTACCGCCCGGACTATATACATCATACACACGCACACCTGGGGTACACGTACACTCGCCAAACTACGAAAACCCTATGGTTATATGTTGGCCACGAGTTGGTCATGCTGGATAACAGGCACCCCAAAAAACTTATGAGTGAATCTAAGTAACTTCTGTGGCATTCACAAAACATTCGTGATGTCAGCAGCATGCTTATGATGACCGTCTGCTTCCATGAAAGCCCAATCGCCCGTTCAAGAAGTGTTCCCACGTGTTTGAAACCGACCTGAAACAAATCAAGATTCCCTCTCGTGTGCCCCCCTGCCCTGACCTCACGATATTCCTTTCGTGTCCTCCGTCCTCTCACCCAGCATAGTGTTTCCGGCGGCGCCTGAGAGCATCTGCCTGGCTCCGAACACAGTGTCCTCCTCTGGCAAGCCCCAGCACCCAACGCGAGAATAGTCAGCCACTGCGTCAAAAAGGTCCTGGCAACGACAATTCTAGCAGCAGTGACGTAAACAAATATTCAATGCAACGAAGACACCAACAACGGATTTGCTTCTGTTGGACCAATCGACATACTACATGACCACGTGGTTCCGCGCATGTGCCGATCCGGATGGACCGTTTGTGACTCCAGCCGGCTTTTGCTGCAGCGTCTTTCTGCGTGCCAGCGCTATGGCTACCAGGCTTCTTGCACACAAGACGGGGCCAATTTCGGAAAAGGGCCGATTCAAAAATCACGCCCCACCCAAACTCCGCTCAAATCCCCAGGCCCCTCCCGGGGTGCATTCTGACACGTGTTGTCGAGGCGGCTCCAGCAATAGCGATGAGAGAGCCTCCAGGAAGCCCGAGAAGGACGAAACGCGCCAAGGACGGCCGCACTTGTCTCAACGGGCCCTCCTCCAGCACCTGTCGGCCCAAATCGATCCCAAGAGTTCTTGCCGCTCTGGCAGCCCTAAACCTTCACACCCGAAACACGCTTTGCCAATAATAATTTACATCCCTCACGGCTAAAAAGTCTCCTTGGCAATTCCCCTTGGGAATCGAATTCCTCAATTCGCCACGACCATACACAAAAAAACGCGGTGCGGTGCACATCGCCATGCAAAGCAGCTTCCTAAACTCGCACGACCCTCTGTTAAACATGTGGCGCGGGCCACATCCCGCCCGCGCGGCCGAAGGGACCGAATTCCTTGTTTTTCGCGATCTGCATTTAGAAATGGGGCGATCCCGCCCGCGCGGTTGTCCCGCGCCCTCCGCGATCGTCGATGAAACATGTGGTGCGGGGCGCATTCTGCCCACGCGGCGCCCGCTCGAGAGCGGCGTGCACTTTGCAGGGGCCGCCGCGCGCCCCTAAGCGGCCCCTGACACTCCGAAACGATGTCGTGATCGCTGGTCCTCCCTGCTCCTCCCTGATACACGCGGCCTTCCCCGATGGCTCGCATGCACCAGAACGTAGGTTTTCATATGGAATGGGTTACTAGAGCGGGTGGGAGTCAACACCGCGCCAATGTGTGGCACGTTCAGTATGTGGACATATTCGCGCTTTTGTTGACCCGAAACCCTGAACCCGAAACACCCTTTATCACATATTGATTCCAACGCGAAACAGAAAAGTGACCCGAATTGCCCGCCCTGGGGGGGGGCGAATTCCTAAACCCCCATTCCATGCGTGGCCGCACGCGGATTCTGCCCCTCCCG